>CM019149.1:280924783-281438943 GCA_009733165.1 Naja naja
GGTTAGGTTAGGGTTAGGGTTAGGGTTAGTTTGAGGGAAAAGGAGATATATTTTCAGAAGGAGATATATTTTCAGACAGTCTCTTCTTTAAAATTTCCAGTGATGAAGCACCCACTTCTGGAAGCAAATTGTTCCACTGGTTAATTGTTCTCACTGTTAGGAAGTTACTCCTTAATTCCAGGTTGCTTCTCTCCTTGATTAGTTTCTATCCATTGTTTCTTGTCTCGGTGCTTTGGAAAATAAGTTGACCCCTTCTTTGTGGGGAACACTGGAATACTGCTATCATGTCACCCTTACTTCTTCTTTTCTCTAGACTAGCCATACCCAAATCCTGCAATTCTTTTCATATTCATATTGCTGAATATGAGAATATTGCTGAATATGAATATATTCATACTTCTGAGTATGAGCATTCTTTAGTTTATCAGATGACTGATTATGTTTTCGTTGGGGACCATTGCAAGTTACCATGCATTGTAATATCTATACATATTAAATGTTTTCCCATTTCTCTATTCAAAGGCTATATCTTAACTCATCATGGCAATACCAAAATATTTTACTGCCTGGCCCAAATGAATTTTCTTTCAGAAGGAAAATTCTATAACTCATGAACAGAACTTCCAGTTATCATGTCTTGAGAAGTGGTTCTGTTAAGTACTTTGTGGAGAAACTATACATCCTTTTTTAAACACCACCTTCCTTGGTTTGCTTCTTCTATTCTGTATTCCGCTGTTGATAACACCACATTTTACAGAGTTGAGTTTCAAGGTATAATATAGCAGAGGTATCCAAACTTACTGTATTCAGGCCAGGCAAGCTGTTAGTTTAAAAAAAATATGGAAAGCTTTAGTACTAAAATAATTGTTGTTCCCTGTATTGCTGTACTATCAATGACTCTAACTAGGAATATGAAACTGGCATCAGGTGATCATTATATTTCATAGCTATTTACTGCACATTTTAAATTGGGTATATAATTAAGATATACTAAATATAATAAATTGCAGTTTAGAAGACAACACTTTTTAAAGAATTAAAAGCACTTTAATATATCAGTATTTGCTGGTATATACACATGCGCACAAACATATAACCATTTTTCTTCCTTGTAGTATTTGATCAAATAGATTTATCAGCTTTTAGCAAGGCTTCAAATGATTTGCAAAATTTATTTTACTGGCAATTGAATGGCACAGCTAGAAAATAATATCTACCTTTATGTTCTATCAGAACTAGTTCTCTATGATGTCCATGTTAGCAAATGTTCAGATTTAATTGGCTAAACATAATGAAATTAATAACTCACTTTATAATGGATTAGAAATATGTTTTAGATTAAATTTACCACAATAACATAATTGTTCTATTAAAAGTCAATGCACTTCAGAGGTGGCATTCAGCAGGTTCTGAGCAGTTCTGGAGAACTGGTAGCGGAAATTTTGAGTAGTTCAGAGGACCGGCAAATACCACTTCTGACTGGAGATTTTACAGTATCCTTCCCCTGCCATGCCCACCAAGCCATGCCCACAGTACCAGTAGTAAAAATTTGAATCCCACCACTGATGCACTTGTTATATACTCTGGTCATTTTGTGCAAATGAAAATAAGCAGTCTAATTTGGATATAGTCATCTAGGGGAAAAAATTGCATTTGTTTTCTCTAACTTTCTGAATGTTAAATGTGTCTTCCCCCAGTTAATAAGTACAATTAGCATTATTTTCTGGGTTGTTAAATTCAACAGTGGAAATACTCATTTATTTTATTTATTTAATTTGTATCCCATCTTTATTATTTTTACAAATAACTCAAGGCAGCGAATATATTCAACATACCTTCCTCCAGTGTGGATTAAATGCTGGATTGTTCATGTTCACCTTCACCCATGGGAACTCACAGAGTGCCCCCTGACCGCCGTGGTACAGGCCGACTAGGCCAGATCCACCATGGCCACGCCCACCCAGCAACTGGATAGAGAACACTTTGCTAAAAATTTTAAAGCCCACCCCTGCCAATGTTGATACAATTTGCTTTTCTTTTTTTAAAGACCTGAGCTACTTCATCACATTTCTTCCCAGAACAATAAATTGTCAAAGAAGGAAGGGAGATTCAGCATGCTTAACCAAATCTTCTCATCTAAAAAGAAAAAAGGGGATTGGAAAGTCAGTTTGAAGGAAAAGAGTAGAGACAGATCCCAGAAAGAAGAGACCTCAGAAGTAGATGAGATTATCACCACATTTGATTGCATAATAGAGTCCAGCTTTGATGGCTCATCCAAGGAGTATATGAAAACTACTGACCTTAAGAAAAGAAATGGAGACCTTAAGAAGTACCTCATTTCAGAAAACAATACACCAGATTGCAATGGCTTTCCACCAATCAGAACACAAAGTCTCCCGCCCATAACTGTGAGTCATTCTTTTTTAACAACTTCTCCCACTACAATCTCCAACATGAATATGGATAATGATTTTGCAACTTGGTCTCAAAAAAGCAGAAGTGAACATGATTTGTCAAGTCAAAGAACCAGCCGACAAGTTTCGGACAGCCCTTGGAAAATGGACAAAAACCAAACACCTGGATATAGATTCTGGACGACTGTGCCTTCCGATAATAAACTGATAGATAGATTGTTCCCAGACAGATCTCATCATGTGGTATGTCCTCCCCATCTTCCCCATCTGACTAATTTATCACCAGGTAATTTTTTGTTTTTTATTTTCTGTTTATTTAGTGTGAGTTAAAGGAATTCTGGATATGCTGAAAATAATTGAATCATAATAGCAGTTTCCAAATTGAAATATCCCAATCTTCTATGCTGAAGAGTGGTTCTTCTCTTAAGAAATAGGAATGAACTCAGCTTCCAAAGGGGTTTATGCAGTAGGTTTTTGTTTTCCAGGCAACTATCAACCGTCATCTCTTCTGGTCCTTAAAAGCACATATATATACCTGCCCACACAATGCACTGCCACCAAGAAACCATAGTTTATTCAATAACCATCATTATATTGGTTTATAAATTATAAATTTGTAAGCAACAAGTTGAACTACAGAACACATGAACTACATAAATTACTGTAATAAGTGAGTATATATGAATTAGCCATCTCTTTAATGCTCTCAGAGTAGAATTAAAATGAGAACAGGTTGGTTTCACATGAAATTCAGATAAATTATGGGCAAACTTTTCCTACTGCATTTAGAGAACTGGACTAACTTTAGAATTATTATAAAGATAGTTCTCCACTTATGACAGTTCATTTAGAGACCATTCAAAGTTACAACACTGAAAAAAGTGACTTATGACCATTTTTCACATTCATGACTGTTACAGCATCCCCATGATCACATGATCAAAATTCAGACACTTAGCAACTGGCTCATTTTTATGGTGGTTGCAGTGGCTGGGGTCACGTAATCAAGGTTTGCAACCTTCTGACAAGTAAAGTCAATGGGGAATCCAAATTCACTTAACAACCATGTTACTAACTTAACAAATGCTATGATTCACTTACCAACCATGCCAAAAAATAATAAAATGGACAAAACTCACTTCACAAATGTTACACTTAGTAACATAAATTTTGGGCCCAATTGTGGTCATAACTCAAGGAGTACCTGTAATTTCAAGCTAAAAGATAAAACAATTTTCTCAGATTTTTAATATTTTTGTTGTACAGTAACTTTCATTATTTCATTGTCCATATTGATTCTTTAGGAGTACAGCATGAATTATTGAGCTTAATTTAAAACAAAAACCACCTTGGTAATTTCAGCTTCTGAAACCAGCCCTGTATTTTACTGTTCTAAGAATTAAATGCAGGATTAAATAAACCTTTGCAACTGCTAAGAAAGTAATGTTTTGTACCAGCCTCTATTAAGTATATATTCTTCATGCAGCAGGGTGATGTTATTTTGCCCTAATCATATATTCTGTGGAAGTAGAGAATGAATACAAATTATCCAATCTATTCTCAGTCCCATTCATATATTGTTTTCTGTGTCTTTTCAAAGGAAACTTGTTTAAGTGTGTGTGTGTGTGTATAATACTTCCTTTTCCTTTTTTAGAGAAAACCTTTCAGCATACCACTTTAGAACTTCCCAGAGTAAAAGACCTAACAGCTATAAGGAACAACTTAGCCCCCATAGTAAAACACGGTGATCAAAAAGGTAAGAACAATGGTACAAGATCTTTTCTTTTTAAGTCTTCTACATTTTCCCTTAATGCAGAAAATATAGGATATAGACGATACAAAATATTGTACCTGCATATATATTTTTTTGACTACTAAAAATAGTCTAAGACAAGTCTTCTGCATTTATCACTTGCAGTAACTGACCATCTCAAGTCTATCATTACGTACTTTCAAGAGGAACCAAAGTGCAGAGTACAATGATTTTGCATACCACATGTGCAGCAAATTATTATTGTTGATTCAGTCACTTCTGACTCTGTGGAATCCAATCTGGGTCAGTCTAATACTTCTGATTCTGACCCAGTCACTTCACCAAGACTGTCTTCTGGTATTTCGTTTTAACAAAAATATTGTACAGTAATCTTATGCTTATGTCTTTACTGATAAAATGTAGTTACTTTGACTCTTGTCAGCCCCTTTTTCAATTATTTGTTCTTGGATTTGTTCAAGGTATTGTCAACAATTTTATCCATTACCTGCCCTTTCTTTTTCAATTACATCATTTGTATCAGCTACCAATAGCCTATCATTCATACAAGGGCAATGAAAGCTCTGCAGAGACCATTGCAATATACAGTATGTCCTTCGTGCATATTCTACAACTGTGGCTGTAAAATTATTTCTCTTCTCCCCCATTTCAAATAATAATGTTAGTGCCTTGCCCCCACCCACAAAAAATAATTCTGTTGTTTTCTGGTAAGAAAAATAAGAACTACAGCAAGTAAGGGTCTCATAGTAGCACAGGAACTTACGACCACAATTGAGCCTAACATTTCTGTTGCTCAGGGACATGGTTATTAAGTCAATTTGTCCCATTTTGCAACCTGTTGTGTCACAGTTGTTAAGTGAATCACTGCAGCTGTTACATTAGTAACATGGTTATTAAATGACTCTGACTTTCCCATTGACTTTGTCAGAAAGTCACAAAAAGTGATCCCATGATCCCAGGACACTGCAACCTTCATAAATATGAGTCAAATGCCAATCATCTGCATTTTGATCATATGACCTCGTGGATGTTGAAATGGTTGTGTGTGAGAAATGGTCATAAGTCACATTTCCAGTGCCATTGTAACTCTAAATGATCAGTAAACAAACTATTGTAGGTCGAGGACTACCTGTATGTAATATGCAGCATTCTTACAGATAAAAATATGGGAACCTATTAACTAAAAAGGGGGTGGGCTTCTTTAGTTGCCTTAAAGCAGAAAGGTCATGCAGGGGCTTTAATTTGTTGGCTGGATTTGGTGGCCTAAACAGGTTCCTCCGACTTGTGATTCTGTGTTGCAAGTGATGCAGCTAAGATTGTTACATGTATTTAGTACGAAGTCTACCTTTTTCTCACCTTCAACATTATTCCCTTCGTTTTACACAGTCTGTGTTATCTACTATTTGTTTCTTATGTCCCTCTCTGCACTTTCTTTCAGGCCAGGTATCAAGCAGCCATGCTACTCAAGGTGCCAGAGAGATGAATTTACTGTCTTTAAATTCCCTGAGAACTGAGACATCTGTTTTGCCACCAATGTTTGCTACCAAGTCCACAAAAGGAGGGCTTTCCCAGATGTACTTTCCATTCTCATTCTTATCACTGCAATCAACTGAGCCTCTGGGAACCAGCAAAGTCCTGCCAGCCATTCCAAGCCAGAAAGGATCCAGCTACAGGAGTGAAATGCTTGATCAATCACATTGTGACTCATTCAGTGACCACTAGCCCAGGAGCCCCATGCGGTGGAAATGTGAATAAAAAGCACTACAAATACTAAATGTTTGCTTTCTAATCCACTGCTGAAGGGCTGGCAAACTGATATTTTAAAAAGCAGATATTTATTACTGCCATTTTTTGACCCATTTAATTTTATCCTGTATTGGGAACATGCTAGCACTATGCAAATAGATGGAGGAACAAAGAAAAGGAAACGCAACTTCATTTTACTACCTAAATTTTGCTCTAATTGCAAAGTAATTTATTTATTTATTTATATTTGAACTTGTATGCTGCCCCATCTCCGAAGACTGGCTCACAACTAAAACATAGAACAATAAATATTTAAAAGACATTAAACTAACAAGCCCAAATATAAGACATAACAAGACAATAAAATATATTAAAAACCCATCCCTCCCCCAAAGGAGGGTCACAGCCAGGTTGGAGATCAGGGGCCAGATGGAGCTCCAGAGGCAGTTGATTCCAGAGGTGGGGGCATAACAGAGAAGGCTTGTCGTGGGAAGTACCAACCGGCATTGGACGCCGATGGAACCCAAGGAGTCCTTGCCTATGAGCCCACAGGCAGAAAAAGAAGCGCTCCCTCAGATATTGGGGACCCATGCCATGTAGGACTTTGAATGTTAAAACTAAAACCTTGAATCTCACCCGGGCTGTCGGCAACCAATGCAGGCCACGCAGGAGGGGGTAACATGGGAGAACCGGTAACTCCCATCACCCCGCCGCATTCTGCACCAACTGCAATCTCCGGATGGTATGCAAGGGCAGTCCTAGATAGAGAGCGTTGCAGTAGTCGAGTCTCGAGGTGACAAGGGCATGAGTAACCGTGCGTAGGGCGTCTCGATCCAGAAAAGGGCGAAGCAATACAAGCTTGACAAAGGCCAAAAAGTTTCTAAATATGATATTCCCATATATCTGGCCTTTTATCTCTAAAGTGTTGTTTGATTTCAGTAGAAGTTAAACTTTATTTTCTTTTCATTACAATCTGAGAAAATAAGTGCTGGGACATAATGAGAATGAATATTGCTATATTCTCAATTCCAAATAAGCGCCAACTTCAATGTGACTTGATTTAATTCTTCTGCTTGGAACTATTGGCTATTGTGGCAGCCATGAGTTGAAAACATTGGTGACATGGAAACAAATAACAGCATTCTTCTTCCAGTAATTTTAATTGCAAAGAAATAAAATGCAGAAATCAACAAATGCATATATAATGGGATTTTCCATATAATCATTTTAAAGGAACATCAGCTACATATGTAATTTAAACACCATTATTCAACTTATAAAAACAGAAGTTTTGTCAACAGACTTTCAACTGAAAATAGATCTCATGATCACAGAAAGTGAGACAAAAATCTGTACATAGAACAGTTTTAGTTTTCAGGGCTCTTAAAAAACTATATTCATTCAGGTCTGGATCAAATCTGGGTACAAATAGTTCCTCTTTTTTCCAACCTTCTGTTATTTTTGTCAGTTTCCCATTTTTTAAGGAAGTATGCATGAAAATCAGCACACAATAGTCAAAGTAGGGCTGGCCCTGCTTCCATCTTAGATTATCTGCCACCCCAGACTTGTTGACTTCAAGTTGATGGGTTTTATTATCAGTTCCTGCCATGACTGGCAAGATGCTTCAGCTTCTAATAGCATTTATATACTGCTTCATAGTGCTTTACACTCTCTAGGCGGTTTACAAAGACAGCATGTTGCCCACAACAATATAGGTCCTCTTTTTACCAACCTCAGAAGGATAGAAGGTTGAGTCAATCTTGAGCCAGTCAGGATCAAACTATTGGCAGTGAGCAGAGTTAACTTGCTATACTACATTATAATCACTGTGCCACTACAGCTCCTAATCACTTTCAGAAATTGTTTGCTAACTACTTTTCAGTTACTAGAAAACTTTGAATTGATACATTTTATAGTACAAGATGAGTTTCTTTCAATCCTTAGTAAAAAAAAAGTTTTAAATACAAGTTTCAGGACTTAAAATAAATTCTGGAACGAACAGCAAAAAGGTCATTAGAAATTTAATTTTTAGAGCTTTATAAATGGACTAAGGTGCCAATAAATTTGAAATAAGGTTTTGCAATATAATCTTTCCCATGAGAAAATCTTTGTTTTTAATTATTTCCAAAAAAATCATCATAAGGTGAGACTTTAAAAATTAGACACTAGACAGAACTAGAAGGAACTAAAGATTACAGTTAAAGGATAAGAACATTCACACTTTCTAATACAGAATGAACCAAAATGTTAACATTGGATATATTGAAGGATATTTTTGAACAACTCACCCAGAAGTTAATTTAACAGTGTCTGCTTCTATAGTCTGTTTAAAAGATGCTATGGAAGAGGAACAAGTATTACATAACATGACTGAGACTGATTCAAAAGTGGATTTAATAATGAAAGGCTATAAGAATCACATGGAGAAAGATCTTACACAGGACATACAAAAGAATCCCACTGATGTCTTAATAATTACAGGTATATATAAATAATAAGCCAAAAGAGTGACCAGGATAATTTTCCTATGTATATCTCTGTAATAAATATAGTATGTGTAATTTATGGAAGCCTTTATATATATAACCACCAGTTTCATTTAGTGGTTAAGGCATCAGGTTAAAAACCTGAAAACTGTCAGTTCTAATCCCATCTTAGGCACAAAGCCAGCTGGATGACTTTGAACCAATCACTCTCTCTCAGTCCTAGGAGGGAGGCAATGGTAATCCACTTCTGAAAAAAACATTGCCAAGAAAATTGCAAGGGCAATTGTCAACCTTATCAGGTCAACCAGATAGAAAACACAGCTCGATAAACTAATTTTATTTTATTGTAAAGCTACATTAACAGAATCTTGCAAGTCTGAAAGTACAAGCCTCCTGCCGCCACATTTATCTGCTTCATCTAGTAGGGGAACCTCTCTTGTTTAATTGTTCCTAGGCAGCATCTCTTCCCCTCAGCCTCCAAGGTCATCTACACATACTATTATATTAGTCCAGACAAAAGGCGTCAACAACAAGAGAGGTTCCCCTACTAGATGTCCTCTGATTTGCAGTGGTCTGAGGAACGAGATACAGGTAGTCTGGCCAATGTGATCTGGGATGAGTTCGATCCTGTTTCCGAGGATGAAGTGGACAGGATTATGCGGCGGCTGAGTTCCACCACATGTTTGTTGGGCCCGTGTCCTTCCTGGCTGGCCTATGCCGCCAGGGAGGCCACCTGCGGTTGGCTCCTGGCAGTTGTCAACGCTTCATTAAGGGAGGGTGTTTTTCCCACCGCCTTGAAGGAGGCGGTGGTGAGACCCCTCCTGAAGAAGCCTGCCCTGGACCCGACTGTGTTAGACAACTTTCGTCCAGTCTCCAACCTTCGCTTTTTGGCAAAAGTTGTTGAGAGTGTGGTGGCTCAGCAGTTTCCACTTTTCCTGGATGAAGCGGACTACCTAGATCCGTATCAATCGGGCTCCGACCTGGTTTCAGCACAGAGACGGCATTGGTCACACTGATGGATGATCTCTGGAGGGCCCGGGACAGAGGTTTTTCCTCTGTCCTGGTCCTATTAGACCTCTCAGCGGCTTTTGATACCATCAACCATGGTATCCTTTTGCAACGCCTCGAGGGGCTGGGAGTGGGGGGCACTGTGCTCCGGTGGTTCACCTCTTACCTCTCAGGGCGGTCACAATCGGTATTGGCGGGTGGCAGAGGTCGACCCTGAGGGTGCTCTCATGTGGGGTCCCTCAGGGGTCTCTCCCCCTGCTATTTAACATCTATATGAAGCCGCTGGGTGAGATCATCCGTGGTTTTGGGGTGAGTTACCACCAGTACGCAGATGACACCCAGCTGTACATCTCCACCCCGAACCAAATCAGTGATGCCCTCTCCCTGATGACCCAGTGCTTAGATGCGTGCGGATCTGGATGAGCTGAACTCAACCCGGCCAAGACTGAGTGGCTGTGCATACCGGCATCTCGGCCCAGTCAGGAATACCCATCTTTGGCCATAGGGGGAGCGGTGTTGCCCCTGTGGATAGGGCGCGGAATTTGGGGGTCCTCCTGGATGTTCGGCTCTGGTTGGAGGAGCAGATGGGAGCCGTCGCCGGGGGGCCTTTGCCCAACTCCGTCTTGTTCGCCAACTACGCCCATTCCTGGACCGAGATGCCCTGCGCACAGTCACTCATGCCCTTGTTACCTCTAGGCTCGATTACTGCAATGCTCTCTACTTAGGACTGCCCTTGCATACCATCCGGAGACTGCAGCTGGTGCAGAATGCGGCGGCACGGGTGGTGATGGGAGTTTCCCGGATCTCCCATGTTACCCCCCTCCTGCGCTGCCTGCATTGGTTGCCAGTTGTGCTCCGGGTGAGATTCAAGGTTTTAGTTTTAACATACAAAGTCCTTCACAACATGGGTCCTCAATATTTAAGGGAGCGACTCCTGCCGACATCGAATGCCAACCGCCCTGTGCGAGCACACAGGCAAGGACTCCTTGGGGTCCCGTCGGCGGGCCAATGCCGGCTGGCGGTCCCCTGATGACAAGCCTACTCTGTTGCAGTCCCTGACCTCTGGAACCAGCTCCCCCTGGGGCTCCGCCTGGCCCCTGACCTCCGCACCTTCTGCCATGATTTGAAGACCTGGTTGTTTGACCAATCCGGGCTGTGACCTTTTCTTTCTGGGGGGGGGGTGTTATATTTTTAATGTATTTTAAATCTGTTTGGGCTTGTAATTGGGTTTAATCTCTTTTTAATTATTTATTGCTGTTGTTTCTTAGTTGTGAGCCACCCCGAGTCTTCGGAGATGGGGCGGCATACAAGTCCCAATAATAAATAAATAAATAAATACTGATTTAAAAGCTGTTCCCCCCCTCTGCCCCCCAAAAAACCCTATACGTATAATGTTGGCTACTGAAGGAGATGTGTTCTGATCTTTTCTGTTTCTTCCTTAGTTTTTTGTCATCTTTTTTTAACCAGGGACACCAACTTACAACATAGACAAAGAACTTACAAAAAATCTTGGATATCTCATAGAGAAGAGCCAGATGTTTTATCAATTATCTACTACAGTGCCTCCAAAAGCAGAAGATAAAATTATAGGGATGAGATCCCGTCAATCAGCCAACACCCAGATAAGTAGAGATTAACAGTAAAGATCCAGCAGAAAACCACCTAATCAAGCAGCCATCAAGGAGCAAACCATACTAACCCACACACACATTCTGTGCTAGATGAACCTCAAGATCAAATATAAAGATATGTTGCTGGCCTTCTTTGCTGGAAAGTGTCTTTTTCATAGTATAATTTCACAAGCATATCTTCCATACAATGGTGGGATTCAATTTTTTTTTACTACCGGTTCTGTGGGTGTGGCTTGGTGGGCATGGCAGGGGAAGGATACTGTAAAATCTCCAGTCAGAGGTGGTATTTGCCGGTTCTCTGAACTACTCAAAATTTCACTACCGGTTTTCCAGAACTGGTCAGAACCTGCTGAATACCACTTCTGCTTCCATAGGGCGACACAAATCAGTTCACTATTATCCAAGGGTGGGTGGGGAGAGAGGGAGAGAGAGCTTATACTACATAAAAAGGCCAGTGACCTTTTTAAGATTCTGTTTCAGGTTCCAATTGGCAGGAATGTGTTTATGAGTTAACAGCAGCTGAAAAGAAGAGCAAATGAAGCACTGAAATAAATTACAGGTGGTCCTTCCCTCCCCCACAATTTTTCCACAGTTAGGCCCAGAACCCCAGTTGCTAAGCAATATAATTGGTAAGTGAATCATACTCGTTTTATAACTTTCTGCCACAGTCTTTAAGTGAATCAGTGTAGTTAAGTGAATCACATGGTCATTAGAGAAATTCAGCTTCCCCCCTTTGCTTTTGTTTGTCAGAAGCCTCCTGTGAAGGTCACAAAGGGCAATCCTCTGGCCCTGGGGTGCTGCAACCATTCTAAATACATACACCAGAATTTTGTTCATGTCACTGTGGGGACATTGTTAAGTAGGAGGCCCAGTCTTAACTCGTTTTTTTGCAATGCTGTTGTAATTTCAAACCATTATTAAACTAAAGCAAAGAACTGTCACTCAGCAAGTAGGGACTGCAGGGATAAACAGACCATCTTTATGATCTTGGGGCTCATTTAAAAATGTACTGGCAAAAGGATGTATCGGCGTTCTTAGAATGGGGTTTGGAACAAGTTCTCATTATCACAATGGATAGAATACTTAGTTGAATGAAAGCAGCATTTGCAGCAACTGATGGTTGTGCCTTTTCCTGGACCAACAGTCCCTACTCATAGTCGCTCATGCCGTAGTCACTTCCCGTCTTGACTATTGCAACACGCTCTACATGGGGCTGCCCTTGAAGAGCATCCGGAAGCTCCAGTTGGTGCAAAATGTAGTGGCCCACATGGTTTTTTGCAGCCCCCATTGTGCACATGTATCACCTCTCTAGTGGGAGCTGCATTTGTTGCCGATTTGCTTCAAGGTGCTGGTTGTCACTTTTAAAGCCCTTCATGGCTTGGGACCAGGTTATCTGAGGGACCGTCTCTTGCTGGTCACATCTACCCAACCCATCAGAGCGGGGAGGCAGGGAATGCTGCAGGTCCCATCCCCGAGGGAGATACACTTGGTGGGACCCAGAAGAAGGCTCTTCTCCGTGGTGGCTCCCTCCCTCTGGAACATCATTCCCCCAGAGATTAGAACAGCCCCCACTCTAATACCCTTCCGGAAGACACTGAAGGCCTCATTCTGCCAGCAGGCCTTGGGAACCTAGAGCAGGATGGAGCGCATTAAATGGCTCGTGTGATCTGCTGTCGCTGGGGTGGGGGGTGGAAGGTGATTTTGTTATATTGTTCTATAGTAATTTCTTTGATTCTTTTTGTTTTTTATTGTTTTAAATGTGATTTTATATTCTGTAAGCTGCCTTGAGTCACCATGGGTGAATAGACGACAATATAAATTCAATAAATAAAATAAATAAAAATAAAATTTCAATCTTTCACGCTCGTATCTCCCTTTCACCTCTTCCCTTATATGAGATGGGCTGAATCCGATTATTTTATATCTAAACATGAATCCTTGACACTAATGCAAGTCATTTTTCCTAGTACAGATGGCACTAAAGTGGATTCTCTTCTAGATCATAAGAAACATCTTTCTAAATATTTTTCTTGACATTCAGAGGTTCAATCTGGGACCTTCTACAGACCGAACATGCATTTTATCTTGACTTATTCACCCACCTTGGACACTTAGTGTAGGTTAAAAATATATTTTAAAATGACAGTCCTGGTAGAAAAATTGGCTTTGACAACATATTTGAGGTCTGTTAGTTAAGGAGTCTTCACCCTCACAAGCTCCAGAATGCAGCATTCAAATATTTGGCCCAAAAGGCAAAGTTCTTAAAACCAATCTTGATATTTTGAGCTGTGGTAAACTAAAAAAAACACCATAGACTGCTGTGTGGCTTTACTCTGCTGATTGTGGTCCTCAATTCCAGCACAGATTAATTTCCTAGGAAATGCAAGTGCTTTGGGGCCAAGATCCATGACCTTCTCATCAGCCATGCTGAGAAATGATAACATAAATATAGAGAAGTTTGGCTTGTCAATTGAAGGGGTATCTGGAAGGTCAGATGAGAAAACACTGTTGGGAATATGTCAGTAGATTTTGTTGTTCTTAAAAAGTTTCTTCAGGAGCATTGTAACATTTTTCTGAATGCTCCTTTCCATGAAAGACAACTGCATTTTGCAACTAAACCCTAGACTTTGGCACTGATCCAAGGAATAGGATTAGAGTTACAAAGCACAACCAGCTCAAGATATTTTTAGCTGACAAAAACAAGTTTAGGAAACATCTTCTCTCTGTTCAGTATGCAGATGCTAATTGGCCTGATAGGTGATAAAACAGCATGGCAATAGGGGAGCAAAATGTGACAGGAATAGATGCCACTCTGCTTTCATGCAACATTTTAGGAACTTTGGAGAAACAGTTCAGACTTCTCTCTTCTCAGTTTCAATAGTATGTCCAATGTATGGCTTCAGCCCCCAGTTGCTCACCATGCAGTGATAGGACCAGTCCTATGATGAAGATATAAAGGATTTTCAGCTTGTTTCCACTGTGAAGTTAATGAGATAATGCTGGAAGGGTAGTCAGTGAGGGGAAAATATTTTGTTTGGTCCTAAATCTGCAAATGTGCTGATACCGGAAATGTGTTGAGCTCATTAAATTTATAAACCAGAAATTGAGCTTCTACTAAGGGGAAAAGATGGGGGGAGTTATTTTCTGGAAAGTGCTATGATTACGTGAAGAGATAAATATCCTTCTGGTTAATCCTCTGTTGTAAGTGTTTATTTTCCTATGAATATGGTAAATATAACTTTAGAAACAAGAACTAGAGATACATTTTGTAAGATATGCTTTGCCTTTCTACTCCCTATCAGAAATTATCAAGTTTCTGGTTAACCAAAAGTAATCTAAAGCTTCTGGTATTATGGAAGGAAATGAAAGAGCTTCTAAATTAATATATCCAAAATCCAGAAAGAAGTTCTAAACAGCAGAATGGAGGCCATGGATGGCATTTTTCTCCCTAGCTAAAATAACCTTGGAAAAGATGGAAAAACAATAAAAGGATCAACTCAGTTAACCAATGTTCTCAATTTCCAGTACAAAGAAGTAGGCATACGGATCATAATTCTCTGCATATAACGTTATTTTCATAAACATACTACCTCTGACCACTATTAAACCCAAGATTATTGCTTGGGGAAATAATTGGAGACTGGTGTATTGTTGTGTACTGGTTTAGCTGTTGAGGACAGTATTTTTTTTTCCTGGCTGATGGAAATACTTCAGTAGTCCTACAAAATATTGAAACTGTCTCTAAAAAAGAGAGAGAAAGATTCTTTTTCTAGCCCTGGTCCAGTTTATTAATTTAAAGTTACAAGGTGTGGAATTGCATGCGTAGGATTGATAATCAAAAAGGAGCAGAAATTATTTGGCAACACAGAGGTTGTTGTACAGCAGCTGGGACTCATTCCATATGTGTACAAAAATGTTGCAGCTGACATTCTGATGGCGCAAAACTTAAGAGCTACAGTCTTTGCTTTCCTTCGGCTGGGCAATAGCTGGGGAAAGCATAAGAAACACCAAAGAAAAACTACTAACTAAATCATATCTATCAAGTCAAGGACACATCAAATGGATGAATTCTTTCACACTCTTGTTTCTGCTAGTAGATCCTCGTATGTAACTCTATCTCTTCATTTCTCTCTCTGAAATAGTTTTTAATTTTTACATGTACAAAGATGCATAGAATTTGGGATATTGGGGAATATTAACTGCTTAGTTTACATTTGCAGGAGCAAGTCTGCCTATTGTTCAAGAGTTGTGACTTTGCCTTAATGGCAGCTTAACTTACAACCATTTGTTTAGCGACTGTTCAAAGTTACAAGAATGCTGAAAAAAAAAACCCACTTACAACAAATCCTTACACAGCTTCCCCCATAATCCCATGATTAAAATTTGGGCACTTGGCAACCAGCATTTATTGGTGATAATTGCATTTTCCCATGGTTACATGATTATAATTTGCAACCTCTCCAGAGGCCTTCTGACAAAAAAGTCAATGGGGAAAGCTACATTCACTTAATGACCATGAAAAAAAGGTCATAAAATTGGGCACAATTCACTTAACCTCATCAATTAGCAGCAGAAATCCTGGCCGCAATTATGGTCATAAGTCAAGGATTACCTATACTTCCAAGTAGTTTCTCTTTTCCTCTTGAAATATCCTGAAACCACTGCAGAGTCATAAAAATCTTGTGCATGATATAACTTTCTTTAACTGGACCAGGTTTAACCACTCCAAAGCTTGGCAAAAATCTGGTTTCTAATAGTTAATAACAGTAACATAAAAACTGTCCTTTTGATGCAAAATAAACATCTTACAATATGTATATGGAATGTTTGCTACATAACATACACTGTTAAACTTCTCTGAGAAGGAAGTTGAATTGCTAAGTGGGCACAATCTACCTTTAGCATGGTATTTTCACACTAAATAGGAAGAAGAGTCAATGCTTATTTCCTTCCTGTTGACAGTGAGGACTGTATTAATTAACGCTAGTACAATTCACCTTCATACATATTAAGGTGTTCACTTATCACATTTAACTTAGGACTTATACTGTGCTTTATAAGTAGAAGACAACCGCTGCCCCTGTGAGTCAACACAGGAGACTTCAGATCTGTTAAGACTATAAAACAAGAATAAATATCATTTTAGATCAGTGGACACATGTAGGACTTTTTAACAAAAGTTTGTTTATAATATATAAACAGCTACAAAATGACTAGACTGTAAAAATGTGCTTGCACATAAAGTAATTCTTATAATGGGCACGGCCAGTCTGAAATACCAAATGGGGGGAAGAGGGGACATTTTCTAACAGTTGCCTGTGGAATATATGGGACCCTGAAGAATTCTTGTAAATGGAGTTGACATAAAAGAGTAGCATTTGGTTATTTGATTATGAATAGCCAAGCGGTCCAAAGTCTATAGTATAAGAGGATATCACAGTTAGGCAAAGGCATAGCCAGATCCAGGAATCAAGACATACCAAGTTCTAGACTAAGTCCGGTCCAGAACTTAGAACACTACAAAGTTCCTAGACTCAAGCAAAGGTTTCCAAGAAGTCAAGTAAGGAACCAATCAAAGCACACCATACTACATGTGGATTGTCCATGTATCTGAATTATCATCACTTCTCCGAAGCTTTAAAAATGTTCTGCCCAACTCTGTGTTCTCAAAAACATTATTTCCCAATTAGTTTGGAGACAGTTGATATCTATAAAGCTTTTTACATAAGCTAGGAACCCCTAAGCAATAATGGCAAAAATAGATTTAAGGGAACTAGAGCAATGACAGATTCAAGACAATAGTTGTTTGTTTGGGAATTTATGACCAAAACTTAATAAACAAATTGGAAATCAGAGTATCATACTATGTAGGGTATGATAGTACAAGTACAACAAATAGGACTCCAAATGTGCAAAAACAAAGGAAATGTATGCTGCCAAGACCATCCAGTAAGTAAAGGAGGCAGGAAATAGATACCTTACTGGAATAACATTGGGCTATTTTTTTAGTCCAGTAAAGGTAACTGCTACAGTATTGGGACTGGACAAGGAAAAAAATACAAAAATCATAAGGTGTTTGTAGCACCTTCCATGTGCAACCAACAGAATTGAAGATATATTACAGTATGCTAGGTGAAGTGACTCATAGGCAATGAAGATGGCAACAACCTTTGAGAACTATGCAAAAGAGGGGACTTCAATCACTGTAGCTATGCAACAAGAGAAACTACAAAGGAAGATCCTCAGTTGAATTCGCTCATCCCAGTTGCAGCTTTAGTGCAGCCTTCCCCAACCTGGCACTTTCCAGAGGTGGCTCAGCTCCCATGATGCCGACTGAGGGAGATGTACTTTACCATGCTTAGAGGAACCAACTGAGAAGCCTCATAGATAATGTTAGCTACAGAATTATGAAAACCTAGCAAAAACCTGAAACAAGTACTGGCAAGACATGCAATCTTTAGTTTTCAGTTACCTCATGTATAACCATTTGCTCTGGCTTCTTGCACTAAATTGTAGTCAACTTCTAGATTGCTTCTGGAGAAGCATCAAAAAAAGGAGAAATGAAACCTAGTCCTTATGTACATATATCCTTAGAGCAGAGGGAAGGCTACTCTCTCCAAGAAATTTAGCCAATTCCTAGTATGTTTTCCTCAAGGCAGCAAGAAAAGAAGCACCATGAGGCGTACATAGAGATGACTAAAGATCTCAAGTTCTTGGAACTGAGGAAGTACATTTAAATCAAAACTTAATAACCCTTTTTGAGATAAGACTGTGGTGATTATACTAGCTAAGTGGCATGCCAAAGATCATACTCCCAAAGTAATAAATTTGTTTTATTTTAATTTAATCTAAATGTTGTTGAATGTAAATAAATTAAATAGTTAATGTGTTTACCATTGTTCCCAAGAATTTAATGAATTTTGGTCATATTAAAAAGTAAGATTTGTTACCTGCCTTTAGTATTTCCCAAAAGAAAGGATATACATAAAATAAACTAAGTAAAATGGTAACTCAGTTAAAATCTTTGGAAGGAAGGATGCACCCAAGATTGGGGGAGAAGCACAGACAGCCTATACATCTCCAGATTTGATGTACCTGGAAAAGTAACTTAGGAATTTATTTCGACTAGTTGACTTTTGCTAAAACATAACAGATACCTGCAGCAAATAAAATCTTAAGATACAATTAGGGCCAACATGGCAGATTAGGGTGCCAAGCATTTCCAGAAGGGGATCTGCTCTCAATTTCTATTTTTCAAATGTTTAAAAATTCGGAAGCTGATACGCTGAAAATAAAACATTGAGAATTACCTTTCAATAGTGGCGAATATCTGTAGCTTAGATGTAGGATAAGGGTGAAGGTTCATTCTCAGAGCTTGTGGATTGGTTTCCAAACATTACATTACCTGGCTAGGTAATATCTTCAGTGGAGATTAGGGGATGCCAGTGTCAGTGGTCTGTTTATAGAGCTTTAGGCGTGGGTGTGTCAACTGAGGTTCTTGTGATTCATCACAAGACCCATTACAAGAACCTCACTTGACACACTCACACCTGAAGAACAGAAGAACACTGACACTGACACTCTCTAAACTCTGCTGAAGATATTACCTGGCCTGTGTTCGGAAATAAGGTTAGAGGTCAAACCTTCACCCTCAATTACATTTCACTTCCAGGAGTGCTTTCCTGCTTCCAAGTTTCTTAAAAAATAAGTGTGGCTGTAAGGAGTGTTTGAAGTTACGATTCACCCCTCTCCTAGGAAAAGAAAAGAAATTTTAAAATATCAAAAGGGGAAAGAAAATTTCTAAGGAGAGGTAAAAACACAAGCAGGGTCAGCTCCATTAGCCTTCACCTTTGGATGGGATACAAATTAGCTAAGATCCTTTCCCACAGAAATCAAATAGATGGCAAGCTATAAAACTTGCAAAAGCAAACTCTCAAAGGAAAAGGAAATTAAAAAAAGACCTCAGACACATGAAAGGAAATACTCACCAAAACACAGTCATAAAAAAGTATGGCAGAAAGGAAAAATTTACCAAAAGGTATGACGGAAAACTCAGGGTATTGCAACCAGGTGCAAACTGATAGTTACAAAGGATCAGGGAAAAACAGATTGGACTATAAAACAATTACTCCTACATCCCAGGAAGAGATCCCAATCTCAAGAGACAGGAACTCATCATACAAACACAAGTCAAAGACTTCAAGGGTTCACATCTACAAATCAAAGAACATGAAGTGTATAAGAAAGGGGTTTTCCTACTCGCTTATTAGATTAATCTCAGGAATGCTGTAGGATTTATTCTTACTTGTCTTCCTATTAATAAACTGATTCTGGCTTCCAATGCAGCTGACCAATTATTTTGTAGTGAATTTTCCCACTCAGGAGAAAAATTGAATCCACAAAAAGGAAGGAGCTTTGCCTTCTTCCTTAATTCCACAGGAGGAAAGACAATGTAGAAATGAAAAGAGTCCAGTAGAAGTAGGCTAGGAGGAATATCAGGTAACATTGATAAATCAATGCTTTATAACTGATTAGATCCTCCATGAGAGCCATCTTCTGAACAGATAAAGCCTTTTCAGCTGCTACTTAGCTGGAATTGCAAGTGAAACAATACTTCAGCAACACACTCAACATTGCAGCTATGTTCATAATCCCAAAATAATCAGGAACCCCTGAACCCCATTCCCCTGAACAAGCCTATCTGAACAATTAATTACAACTATGTAGATTGTTCAAAGAATAATTTGGAGATCCACGATCTGGGGTAACAAAAGAACAAATCAAAAATCAAATCCAGACATACTGGAAGAAAGGAGATTCATGTTATTCATGTTATTCCCAAGAACAAAAAGATTATTCATAACCATGCTTATACTTATACCTATTATCTAATACTTGCTTGACAAATAAATAAATAAATAAAAATAAATCTGTTTTTAGGGGTAGTTAAGAGGAAATGGAGTCCAGAGACATGGTTTTATAGGTCCCTGTGTGAACTGGGGGTGGGGGTGGGTGGGGGTATACATGCAGGTTTTTAGTGTCCTTCCTAGGAAGATGTAAAAATTGGGGTGCTCTTTCCTGGGCTTTGATCCTGAGGTGAGTTTGAAATCCTGAAAGGTAGCTTACCCTCAGATATGTAGATTCCCCCTCTGGTGTCTCCCTTTATCGTTATATAAAAGGGGGGATTTCCGCCTCCCCATGAAGCCAGTGAGGTGTTAAAAGCAAGGGGTAGCAGATCAGAGGCCTTTTAGCTTCTAGCAATGTTTTTCAGGATTCCTTGGAAATCAGTAAGAAAATAAAAAGCAGATTTTTCTGTTATGTGAGGCTCAAACAGTACAGACAGGCACCTCCAATTTTTTTCAAGCAGCCTGTTCTTCCCCAGGCAGCAAGGACCAACTAGACCAGAATTTGTGTGGTCTGAGCCTGTAAACATCGCTTGGGCCAGCTTGCTGTTTAGCAAGGATAAAATGTGTTGGCTCCAAAATCTTCTGCAAGGAACACACTAAACCTCTGTGCGGTTATTCTTCTCTTCCCCTGCATTCTCCTTTTTTGTAAGGAGGATGCCAGCTGAAAACATCTGTTCCCTCTTTCTGTACCTTCCTTTATTATTTATAAAACCTTTTGCTCTTGCTCCATTTATCACTTGTTTCTGTGAAAATATAGTGTAATATAAAGAGTTAATTAAGGGGGTGTTAGTTGCAGTAATTTCTCCTCCCAAATACTGAGATTTATTAATGCCATAAAATTCCATTTAATTGCAAATCAAATCACTTCCTCCATGATTTGCCATAAACATGTTATCCCTTACCAAACACATGCTTCCCCCCACATCTATGA
The DNA here is from genome assembly GCA_009733165.1 of Naja naja. Lineage (NCBI taxonomy): Eukaryota > Metazoa > Chordata > Lepidosauria > Squamata > Elapidae > Naja > Naja naja. The sequence continues at coordinate 280,945,677 of CM019149.1, forward strand.
ACCTCCTTTGCCCACTTTCTCTCCCCATTCGGAAGATAGCCAGATTCCTTTTAAGACATTAATAAAGCAGAACAGAATAGAATAACAGTTGGAAGGGATCTTGTAGTAAGGTCATCTAGTTCTAGTCCAACCCCCTGCCCAAGCAGGAAACCCTACACCATTATTGACAGGCGGTAGCCCAGTCTCTTCTTGAAAAACTTCCAGTGATGAAGCTCCCACAACTTCTGAAGGGAAGCTGTTCCATCAGTTGATTCTCACTGTCAGAAAATTGTTTAAATAAAGCAATTCATTCCCTTCGAATGCTATTTTCATTTGCAAATTTGTTAGCTGAACCAAGCTAGTCCTGTGCAAATAATCATGCCGTTAATTGGACATTAACAATCGGGCTTAAAGGAGGATTCCTTCCCATACAGCGCCCGATGAAGAGAGCGCCGTCTCTTTGCGCACGTACAACCGTGCATGTTGTTTCAGCCCATCATATTACCTAGAAACTTACTAGGCGCTCCGAAGGGACGCTTCTTTCTCATCAGACCCCATTCCGGGGGCCCTTTCCGCTCACGGTCAACCCCCTCACCCGCCCCCCCTTCTCCTCCCTTTTGGGACCAATTGCCCGGCACCCTGACAGTCAAAAAACCCCGTTACGGGAAGCGCCTCCTCCCCGTTTGCCACGCCCATGCCCCACGTGACCACCAGGTCCGCCAATGGCGGCCCGAATGGTTCGTTCCCCGTGAGCCGCGTCGCTGCAGTTAGAACCGATAAATCTGTAGTGAAGGAGTCTCCGCCGCTGGGCTGGAGGGCGATGGTTCGCGGCCTGCGGAGGTTACGCAAGTAGCCGGGAGGAGACGCGAAGCGGTGAGTGGCGGAGGGAGGGGAGGTGTTACGAGTTCGACCTCCGTTCCCCTTAATCCGTTGAGAAAAGGGGAGCGCGAGAAGAAGGGCAGCCGCCGAACCAGGCCGAAAGGCGGAGGATTTGGCAATTGCCAACCCTCCCTCGACTCCCCGGGCGGGTGCTGGTCCTTCTCCTTAGGCCCTTGGAGATAAGAAACTTCCTTTGGGACGCCACAGGCCCGAAGGAAGTCCACAAATCGCCCTCGGCGCCCATGAGGACCGCCGGCCTTGGAGCTTGCCTGCTGCATTTTTATATAGGCTGACTTTTCGGTCAGGCGGTCCAAGAGCGGAGCCCATTTTCCGCTCTCCGGATCAGGCTGGCGCCGCCGGGCTTTTCTAACCATCCGCTTCTGGGAGCAAAATGTGGGGCTGGGGGCGGGGAAGGGGGGAATTTCCCAGCGCTTTTTATTTTCCTGTATGCTTTTCTGATGTGCTCTGTGTGTGGGGGAGAGGTGTTGGGGGGGATTTCACCCCACACTCTTTATTTTATTTTGTGTTCGGAACAGAGTTGGGCAATGACCCTCGATCTGAACTTAAATAAACAAGCCCGAGTCCTGGGTCTGATTGCAGTGACCATATTTTCTTTAAAATAAAAGACAAGCCTGAAACGCGGGCAGATCTGGGGGCTGGAGGGGTTGGGTTGGGAGAAAAGGTTCGTAAGGATTAAAAACGGTAATCGTTTAGGTTGATAACTTTGCCAAGGGAAATTCGAGAGCCCAGGAAGGAAAGGAAAACTTGACAAAAGCATATTCTAATAATGGCTAAAAAGTGTGACAAGGTTCGAAGTTATAAGAAGCAAGTAGTAAAAAGCGTTTCTCTAATCTGCATTAAAAGGCACCATTTGTACAGTAAACTATAAATGACTAAAATAAAGAAGGAAAGTAAATTTAAGGAAAAATCTAAAGGATGGCTTTTGAAATAAAAGACTGCTTTTTATCTGCATGGGGCCACTCTAGATTTGATTTGCGGTAGATTGGTGGTAGACTTGGAAGGAACAATTTATGGTGAATACTGAAGTTATCCTCAGTTCATTTCTTCTTTCCTGACATCCTTTCAACATCTGATCTGTAAAATAAAGCAAAATAAACTGTAGGTAGTCCTTGATTTACAACCATTCATTTAGTATTGGGCTGGAAGTTTCAATAATGCTGAAAGAAGTGACTTAAAACCCTTCCTCGCACCTAGGTGCTTGGCAATCGGCATGTATTTACAGTAGTTGCAATGTTCAGGGGTTGCGAGATTACCATTTGTGACCTTCCCAGCTGGCTTTCTATAAAGTCAATAGGGGAAGCAAGATTTGCTTAGTGACCATATGGTTCATGGTCATGTAGCAAAAAAGGTTGTAAAATTGGATGAGACTCAATTAACTGCCTTGCTTAGCAACAGAAATTCTGACCTCAATTGTGATTGATATTTGAGGTTTACCCGTAGTCATTTGGTCCCAAATGAATTCTTTCATGGCTGTAGTCCTCCCTATCTTTCTGTCCCCTTAAAGTGCTTTAAAATTCTAATCTCTGGATTGTAGTAATCTGCTTTTTTGTATCTATATGATCTTTTACAAATGGAAACCACAACTTGGGCCTGTATCTTATAGGACCACATGAAATAATACATAATTAGATGTACGCGCTACAGTGTACAGGTAGTCCTCAACTTATGACCAATTGACTCAAATTTTCCATTGCTAAGCAGGGCAGTTGAGTGGGTTTTGCTCCATTTTTTGCCATATTTAAGTGAATCACTTAAGTTGTTCAGTGAGTCATGCAGTCATTAAAGGAATCTGGCTTCCCCATTGACTTTGCTTGTCAGCAGCAGTTGGGAATGTTACAAATGGTGATCACATGACCCCAGGAGAGTGCATCTGTCATAAACACATGCCAGTTGCCAAGCGCCCAAATTTTGATTTCATGACCATGGGGATGCTTCATTGGTCGTAAGGGTGAAAACTGGTTATCACTTTTTTCAGGGCCATTGTAACTTTGAACAGTCACTGAAAGAATGGTTGTAAGTTGAGGACTACCTGTAGTATGTATAAAGTCTGAATGTCAGAGAAAGGATGTCTAGAATTCTTCTCAATTACAAGTCAGTGTTCCATGTTTAGGAAGTGTTTTTGTGTATGTGTATGTCTTATGTGTGTGCTGAAGCATCTGCTCATTCTTCCCAATTGTATAAGCTTTTTTTTTTTTAAATTACATTTATATGCCGCCCTTCTCCGGAGACTCAGGGCGGCTTACAATTTTTGGGATACAACCCAGTGTGCTCAGCAATATCATAATCATAATTATCATAAAGAGTTATGATGTAGTTCTGTACAATGTTTGTATCATCTGTACTTCACACTATTTAAAGTCCAGTGCCTATAATTGCACTAAATTGTATCTTCGCTTACCTTTGTTTCTCTTCTTCCTCTCCTTTTTTTCTGTCTCCCACCCTTTCTCAATTAAATTGATTTATTAAAAATTCTGTATTGCTTTTTACATCAATTTAAGAAAAGTTACAAGTAAATAGCTACTATGTATTGTAATTCACAAAGAGTTTGATAATTGGCAGTACTGTATATAATATGTACCAATTGTAATAAACTTTGAAGCACTAATTATAACTGAATAGTTCTGTTTATTTTAAGTAATAGTTGAACTGCATCATATGGAGAGAGCTTATGTGGAAGGGAAATTCCGCAGAAGAATGTAGTGCTGTCACATATGTGAGCATAATTTCCTACATGCACATTTCTTGGCAAATTTGAGTTGTATGTTGAGTACTCTTGAAAACATGATATTCCCGAATTTTGATGTCTGTTAACCTTCTTAAGTTAATACGTTTCTATAAATAGTAGTAGAAAGGAGCAGGAGCAGCCAGAACAGCCAGTTCTTAAGGAAATTCCTCAGTTGCTGTCAAACACATACAAGGAAGCCTTTATTGTTTTTGTTTTCCTGTTTCATATAACATCTTGTTACTTTTTCACATAAATTATAAAATACCTAATAAGTATCTTTTGCAAAGTCACTTTTCTTTTCCACTTGAATGCTTGCAAATGTAAATATTTAGGAAAGGGAGGGAGGTATCTTATAGTCAATGTCAGAAAAAAAGTACTGGCAATCAAACATTGCAACATGGGTTGGCTTTTTAAAAAAAATGGAATAAATTTCATGTACCTTTTTTTAAATAGAGAAGATTAGACTAGACTACTAGTCTTAGCCATCCCCATGCCACATCCAACATTCCCTGCTAACTATAAGAACAACATCAGTCGATGTTGGCATATTTCAAAAATTTCCAACTGCCGGATCCAGAAGAAAAGCCTTCTCTGCTACAGCTCCCACCCTTTGAAGGATCTTGCCCTTCCCACCCTCCTATTCTACCACAAGAGCCTAAAGACCTGGCTCTGCTGGTTGGCCTGAATAGGGCCAATTAGAGAAGTAGCTGCTAGATTGATGGCAGATCCACCTCCCCATCGCTTACTCTCTGCTCTCCATCCATCCATCTTTTTTTTTTGATGACCATATACTGTAATTGTATTTCTTGTATTCTTTTTATTGATCATTTTATTGCTTGTTCATTCTCTTTTCATTTCTTTTTATTGTTGTAAGCCTCCTAGAGTAGCCCACATAAATGTATAAGAAATTGCTGTGAAATTGTAGATATTCAGGTTAGGAATGTGTGCATCTTTTGTATAATTATTATGTAATCTTGGCTGACATGATTTGCAGCATATTTTAAACCATATAATGCAGTGGGAGATATTTTTGATGCAATTGAATTATGCATAGTGGAGATATGTCTAAATATTTCTGCAATATTTACTAAAGTTGAGAAATTGGGAGGAGAATTATAAGAGAAATAGTAAGGAGAACTTATGGTGTGAAGATCCTCAGAAAGAAAGGTGAGAAATTTAAGGAACAAAATGCAATGACAGCATCAGTGTATGAATGTGCTGAAAACAACTGTGGTTTGCAAGGGTAGATCCCAACTTCCATTTTCGGCTGCAACGGCCTCTTGCCATCCTCAGCCAGCAAAAACAAAGCTCGGGGTGGCCATGCATGGCCCTTGAGAGCTCCATTTTCAGCTAGGACAGCTTTCTGAAACCCTCTGCCAGTGAAAAGGAGCTCAGGAGAGTTGGGTGCAGCCCTCGTGAGCTCTGTTTTTGCTGGCAGAGGCATCATGGGCCGGTCCTTCACTGCTTCCAGGACAGCCCCGCAGGCCAGATCTAAGCACCCTGCAGGCCAGATCTGGTCCCCGGGCCTTGAATTTGACATTCCTGCTATAGACAGACGCTTGGTTTGCATATAAGAAGCTTCTGCTAGTTATTTAACTGCTCACACTGCAGGAAGTACTAGTTTGCCATGAATCGAGAATGTGTCATATCTCTTAAATAATGGCAAAAAATTTAGTTGTAACCTTGAAGCATTCTGACCTATATCATATCTCTTGGAAGAAATTTATTAGAGAATAATTCTATTTCACCAAACTTTGATTTATTTAATTATAATTAAATGAATTTATATGAATTAACGTAAGCAATTGGGGAAGGGGCTGCTCTTATTTCCAATTTTTTATTAAACTCTATATGTCAGTACCTTATCCAACTTATGACAATTATATAATTTACATATAGATCTTGATTTGCTATCACAATTGAGCCAAAAAGTTCTGTTGCTAAGTGAATTTTGCCCCATTTTACGACCTTTTTTTGCCAAAGTTAAGTGAATCACTGCAATTGTTACTTTATTATTTATTTATTTATTTATTTATTCATTCGACTTGTATGCCGCCCTCTCTCCAACAGGACTCAGGGTGGCTCACAGATAAAAACAACACAATAAATTAAGTTAGCTAAAAAGGAATTAAATTACACAAGCCAAATTAAACTAAAAAGCCCGTAATAAATAAAACACCCATTCCCCAAGGAGTCAGCACAGCCCCGCGTGTTCAAACAACCAGGTTTTTAGGTCGCGACAGAAGGTGCGGAGGTCAGGGGCCAGCGGAGCCCCAGAGGTAGTTGATTCCAGAGAGCGGGAGCCGCTACAGAGTAGGTCCTTCCCTGGGATACCGCCAACCGACACTGAGTCGCAGACGGCACCCCGAGAAGTCCCTGCCTGCTCGTACAGGGTGGTTGGTATTCGATGCCAGCAGTAGACGCTCCCGTAAATAACCCAGACCCATGTCTCGTAGGACTTTGAATGTTAATACTAGGACCTTGAATCTCATCTGGAGGGCAACGGGTAGCCAATGCAGCTCACGCAGGAGGGGTGTAACATGGGAGTACCAGGAAGCTCCCATCACAACTCGCGCAGCCGCATTCTGCACCAGCTGAAGCCTCCAGATGGTATGCAAGGGCAGTCCTAAATAGAGAGCATTGCAGTAGTTGAGCCGGGAGGTAACACGTGCCTGAGTGACAGTGCGCATGGCATCTCGGTCCAGATATGGGCACAGCTGGTGAACCAGCCGAACCTGGGCAAATGCCCCCTTTAGGAACAGAGTTGTTAAATGAATCTAGCTTCCCCATTGACTTTGCTTGTCAGAAGATCGCAAAGGGTAATCACATGATCCCAGGACACTACAATCATCATAAATATGAATGAGTTGGCAAGTATCTGAATTTTGATCATGTGATCATAGGGATGCTGCATGTGAAAAATGGTCATGTTACTGTTTTCAGTGCAATTGCAACTATCAACAGTCATTAAATGGACTGGTAAGTCAAGGACTATCTTTATTCAATTTCTACAGAAAAAAAATGAAATTCCATATTTTGGCACAAATTAAAAAATACATTCAAATCTCTGAATCAAAGGGTACAATAACAGAACAAGCCCATCTCTGTCAATGACTGTGTGTCTTACAGTTCAAAAAGTACATAGTTTTTATAATCTGTAAATTATTTTTAAAAATTACACTAAAATACTAGAAACATTTTAAAACAAAAACATAGAAACATCCAAATGAAACATATATAGCAGCATAGATAATTGATGCTAATGGTGTATATAACAATGGAAATTTGGTCTCTTTCTTGCAAAGTCTGTTGAATTGAAATTTTACAGTAATGTAGCTGAAATATCCTAGATTAACAAGTCCATATAGCTAAGGATGCAATATAATAACTGTTTCTTATGATCTTATTAATTCAGTAAAAGGTTTACTTTTTGAACAGAACTTCATTATGATGGCAGAATAAAATGTAAAGGGGCATTTGTTAGTATGATATGGGTTTGTTCTGTTATTGCCCTGCTTTGATTCACAGAGATTTGAATATATTTTTGGATTTATGCCAAAATATGGAATTTCATTTTTTTTCTGTTTTCCCCAAAAAGTCCAAAAGGAGACTTCCAGTTAGCACTAAAATTAGTGTCTTTTCTCTAATCAAGGCTGTCAAGTTTACCATCTCTGTCAATTATCATATATAAGAACAAAGTACCATATCATTTTTCCAATTTTTATCCATCAACCCCATCAGAAATATCTCTGGTTTTAACTGTACATTTACCTTTCTAAAAAGTTTTCTGAATATATGTGTTCAATCCAGAATTCTTCAGCTTTTTTACAAGTTACCAAAAACGATGAAAAATCCCATCTTGAAGTTTACATTTCTAGAACATATTTAAAATACCCTTCTTGCTGTTAGAGACTACTCTGATTGATTTATCTGTATTGCAAGCCGAAAATTCAAATAAAGGAGAATATTTGTAGCTCAGGTTTGAAATGGGGGGGTCCTTGGTGCTCTGAGCTTGCTTGTTTTCTTGCATACGGTTCATTACTTAAAGTAGGTAACATCAGTGTTTGTAAGGAGTGGGGGTTGCTCTCAATTTATATTCTAGTGGCTTGCCTGAGTGTTATGGTGGTGGTCTTAGAGATTCTTTGGTTGAACTGTTCACTGTTGGCTCTTCGGCAGTTTCTTGACTGGGGTATTGTTTACTTGATTGTTGGTCTGCTGTTAACCTTGGAGTTAATCTATGCTGATCTGAGTGCTGATTGCTGCTGGAGGATAACAACTCATCCCCCACCAACACTGACAAGACAAGCCACCAGAATATAAACTGACAGCAAACCACACTCCTTAATAGCATTGATGACGTTACCTAGTTTGGATAATGAAATTTCTGCAAGAAAACAGGCAACCTCAGAGAGCACCAACAACCCCCTCAGAAAACTCAAAAGCTTTATAGTTGTAGTTACAGGCAAGTACCAGCAGGTGTCAGCAAGGTGTCAGTGAAAATACATTCCACTATAAATAGACTAACCTGATTACTATATTCTGATATATAGTCCCAACCAATCCAGTTGGTTAGAATACCAAAAAAAGCATTATGGGAAAGCAAAGTCCAAGAAAAGTCATAGTTTTAACAACAGAGATTCAAGAAAAATTAAACTTTTCTTTTAGATTTAAAAGGAAATCTTCCCTTTTTTGTTGTTAACTTTCAGATATGTACAAATTACAGGTCATAACCGGCTCCCATTTATTGTAACTTTGAACAGTCACTGACTGAGTGGTTCTTAACTAAGGGCTTCCTGTGTTTTGCGTGAATGTTTGATTTTGACTGAACTTTCTGTCATGCTTAAGATAGCTGAACTTACCTACTAGGAGATACAGTACATACAAATACATGACTGATTCACCATTGTAAAAAGAGGTTGCATAAATGTGTTTTACAGACTTGGATCAAAATGTTTTCAAAATGGGGCATGTCAATGCAAGGTGTCTACATTCTCCTGAGCATTTACTACTTTGGAGGTAAGTCTGTAATGATGAATTATATCACTGGTGAATGAGACTGTGATTTAATATTGTGTTTAAATTACATTAGTGATTTTGAGTATTAGTTTGAAACCTAGGTTATAGAACAAGAATGTATGTATAAAGAAAATTCTGCATAGGTTCAGAGTTTTCTACTCTGATGCTAGAATTTGTGGATTAAAACCTTTTGAATAGATACTAATTCAAATTTATTGAGACAGAGTCAAATAAAACAGCAGCAGATTAATAATTGAATTTAAAGGAGACTGATTTATGTCTTGGGTTTAACAAGGGAACAATAAAAGAATTAGGGATCCAAGCATCATAGGGGACTAACCAGAAAAGTTGGTTTAAGCCCATGAGGCTCTAGTTCTTAACTTTATTTGGAGTCCCCCAAATTAAAAACATCTCATTGCCATTTTTTGATAAGTCGCCAACAGCAGTGATATAATGACATTTGCAGAAAATACCACTGAAAATCTGCATCTGCTCTTGGTAGAGTTGATCAAGTGATGTTTTAGCTCTGTCTTTCTGTGCTACTTACCTCAGTGTCAGTAGATCTACTCATTTTAAGATGTTTGCTCTGGTTATCTCAAAGGAAATATAACACTTCTATGCAGTTGATTCACTACACTCTTTAATTACTGATCCTATTCTAATTTTGTAATAATAAAACTATACTATTCTAGTTCTAGAAGAACTTGTTCTTAGAAAATATATTAATTCCTAGCCTAATGCTAAAATTTAGACATTAATACAGATAGCAATTATCAAGCTTCTTTTGAGTTTAAAGCCTAAAATAAATCAATAAAAGCCTAAAGCTCAACAATTTGTGAGGGGAATGTTTTGTTTCTCCTCAAGACCATGTAAAATTTCTGATAGTTTATGTTTTGAGAGAGACTAGTCATTTATGTCAGGCATCACACTGTTCTCCCCAAGAGAGAAGTTGACTTTTCTAGTGTAGTTTTGAGAAGGCTGCTGCTGTTTTCTATCTTATTTGTTGTTTATAGCAATAATAAAAATGTTCTCCAGTGGAAAAGTAAATGTAATCATTTCTCTCAGTTTCAGGTGGGATTCTGAACATGTGTGGATATATCGTCCCAGAGTCACCAGTAAAACTGTCCATTGGTTCCAATTTTACAGCCTTTTGCATTCTCCATAATAATTGTCCTTATGGTAAAATTCGTGCTGAGCAAGTTATCTGGAAAATGAAAACAAGAGCTGTCCCTAAAGAACAATATAGCATAATAAATGAAACTGTTTCTAGTGTAACATTCAATGATACTAGTACATTGGTTTCTCCTCTGACTTGCAACATTTTAGTACCTGGCGGTTTGATACAGAACATCTATGGAATTCAATTTGAACTGGGCTGTAAGTCATTTCCTTTAATTTTTTCTGTGGCTGGGAATGTGGAGAAAATTTTAATGCTAGGATATATTAAATTACTTATCTTTTAAAGATCTTCCCATTGCATGTTCTAAAATTTTAGTTATGCTTGAATTCAAAAGAGGACAAATCAGTATAACAAATATTGTGGCAAATGTAATGAGAAAGGCTAAATAATTTTTCACTTATTTAAGTACAATATAAAAATGAAAATATGTTTGTCTATTTACACAATGGTGTATTTTCTGAGAAAGTATGTTTACATTTTTAAAAACGTGGAATTTTCAAGTTGCCTTAAGCTTCTGAAAAAGATTGAAATACTAGCAAGGTACAAAAATATTTGTGGTTAGATGGGCATGTAATTATTTTCTTTTTATAATTGTTAATGAAAAACCACTACTTCAGGGTTTGGGTATGCAATTTAATATTTTAAACACATGGACAATTTCCATATATTTGCTGCCATTACTCTAATTCAGTTATGGTATTAGATGTGCTGGGCTTAACTTTAATAAAAAGATGCTCATGCAAGAAAATATAAAGAAGGGAGTCTGGAAAGTATTTCCTTTTTGCATTGGATCAAGGTCCCAGCTGTGATCTTTGATATAGGAGAAAGGAATGGGATTTGGGAATTCCAGATTATCCATAATATTCCAGCCCGTGCTGTTTATAGAAGTGACTTTAAGCATTCCACAGAAGCTTGACAAGGGTAAATGAAGGAAGAGGGATGGAAAATGTATTTGCACGTATCCTTTTGTTGTCACAATTTTGAACTAGTTTCTGCTGTGTTTCGTTTTTTTTGTTTTTTGGTTTTTTGCAGTTCCTCCTGAGAAGCCTACAAACTTACGCTGCATTGTGATTCAGACAGAAGCATCATCCTTTAGTCATAGATGTTCCTGGGAACCTGGAAGAGATACGTTATTGAGCACTAATTATTCTTTAAAGCATAGGTGGTAAATATCTTTTAAAATGAACCACTTAATTTTTTAATGTGTTTGATTAATTTTAAAGGAACTCCTGATCTTCTCAAATTAATGGTTTCATATCGCAAACCTGAAATATTTTATGCAGCCAGAAATTGTGGGATCAGTTCCCAGTGAACCGTAAGCAGTTCTAACAGTTTGTTCCAAGAAATGTTTCAATTTAGGTAAAGGAGTACTTAATTCAGTTTTGAGTTCACTTAGACTAGAGTAAATTTCATTTAGTTCTGTGATATTTGCTTGTGATTAATTATGTCTCAGATTATGTGAGTGTGTCCTTGTAGATACTATGACATCAAGATATTAATACATTTAATATATCAAAACGTGTTTCTTTTCTTTATCTAGGGCAGCTACAACATTTTCTGATTGTATACCTCAAGATAGTAATAATTCTTGTACTATTCCTGATGTCGTCTTTTTTGTCACCTTGGAAGTGTGGGTACAAGCCAGAAATGAACTTGGAGTAGCTGAATCTGATCACATTGAATTTGATCCCATAAATTATGGTAACTATGCTCCTTTCCATTAATGAATGCTAAAGAACTCTCATTAATTCGTTCACTAATATTTGAAATCCTTTCCTCCCCCCACAAATAGTCTGAATTTAAGAAGAATATGACTCAAAGCATATGATCCTCTTGTACATAATATTTGTCAACAGCTCTTTGAATGTTTTTCCTGGGCTCATGCAACTTTGTTTAATCTTTAAAAAACAGGCATTTGGTTAAATGAATTGCCAGCAGGGGCCATGAGCACATTTGTGCATGCTCCAAATCTTAAAATGTCAAGAAGTATATGATTCTAAATGCAGAACATTGGAGTCAAAATTAATTGAATATACTCAACAATAAAACATTTTTTCTCCCTTTGTTCCTAGTGAAACCACTGCCTCCACACAAGCTATCCCTCAATTCAGGAGAATTTCCTAGAATCTTAAGGATATCATGGGAAAACAGATTTAAAGTAACTCAAAACTTGAAATATAAAATTCAGTATAAGATTTTGAACAGCAATGATTGGACTGAGGTAATCCTATAGCTATTTTTTATTATGACAATTTCTGTTTTATTGTATAGATAGCCCTGAACTAGCAACTGATCAGTTAGCTACTGTTCAAAGTTATGATGGACCTCCTGGAATACTTGTGACATGATTCCGAATTTATGATGGCCACCATTCCCTTCCCACACATTTAGGGCACTCATCAACCAACTCACATTTATGGCCGTTTCTAGTGTCACATGACCACATTTTGTAATATTTTGGTTGATAGCGTGTATTTACTTCCACTTTTTGGCAAAACCAACCCATAATGAACAATTGGTTCATTTAATGACTGATTCAAAAAAGGTCATAGAATCAGATTGTGCATGGAAGAAACCCCACAAGTATTGTACATCTGAAAGCAATTCTGCATGGAGGCCTAAGAAACAAAATCTGGCTAATGTCAGAAGCTGGTAGGCAGTCATAATAAATGCTTACTTCAGATTACTTCTACCAGATATTAGAACCAAGGTGTATTTATCTTTTTACTCAAAAAGAAATGAATAAATCTCTTAATTTTTTGTTGAATAAATCACATGATGTACAGATAGTCCTCAATTTATGACTGCAATTGAGCCTGGAATTATGATCCTAAGTTATGGCAGTCAGTAAGTGGGTCATTATGTGACTGCCCAATTTTATTGCCATTTTGTGGCAGCCGTTAAGTGAATCCATTTTCTCCAGTGGATGTTTTTTGCCAGAAATTGGAAATAAATGCTTCACATCATAAAACATGGTAAAACTGGGATGGTGCAGACTTCTATAAGTACCTTTTTAAGACTTTAAAGAGAAACATACAACACGGCAATTTTAAAATTTGTGTGAGTGTCATAGTGAATGAGTATCGTACACTTAATGAAATTCAGTTTTATTTTCAGATTCCACCTGAAGATACAGCTTCTCTGAGAACTTCCTTTACTCTCCAGGCACTCAGGCCAAATACAGAGTATCAAATTAGACTGTGTTGTGGAATTGATTCGTCAAAGTACTGGAGTGATTGGAGTGAAGTAACTGGATTCACTGCTGAAGACAGTAAGCAATATTTATAATTGTTTGTTTATCTGGCCCCATGATGTCAAAACATGAAATAGGTATATGTTTACCCTGTAAGCTAAAAAGAGCATGAAAGGAGATCTATAACTTCATGAGCAAAGAGCCCGAAAATGAATGATCATTGCTGTCAAGGATGAGATGTCTGATACTTAAAATTATTAATATTATCTCTGAAATTAGTAATTATCTTTGCTTCAACAATCTCCATTGGTTATATAAAAACTTTAATCATAATATTCCTTTGAGGATTATATGTTTCAAATTCAGAGCTCAAGAGAGCTCTGTGTAAATAAAGAATTAAAATGACTTTTAGGATCATCACAGAAAAAATACAGGACAGATAACACAAAATCTTACAATGTTACAAGGTAATTTTTTCAGGTATTATGGATAAAAATTACAGAGGCTGAGATGTTCCATCTTCTGTAAATTATACAGCATTTTTACTTTAGCTTGAAAACTGATATTAATGAATAATCCACAAATTATGCAGAGAAAGGGACTCTTGGGTGATGGTTGTTTGGTGCACAGTATTGTGGAAGTCTTGTACATTTTTAATAATACCATAGGGTAATATCATAGGGTATTTAATACCACTAGAAGATTAAAATATGTAATCTATCTCATTGTTGTTAAGCATTATTATAATGAACCATATGTCAAATTGACTTGACAGATTTTTAAATTTAAATATGTATTAAATAAAACGAATAGTGAGATTTTCTAAAATCTAAATATTTGAATTTTATCCTCTGTTAGGACCATCCAAAGGACCAGTTCTTTGGCGCAACATTAAAACTTCTGACTCAGCAGGAAATTGGACATTAAGCCTTCTTTGGAAGGTAGGAAAAAATTATGTATCATGAATGTCTGGCTTTTGATGTTCTTGGCAGCAGTAGGTATCTTTCATGTTCTAATAGATTCCTATATTGCAAGTAAGTGTGCAGTGTTATAATGTATAGTATCACTATTGCTTAGGACAGCAACTTCATGACATATCCTTTGGGACAGGTATAAATACTAAAAACCAAACATAGTGTAAAATAGTGTTTCTCAAACTTGGCAGCTTTAAGATGGATAGATTTCAACTCCTACAGTTTCTAAGCCAGACAATTGCCATGGCTGAAAAACACTGGTATAAGGGATTTGCATTGATCTGAGGACTATACTTGGCTTTTAAACGACATGAAACTATGCTCCAAAAAGTAGCTAAGATCACGACAAGATCTATTTTTGATCTAATTTAATTACTTCCCTTATGTTTAATCATTTTTTTTCAGTTAACTATAAAAATTACAAATCAGTGAACTTGGAAGGGGGTAAGAAACTTTAATAACTCCCTAAAGCAGGGGTCCCCAACCTTTTTGATTCTGTGGACTGGCTTTGGCAGCTTCAGGAGAATGGTTTTGCCCATGCAATCTAAACCCCATGCATATGCATATGATGCTTCACACGCTCGCCTGCTGCTTCAGTGACCCAGTTTCCAACAAGTTATGGCATGGGGCGTGGGCGTTGGGGGTCCCTGCCCTAAAGGCTTTCCAAGACTATATACACCTCTCTTAGGAGGATAGGAAAAGATAGGAAAAGTTATGTAAACTTTTTTACTATATAAAAGATACATAAAAGTTTTTCAGCCTTTGGTGCTATGTGTTCTAAAGAGTCAAGTGGCATCCATAAATCCTTCTGTTATAACCATATAATGCACATATTTCACTGGGTTGTAGAAGTCTTAAAAGGTTTTTTGAGAAATCTCATAAGAATTTGGATCATATTCTGTTTTGAGTGGAATTTCTTGAAAAAAGTGAAAGAATATGATTGATGTCGATATCTATTGAAGTTGGTAAGGAAATCAGGTTTTAGCCTATAACTGCATTTAATAAAATGTAGTTAAAAGCAGCAGAGTTAATGAAGCATAATCAGATTATGCTTTTTTTCAGGTAGGCACCGATTACCACTGCATCTTAACTTCTCTAATATACTAACAATGACATTAAAATTGAATGTATAACACATTAATTTGACTTCTTTGTAAACATTCTCAACAGTCATTCCTATATATTATGTGTATTTGTAATTCTGTTTTTTGATCATCTGAATCAGTGTCCAAATATTGATGAATATTATTTCTACCTATGTGTGAAATAAACAGAGCACGAATAACAGAAAGTGGATCTTTTGGGAACAAAGCCTGTGTAATGGTGGATGGGAGTCTGGAAAGGGCCACAGCTAGGACAGGTTGTTTAAGAGGCAACTTAGCCCACAGAAGAAATGAGGGTGTGACAAATGTCTCAGAAAGGACCCTCTATACTGGAAAGGCAACTGGAAAGAAAAACAGACTTGCAAGATACTGTTAATGTAACCTCCTTATAGCAAAGCAGAGCTATTATTTCTGGGTGAGCTTCTTGTCTTGACTACCTCAAAGATGTACTGTACATCCTGTTAGAATATTCCCATTCAGTCTGTAGCACCCTCTTTTTGATGCATTGAGTTTTGTTTTGGTAAACAAAGTGTGATTTCTTAGGTGACATTCTTCTTTTTAACTATTTAGATCTTTCCTAGGAGAGAAAAATAGATAGAAATACTAAATTGAGTCCACAAGCTTTTGGGAGCATTTCCTGTAAATTAAGTCAATTTTTCATGCAGTAAGGTCCCATATTCGCTTCCTGACAAAGCCACTTGTACAAGGATTTTGGGTAAATTTTCTGTTTGGAACAGAAATGCTGCATTAGTTGGATGAACATCTGGATGTGTATAAATCATTTTCTTTTCTTCATATTTCTGAATCAAATAAACCTATTTTTTAACAGGAGTTGAGTCCTTCTGAAGCAAATGGAGTAATTTTGGAATATAAAGTATCTATTTCAGGAAGACCACCACTTGCTTTTCCAACTCAACATTACAGTCTGAATACCACCCAACTGGTTTTAAATGTAGAAAATGGGACATATGATGTGAGCGTTACAGCAGTTAACAAAGCTGGTAAATCTCCTACATCAGTTTTGCTTATTCCAGCAACTAATTCAAAAGGTAAAGTTTTTCACATAATTTAATGAGGGGCAAAAATTCTAAATATTAACGTTAACACTTCTGTTTTCTTATGGGGGCAGTCCATTCTTATTGAAGCCAGTTTGGTTTAATGGTTAAGGAACCATGCTAGAAAGAAAGAGATTGAGTTCAAGTCATGCCTTAGTTATGAAAGTCAACTGGGTAACCTTGGACTAGGCTAATCTAAGATCACTCTAAGCCCAGCTGTCCTCACAGGGTTGTTGTGGTTGTGGGGAAATAAGAGGAGGAACTTAGCACTTTCAGTTATTTAGTAAAGATTTTCTTCTATTTGTTCTATGTTTAAAACAATTGTCTTCAATTTTCTTCAAAGATAAATTTAAGGTAAAAATTCATCTTTATTGCAACATAGCTGTAGTAATTATTTTAATTTTGTTAGTGAATAGATAAAATATTCCATTTAGGTATCTTAAATATACTTCTTGCATATACAAGAATCCTAATTAGATCATAATGTTTCAGTTGAACAACTGGCTTATGATATAGTAATATGGTGTGGATCTAGGATATCTGAAAACCCGTTTCAGGTCTATTGAGTAGCCCATCACACTTGTTCTAGTGAAAAAGGCCTTTGGATCCTGTTGGCCAAAGAATGACAGCTGGCAGAGTCCAGGAGAAGATCTGCTCTGCCGTTCCCCCCTACCCCATTGAATATTTTCCTGCCAGAGCTAAGGTTCTCCCCCACACTTCTGACCTTCTGGAAGAGCCTCAAAACTTAGCTCTGCTGCTTAGCCAAAGGTCCTGACAGACCTGCTACATTTGGGGGTGACTGACCAGCTAGAGAAAATATCTACCCCAGATCACCCATCACCTTGGTTTTTAGCTTTTTTAATTCAGTTTTTCTAATTTTAATTGTACATATTACTTTTTGTTATATTGTAAGCCATCCAAAGTTGCTCCATCAGTGAGATGTGTGGCATAGAAATTTAATAAATAAATAAAATTTCAATAGATATTCTATACACTACTTTTTAAAATTTATTTTCTTTTCCTAAAATACATTTGCCGCTATAGGAATGCCAGATATGAGAATTTAAAAACATTTTAAACCAGGGGTGTCAAACTCTATTTCATTGGTTGTGTTTGATGTCAGGGGTCCAGGGTGGGTGTGGCCAGCTCAACATCACTCATGTCGGAGGTGACTTTCATGGTCGGAGTGCTCTGCCAGCGAAAACAGACTCCCAAGCTCTGTTTCCGGCTGCAGTGGCCTCCTGCAACCCTCTGCCAGGGAAAATGGAGCCCTGTAGGGCCACCTGTGGCCCTCCCAAGCTCCGTTTTTGCTGGCAGAGGCACCGCAGGACGGTCCTTCACTATTTCCAGAGCCCCAAATCTAAGCACCCTGTGGGCCAGATTCAGCCCAAAGGCCTTGAGTTTGACACCCCTGCTTTAAACTATTGAAGCCAGTCAGGTGAGAATAGTAAAAGTGCTTTAATATCTGAATTCTCTCTCTTCCTCTAACTGTTAAAAAATCCTTGAGATTTTATTCTACTTCTAATTATTTCTTATTACTGTAGACATGACTCTGCTTAGTCAGCAATATGTTGGGATTCAGTTGTTCATATGACCAGTTATATTATGTTTCAAACAAGAATCTTCAGTTGGATTTTGGTGTTAAAATTAGGAACATTGTAGAATGCTAGAATTTTCACTTTATATCTTTTGCAGAATTAATTTCTCTCTCTCCCCCACCCCCAATTTCAGCTCCTGTGAAGAATATTGGTGCATTTCCTAAAGATGGCAAACTCTTGGTAAATTGGACACCTCCCAAAGAGTCAGTTAGTAAATACATAATTGAATGGCAAGAAGTATGTAGCAATTTAAACTGTCCTACTGAATGGCAGCAGGAACCTGGCTCAGAAAGGGGAACATTTTTAAAAGGTAACCCTAGAGAATAATCTGATATTTATACCATGGAAAGAAGAATTCTTTAGATGCGGTTATTTCCTTTAAAAATAAAACCAACTCTTATTCTTTATATGTTTTACCCACCATGCTATACCTTTTAAGGTAAAACCTATGCAAAATGTGGAAAAGGAATAAGAATAATATACATTTATAAATAATATAAATACTATTATAATACATCTTATAAATGTATAAGAAATAGTAAATGAAAGAAATTAAGGCCTGTGATATAAAAAAGAAATTAAATCTAAATCTGCATGCCTCCTAGGTTTCTGGCCTTAGTCATACCTGTGGGGCAATCAGTATTCCTAACTAACAATAGAGGTGATTTTTAGTATTTCAGCATTTTTGAACCAATATACCACTTTTTCATTTAAGCTAGGACCTCTAGCCTGGAGACAGCCTGCAAGCCAACATATTGTTGTAGACAGTGGTGATGTTCTACCGGTTTGGTCCGGTTCTGGTGAGCCGGTAGTAGCAATGAACAGTGGAGACCAAACCGGTTCTCTCCGCTGCTCTGCGTTGGGTCTGCCCGCCCGGTCTCCCATACTCTTATCCGCTGAAGTTGAAGTGCAACTGCTTTGCATGGCACAGAATAGTGCCGCACAGCAGCTGCTGAAGCGACTTGGATCATGCAGGCTTGCAGGAGGTAAGTTAGAACGCCTCTGTGCCTGCGCAAACAGCTCTACACCTGTGCAAAGTGCGTGTTTGGCATGCACGTGCACGCAAAGTCTGTGCACGCACACAAAGCACACCCATGAAGCCACGCCCACCGAACCGGTGGCAACAATATTTGAATCCCACCACTGGTTGTAGAGTTGGAAATTAGTAAGGTTTGTGTTCTCCTTTTTTTCATAATCTGAAAGCTGCCCAGAGTCACCTTGTAGAGGAAATGAACAGTAAATAAATAAATAAAATTGCACCAGTTAGCAGCAGGGGAGCAAGAACGTTCATGTTACAAATCCCTTTTTCCTCAATACAATAATTCCTGAATGACATCATTTCAACAAAAGTTCTTAAATTGCTATTCTGTTGTCTGACAGAATGTGACTTAATTATGACATAAGAATGTGTCCATCTGCTGTTCAAATTCCCACTGTATGC
Source organism: Naja naja (assembly GCA_009733165.1). Lineage (NCBI taxonomy): Eukaryota > Metazoa > Chordata > Lepidosauria > Squamata > Elapidae > Naja > Naja naja. Next base: position 280,964,841 of record CM019149.1, read on the forward strand.
ACTATCAGTTTGCAGTTCATTGTATCTAAAAGACATTTTGTTTTGATTCTTTACTGGAGATACCACCTCAGCATCTCATCTGCTCAAAGAAAGCCTAGTAAATAACATTGGGGGCACAGTAATAAAATAAGTTGTGTCCTCGAGTTTTGAAACTTCTTGTAGAGCAGATTTGGAAATTGATTTAGAATTGTAGATATTAAATAGGATTTTTATTTTATTTTTTTGCAGCAGGCTGTTATTAAGCTTGTTATACATGAAGCACGCCTGAATATATTTTAGTTGTAAGGATGTCATTCCTTTTATTTTAGCTGCTAAGTAAAGAAGCTGGTAAAGGAGAGACTTTCAAATGGAAGGTTTTTTTAACAAATATTCCTACATCCTTCTCTGATACTGCCAAGTGAGAAAGCCATGTGACATTTTATGACAGCTTTGCCAAAAAATTCCCCCCAGGAATTGTGTGTTTTTCAGGAAAACTACGCTCATAGAAAACCATTGTTCATTTAACGACTGGAGATTCACTTAACAATTTCGATGCTTAACAACACTACGAAAATGTTATTAGGCAATCACGTCACCTACTCATTAACAGGTGTTTTGACTTAGGACCAATAAAGGGTAGTTATGACCACTATAGTCATAACTCAAGGACTACCTGTACCACCAATTCTAACAATTTGGGAAAAAGCAAATTGTCTTCAAGCTTTGTGTACGTTGATTACAATAATTTATATCTTTTTTTTTTAATTACATTTATATGCCGCCCTTCTCCGAAGACTCAGGGCGGCTTACAATTTTTGGGATACAACCCAGTGTGCTCAGCAATAGCCTTCATTCCATTGTATATGCCTGCTTATTACTAAGTGGCATTTTTACAAAGTCAGCTTATTGCCCCCAACAATCTTGGGTCCTCAATTTACCTACCCCAAGAGGATGGAAGGCTGAGTCAACCTTGAGCCTGGTGGGATTCGAGCCTGCAGTAATTGTAGGCAGCTGGAACTTAAGTGCAGGCATTTAACAGCCTGAGCCACCAAGGCCTTTCATATCTTGCCTTTCAGGATAACAATCCTAAAGCAGCTTGCAAGCAATATTGAACAACAGCAAAAAACATAGAAAGTTTTCAAGCATTTCTAATGCACAAGCACTTCTTGCTACTGTTCCTAGCAATAGAGCCTTGGTGGTACAGGCTCTTAAACACCTAGCACTTAGCTCCAGCTGCCTGCAATTAGTGCAGGCTCAAATCCCACCAGGCTCAAGGCTGACTCAGCCTTCTATCCTCTCAGGGTAGGTAAATTGAGGACCCAAGATTGTTGGGGGCAATAAGCTGACTTGGTAAAAATGCCACTTAGTAATAAGCAGGCATATACAATGGAGTGAAGGCTATTGCTGAGCACAATGGGTTGTATCCCAAAAATTGTAAGCCGCCCTGAGTCTCCAGAGAAGGGCGGCATATAAATGTGAATTTAAAAAAAATGTCTCCAGTTTTTTTCAAATGTCTCTGAAATAGTTACTGCAAAATTAAGATAAATTTCTCTCTATGAGGAAATATGCGTGTGAGAGGGTTATCTCTTGTACACAATGTTAGCATTTTTAATTTATGTAAATAGAACCTGTAAAATTCTTTTTTTTAGGAACCATAAAGCCATACAAGCGTTACATCATAACTGTGTATCCATTATATCTTGGTGGTCAAGGAGAAGGAGTATCAACACAGGCCTATCTTCAACAAGATGGTAAGTTTACTACCACGCAAGTGCTTTAATAGATGCAGTAATAGATGCAGTAATAGATTTATGATATTATTTATAAAACATTGCCTAATTTTCATAATAAATTGTTACCAAAGTAGAGTACAAAACAGTAAAGGTATAGGACTGTATTAGCTGCAAGCATAAAATATGACAGTAAGGAGAGAGAAAGAAAGAAATGGGATGCAATAACATGTATCCAAAATAAAAGCCTAGGTGAACTATTGATGCTCTAGGTAAAATTGATCAAGGCTATTGACTGTAATGCTTTTGTGAATGCAAACATAGGCGATTTACAAGTTACCAAAAGAACCTCAAACTGCTTGATGGTATAGTGGCAACTAGTGCTGCTCCTCCATAAAAGTTAATATAGTTCTAGCAGGATATCCTTTTAATAGCCTTTCAGCATTTGCTCAACTGCATCTTGCAGACAAATCCCAAAAGCCAGCTTCAGGTAATTTTTTATTTCCTTCTGTTCTGAACTTATGTAGCTTACATAATAGAACATGTGTACAAGAGAACTAATTGTTGATCTTTAGGAGAAATTTTTTAAAAAAATATTGTTTATTTATAGTGCCTGCTACTGGACCCAATGTTCGAACAAAGAAACTTGGAAAGTTTGATGCTATTTTACAATGGGAACCTCTTTCAGTCGAAGAACAAAATGGATTTATCAAAAACTACACCATTTCTTATAGAACAGGGACTGGAGATGAAAGAGGTAATTGTGTTACTAATTTTTAGTTATTTAAATGATATCCTAGCCCAAGGCTTCAAAGTTAACTTTACTTTAGGCTTTACCAGATCCAGACTACAACAATTCCCCCCCCAAATCACTAAATGGCAGCAGGGGGATAGTATTCACCTAGATTTTTTTTTAATTACATTTATATGCCGCCCTTCTCCGAAGACTCAGGGCGGCTTACAATTTTTGGGATACAACCCAATGCTCAGCAATAGCCTTCATTCCATTGTATATGCCTGCTTATTACTAAGCGGCATTTTTACAAGGTCAGCTTATTGCCCCCAGCAGTCTTAGGTCCTCAATTTACCTACCCTGAGAGGATGGAAGGCTGAGTCAACCTTGAGCCTGGTGGGATTCGAGCCTACAGTAATTGTAGGCAGCTGGAACTTAAATGCAGGCATTTAACAGCCTGAGCCACCAAGGCCCTGGATGAACCAAGATTTGTGGATGAACCTTACTTGTCAGTTGCTTGTACACAAAGACTCTTGTTCAGTCTTGTACTATGTTGTGGCATTCCTTGCTCAATATCATTCATGCACCTTTCATATAGATTACTGCAATGCATCTACATTGGACTGCCCTTGGAACAGTATTTAGAAGCTTCAGCTGGTGCAAAATGTAGGATATTATACCTCCATTCTGTGGGCTGCCCTGCCTTGATTGCCAAGTTTATTCTGGGTATAACACAAAATGCTAGTGATAATCTATAAAGCCTTTCATTGCCATGGGATTGGATTATCTGAGCAACCACATCTCTTCAATTACATATAATCCGATCAGATCTGAGAGGAAGGTTACGTTTTAGGCCCCGTCAGCCAGGGAGTATGTTTTTTGGCTGGAGCCTAGAAAGAGAGCCTTCTCTGTCATGATTTCAATTTTGTATGGAACATCATTTCCCGTCCCCGCCCCCCACTTTGGAGATCATACTGATCCTGTTAACTTTTCGCAAGGCCCTGAAAACATGGTTTTGTGATGGGCATGGAAACCCTGAATGTACTAGAGCCTGCACAGTGGCTGTATTGACTGTAAGGATGGATGTGGGATTCAAAACTATGATTTTGAATTTCCTGATAGTTTTTATATAGCTTAATATTGTTTTTGTTATTTAAATTATTCCATTGTTTTTCTGTGTTTGTATTTTTTTTAACTTTATGAGCTGCCCATAGTTATGCATTGAGATGGGCAGCTGTATAAATTCAATTAATAAATAAATGAAATCGTGCAAAGTAATTGTAGTAAATATGTGCAGCCACACCTCGGCATTTGATTGCTTCAGAACACATTAAATTTGGCATTTGATGCATTTTTGAAGCAGAAATCTTGTCCCAGCACTGGTCTTTCTCCCAGTAATCGACGTGCAAGGAGAATTTGCTGACATTGGCTACCTCATGACTTACTATTTCTTCCAGCCAAAATAGTGGGTCATGCTGTAAGTCACATAGTTTTCTTGGTACTCATCAGTTTTGTTATTTGTCATGCCTTCCAGAACAAATTATCAACAGGTGCCAAGGTGCCACTGTATTTCATTCAATATAGCATGTGCATGTTATGATATGCAGTAATATTAATACAGAATATTTTGTCAGAATAAAGTTAGAAATGAAGGTTGGACTATAGTGAGATCAGATCTAAATGTTGTTCTTTGAATTAAGGTTAGAGAAAACTAGTTTGGATAGATTTAATGTAAAATATTGTCAATCCATTTTTTGATTTCTAGTTGTGGCTGTGGACCCTTCAAAAACAGAGTACTTACTATCATCCTTATTAAGTAATACTTTGTATATAGTGCATATGACTGCATACACAGAAAGTGGAGGAACAGCTGGTCCTCAGTTTACATTTTCTACAAATAGATTTGGTAAGTTTTGTATATAAATATTCCAGTTTGGAAAGAATCAGCTTGGGATGAAATACTTCCCAAGTACCCATTAAAGTACCTCCTTTTTTAGACCACTTGAAAGTCCTGAATAAATGGTTTGATTACTTTGTTCTGTATTATGTACCCTGGGAATGTGGCATAATTCACAAATTGGGTTATTTGTTATTTTTGTCAATTTTGTTTGTTTAATACAATATGTGAATGATTCAAAAGGATAGGTATGATTCATTTTATTTTCATTATAAATTAATAGATTTTAGAAGGTTTTCTTAAATTATTTTGAAGTAAACTAATAAACATTTGAAGAAAATGTGCTGATTTCCTTTTGTGTTTTCTTTTTCAGAGGATGGAGAAATAGAAGCAATTGTTGTTCCTGTCTGCATAGGATTTCTGATAGTTACTTTATTGGGTGTATTAGTTTGCTTCAGCAAACGAGATATGTAAGTATCCTTAGTGGTACTATCCCGTACAGCACCACATATTCAGCACACACTGTGTCATTCCTGATTGTACAAAGGAGGGAGGGCTGCATTGATACTAATGTACTAGTGTGTGTGTGTGTGTGTGTGTGTGTGTGTGTGCGTATACATGTAATAATTTTGAGCTGAATGTCACTTGTTATTTTTTTATTTGTCTTTTTATTATTTTTCTCTAGGATTAAAAAACACATCTGGCCTAATGTGCCTGATCCTTCAAAGAGTTTAATTGCTCAGTGGTCACCACAGACACCAGCTAAGGTAAAAGGAAAAAAAAAACAAAATTAGATTGTAAGCTAATTAACAAAAACAACAAAGGAATGGGAGAGGCAATTTTCACTATTGGTTCCAGATGTGGCATCCTCTCCTAATTCCCTAGGGTTGATGTATGGAGAACTACACACTTGAGATTGATTGGGGAATTTGAAAAAGAACAAAATATCTTCTCCATTCTGTCAACCTAATGTTGAATTAGAGTTTACATGGAGAAAAGACTGTTGCATTTGATAAAGAACTCGACTGGAATCCAGGCCAAATCTTCAACTAAATGCAGAAAATGTAATTATTTTCTTTTATGATATATTTAAAAAAAACCCGAATCCTAATATGTTAGAAGCTTCAGTATATAATAACCTAATTTTAAAAAAATCAAAAGGACAAATCCCATATATTATGCAGAACTGTCACGCTTGTATGGAATATAATGTAAATTCAGCAGAACATCTGGTATGACCTGTCTGTGGAAAGTTGCATTCTCAAATCATGTGTTTTAGTAATGCAGGTTTAAGTGAGATAGAAACCAATCTGAAAGACCAAAGAGGCACTGCATTAATTTACTATTGAAGAAGCTTGACTTTCTGACAGAAGGAAAAGAATGATGAGGGCAGACTAAAGATCACATCAAATGAATGTAGTTTTGATTTAAAATCAAATTGTGTCACAGATAATTATAATGACATTTTTGTCTTTTTTTTTAAGCATTTTAATTCAAAAGAGGAAATATATCCAGAGGGCAGTTTTACTGATGTCAGTGTTGTAGAAATTGAAGCTGAGGACAAGAAATCCCTTTCAGATCAAGATCTGAAGCCTTTTGATTTGCTTAGAAAAGAGAAGAATGCCTCAGAAGGTCACAGCAGTGGTATTGGAGGTTCATCTTGCATGTCTTCTCCTCGACAAAGTGTTTCAGATAGTGATGAAGGAGAACCTGCTCAGAACACTTCCAGCACTGTGCAGTACTCAACTGTAATACCCAGTGGCTACCGGGATCAAATTCCTTCAGTGCAAGTCTTTGCCAGGTCTGAATCTACACAACCTCTCTTAGATTTAGAAGAGAGGCCAGAGGATCAACAGATGCCTGGAAATGACAGCTCAATGCCCAAGCATCGTTACTTCAAGCAAAATGGTAGCTGGGATGACACAGCCCCAGATTTTGAAAAAGTGAAACAGATTTCTCCAGTAAGTGAGGAAGATACTACGAGGATTCCAACATCACAAATGGGTGAATCTGGCCCAGAAACAGATGAAAAGGGAATGGACTTCGTAGCTGCATTTTCTCCTAACCTAACGGAGCAGGCTGGGCAGCTTGAAAATAACACAGATATGGTAACCAATGAAGAGATGCCCAAAAGCTACCTTCCACAGACTGTACGGCAAGGTGGTTATATGCCCCAGTGAAAAGAAAATACTGTTTTGCTCTGATAAGTTAAATAGTTTTTTTAAAAATCATGCTTCAGGTGAAAATCAGGCTCATCCATGGAAGCTGTTTTGGACAACATGGGATTTGGGAAATTTGAATGGACTTTTAAAGGAAAATTTCTAGACTTTTATTGATTTTTTTCCTTCAAGCACTACATATATTCAACTTCAGAGATACATTTATTACATTTCAGTTTTGTCCTGGGCATTCTACTTTGTTTTTAATGTAGAATATAAAGCTACATTCACTTTCATAAAGACATATAAGTCAGGAGTTGATAATTGCAAATGCTTCCCTGCAGTTAAGACCATAAGAGTTATATTATGAATGCTCCATTTGTGGTTGTCTAGCACCAATATTTCAAAATAGTGTTTTGACTACAGTGAGAGTTATCCAGAAGCAAATAGTTTACTGGCCAACAATTGCTTCTGGCAGAATATAAACATTACATGGGTCTAGCATAGCCCCATAATTACCTAAAAATGTTTCATTTGCTTGGGCTCTTTCTCTGACTGTAGCATGTTACTTGTGTCAGCTAAGGACTGCATTAATTGAGTGAATGATCAGCTAATTGATCACAATTAGGTCACAAAGTTGACTGCTAATATTTCATGTTGACTTTTGACTGCCAGTATTTCATGCCTTCTGTATCTTGCACTTTGAGCCATATCTGCAGAAATGTAAATACTGCATTTGGAAATCCTATAAAGTTAAATTTGTGTATATGCTTATTTTATTACCATATAATCATAATTAGAGGGCAATTGTTATTAAAGAGGAATATATACCATTCTTTCGTTAACTGTTAAAATGCCAGGTTCTGGTATTCATCCTGTATATAATTATGAAGGCTGGAAACCACGCAGCTGGGTTATTGAAGACACCATGCTGAGCTGTGGTCTTTGTTTTTCAGTTCAGTGTTCTTCTACCTATGAAGAAATTTATTTCTTGGAAATATCGGTTCTTTTGGTTCATACTAGTTTATTAAAAATAATTTCCACCATGCATTAATAACCTGAATGACTCTTGATGCAGCCCAGGAACACTAAAATTATATAAGAATTGAAACTTATTTGATTGTTTTTAATTAATTTCTATATATATACATATTGAAACTTTAGAAATCATCACCATGATCATTTTCATGATCCTCTCTTTCTTCAGGAGGGTATTATCAGTAGTAGCTGACATTTATACAGTAGACAAGCTTACAAGTTACACAACACAAGCTCAAAATATAACCACAAATATATTTAATAATTTTCAAGTTTCAAGTATGAAATTGGCTCTGAATATGGATGTATTCTTGCCATAGCCTTAAATGGCCTGATTTTACTCTGCTTTTTCTGCTTGTGTCATTGTAATATTTCCATGCTTGGGAATGAAGTCAATGCAAGCCTAGTTAATCACAATTTATTATGATTTGGCTGTTCACAGTTTTCTCTTTCTCAGGAATTCAAATTATTTTTTGAAAGTTAACCATTTAATGCCTATTCATTGAAATTATCCTACACTGAATCTAGAAAATGAGCAGAAATTGTTAATTGATGAAAAAGGAATGAATTGTAAACATAATCCACAATTCTTGCCCAGTTGTCCTCAAATCTTGGTGGAGAATTTCCAAGCATAATGGAGAAATTTGATTCCCTATCTTGTGGTGTAGTCAGTCCATTATTTTATATCTCTTTACGTCAAATTAAATGTCATTGCTGTGAAAACCCCTTTCAATGTTTTTTTAATAGCAGTTCTCAGGTGCTTATCTGAACCTTTATATTTTTGAAAGTTTTCAGTCTACCATGTAAGCAAACCATTTTGAACCTCTTAAATACAGCAGATAAAATCACTAATTTTATAATTCCTATATATTCTAATTGTGGAATGCATCATGAATGTTCATTAACATTATACAAAAGCACAGCTATCTAAATTGAAGAATGCTATATGTCATGGTGTTACTCAAAAAACAAATTACATCACAACAATGTAACTTCAAATATATAAGAATGGTGCTCAGAATTGTATTACTTCCTTATAATTTCTCTAACCTTTTCACTACCTGTATTAATCTCCTAAATTTTTAGTTGGAAAACCTTTGCATGGTTAGTTCTCGCTTGGAGTATACTTTATAATATAATTGCTAGCACACAGAACATTTTCTCAAGTTCACAATTACTACCTTAATCTGGAAAATGGTAGAACAGTGTGACAATGTCTCAAAAATCCCCACCAGCAAAGGGATGGACAAAGGGCTGGTTTTATTGTTTAAAGTACCAGCTCTCAAGCTGGCTTAATTTTTTTTAAAAAAATGGCCTTCAAATCAAGTTTCCCCCAAAGAGACTTTCAATCTGAGCAAGGTTCAGAATATTGGGCTTTGCTTTCTAAAGATAGATTCCCCCATGGAAAAATTTGACCATGAAAGCCAAGATAGGCAGCCTCAGTTCCTTCCTTCAAGGTTGGAGTTTTTCCTGATCTCCAAGAAGGGAAATCCGTCAGTCCTATGACTCCAGCTGGAACAGTATTTTTTCAAACTTGGCAGCTTTCTGATGAATGGAATGCTGGCTGGGGAATTCTGTGTTTGAAGCCCCCTCATCTTAAAAGTTGCCAAGCTTGAAAAATGATAAAGACTATCACAGGGGATATATTTCAGCATAAATGTATTTTTACAAATTTGATTTAGTCACATTTTAAGCCTCTATTTTTTTTAATTACATTTATATGCCGCCCTTCTCCAAAGACTCAGGGCGGCTTACAATTTTTGGGATACAACCCAGTGTGCTCTTCATTACTATGAAACAAATTAATCTGCTTATCATTACCATTATTTTTTAAAGTAAGCATTGACTCCAGTGTTGGAATTGGAACACAATTCGTTTTGTTGCATTTTATATCATGGGAAGTAGCCCTTAGTTTTACCATTATTGTGAACATCCACTCAAGTCGATTTGGCATTAAGTTCTGCTGATAAAATTCATCAGATAAATTGAATGTTGCATTGTAAAACTAATTGCCTTTGACTGAATAACAGTATATAACACTTCTAACTAAAATAGTTCAAAGTAATTCTGTACCTTGATTTTTTAAAAATACAATTAAGAAGCAAGTATTCCAGGTTTATTTTTTATTACATCTGAAAGTAATTGATATGATTAGGAAAGTGTTTAATCTTGAGATTTATAATCACAGCTTCCTTGCATGTCAATAGGAATGCTGATCTTCATGCCTGAAGGCAGATTAGTAGGAAAGGAAGAAAATCCAAGAAAAGTTACAATGACTTTAAGGGTCATTTTCTTTTATGTTCTGACCTGTTCCTCAGGTGAAACCAACAATTTAACTTTAATATTATATATCAAAGCAGTTATTAATAGATGTAGAGACTGTGTGAATAAATAAGCTGCTTACTTACTGAAATATCTATTAAGAATTGAAAAAAATCATTATCAGGCAGGACTAGATAAGATGTTGACCACAGCAGTGCAATGCCTATTTTTTATATGTATTGTGACCACCATTTTGACTTTTTTGACCACACCCTAGGACAACCCAATGATGATGACTATGGATCTACTCACAACTTACTATTTAATTGATGACTATAGCTAATTAAAACTAAGGTTAATTTGTGACATCATGAAATAGCAATAGACTTGTATATCGTTTCACAGTGCTTTACAGCCCTCTCTAAGCAGTTTACAGAGTCTGCATATTGACCCCAACAATTTGGTCCTCATTTTACCAACTTCGGAAGGTTGAAAGGCTGAGTCAATCTTGAGCCGGTGAGAGGAGAACTCCTGGAATGAGCAGTGAGTTATACTGCTTTCTACCACTGCACCACCACACAGTGAGGCATAGTGATATCATCCCAATATCACTATGCTTCATTAAAAATGGTGTCCCTACATTGGGCTTTTGATTAGTGTTAAATTCTAAAATGACAGTTCAAAAACTTTCTTTTTTGTCCAATTACCAATCGTAAAAAAAATATTAAAAAGGATCTGATAATTGTAAATTACAATTGAGCATGTATGTTGCTAAAATCAGGAATTGTTAAGGTGAAAGGAATCGGAATATGTTCGTATTCTATTGTATGACAAAGTAGATTTTAAAAAGTGCGTCTCGACTTTGGCAGCTTTAAGCTGTGTAGGCTTCAACACCCATATTGGCTGGGGAATTCTGGGAGCTGAAGTCCACACAACATTGCCAAGGTTGAGAAGCGCTGATTTGGGACTGTAGACTTTTGCAAACTCAGTCTTGATCAACACACCTTCCTCAGACCTGCTCTCTATACTATTTTTTCTATCTACTGGAGACATATCAAACCAACTGATATTGTAAACTGAAAGATTGATGTAAGATTTGTGATTTACTTCTTGGTCCTTCCATGTAGCAGATTCCTTCTCTATGGACAATGGAACTGTAAAAGATGATGCCTTTATACCCAGCTCTTAACTGAAAAGCATAAAACCAAAAAGAAAAAAGATTTATCTTAAAAATAGCTCTCTTTTTTTTTTAACCAAAGAAGCCAAAGGGAAAAGGGAAATCTGTTTTGTTTGTGAGGAGGGGTTGGGCTGATGTGAAAGGACTAGGGCAAACTTTATAGAAGCTTATAAACAGCACTTGCATTTATCAAATATTGTTGAAGAGCATTCAGTCCTAGATTTAGATTAAGGAAATTGGAAATTACGGATTTTTTAAAAGTAACATATTTGATTTGCAATTTAATCTATTAAAAGTGCAATTTACTGAAAGAGGCCATAATGTTTTCACAGAATGTGTGTTATCTTTATCTGAACATTTGCAGCAGCCAGAATCCTCTTTACACTCCTTTTGCAGGAAGTGAAAGAGCCTGCAGTACATTTATTTGGCACATGTTGTTTACGTGCTGCTACTAGCTGGCTACCAGGAAGAGTTCACATTGCCATTGTTGCTTCACCTTTTCAATAATTTCAGTGGACCTATAATGCTGACTGAATCTCTGTCCGTGAATGGGAGAGAACAGTTCTAAGTGACCTATTGTATAAGTTGTCTTCTGATGGCTAAAAAACTAAGAGTTACATTAAAAAGAAAGCAAAATGCATCTCAAAAGTATGAATAAGGCAATCATGCTGCTACTGTTGCAATGAAGATGTACACATTCATTATTCATTATTTGATCTTACAAGTCTGGAGAGTCTGGTCATTATAGTCAATTCAATTTGTATAAAAACCAGTAATCAAGGCCTTTGACCTTTCTAGAAAGCTGTCCTAATATCCCTTCCTCATTAATGTGAATGCATGTTTGTTAAATGTGAAAACACTTATTGGTATTTAAATTTGTAGCTTTCAGTCTTTTCCCTGTATTGCTATATGTGTATTTCTTTGAAATCCATTTCTAAACAATTACAAAATTATTAGAAGAGCTATTATGTTGTTTGTATTGTTGGCTTTTTATTATAAGTTTTTATTGCTTTTAAAATAATGAATAAAATTAATGTAATTTAATGTGTATTTTTCTATTCTTGCTTTCTTTTCAGATGTTTTGTTACACTAACAGAATTATTTTTACTAATATAATAATATGTTTGCAAATCAGTGGGAGAGATTAAGGGTGCATGCATCAAGATACATATGGAAAGCTTCTAAACAATGTACAAAACTTCTTTCTATAATATTGAAAAGCATGCACTGAATGCTGCTATACCAAATGACAAACATTATTTTATTTAAATTATTTTGATACTACTTCCCATTTAAGAAGGAACAGGTTTATAGTTAAACAGTTGGTTAAAACATACTAAAGTGTTTTACAAAATAAAACAGCATCAAAGAAAAAAACTGCAATTATTACTAGTTTTTAATCAACATATAGCATATTACCAAAAGCCCTGGGAGAATGAAAAAGGCCAGGCATAATCCTACCATAACTAGTAAGGAGGATATTCCATAGTCTAGAGATTACCAAGGAAAACGATAAATTTAAAGTATTTTTTTTTAATTGTTTATTTCAATTTTGTTTTGCTTAAAAGCATGAAAAGGAAACTGAAAAAGAAAAAATAAAGGAAAATAATATACATGTATAAGTAATATACTTAAGACAAACATGATTTTAAACAATGAATTAAAAAGTGGAAACTATGCAAAATTTTCATCAATGCCAAATTTTAAATTAGTATGGCAATCTTCCAATGAACTATATTCCATGTTTAACCATAGCTCAAGCTTAATAAATCCAGACTTCTTCTTTGTATGAATCAAACCCATCTTTTGCTTACACAAAAAACAAGGGTCTAGTTCAGGGGTGTCAAACTTGATTTCATTGGGGCAGCATCAGGGTTGTGTTTGACCTCGAGGAGGGGTTGATCAAGGGGCATGGCCAGGATGGGCATGGCCTGCTCAACATTACTCATGTTGGGGGCACCTGCAGTTGCCCAAGCAGTCTGCCAGTGAAAACAGGTTCTCGATGGCCTCCTGCAACCCTCTTGTCAGTGAAAACGGAGCTTGGGAGGGCCATTTTCACTGGCAGAGGCACCAGGGCCAGTCCACTGTTTCCAAGGGGTCCCATGGGCCCGATTTGTCCCAAGGGCCTTGAGTTTGACACCCCTGATCTACTGTAGTTCCTCAATGTCAGCCTAAGGAGAAAAAAAAGATGAAATACATTTGGTCAAAACCAGCATTTCTGTGCTCCAACAAAATCTGACAAGGATATGTAATCTAAAATACATGAAGGGCAGACAAGTGAGGATATTTTATTTGCCACACTGAACATTTCTGCAATGCTTTGTCTAATCAGCATCTGTGAGATGGAGAATTCAGATCTTATCCTTTCTCTTTTTATCAGGAAGAAAGTCATATTAATCTCACGGTCACAATTCTGAAAGCTATTAACAGATTTTCATATTAGATGTGTCCTGCAGTGCAGTAAATAATATGCAAAATAAGGAAGTGTTTTGTCAAGTGAAAAACAGCAAGCAAGATGATAGTGGCTTCTTAGCTACTTCAGAGTTTCTAAACATCTTTATCACTTCATTGCAACCATCTGATATTTTTTTCTTCTAATCTTTCTGTTCCAAGAAACTCTAGTTGATCTCAACACTGGGTAGATGATGAAGTAGACACTGACACTTTTGAGAACCAAAGCATTATGAAACAACTTTCACCCAAGAAATTTTGAACTCTGACATTATATAAAATATGAATTCTTTAAAGTGACCTTTTTAGTTTTACATTTTTTTTGATAGGTTGAAAATATTTCAACCACTGTGTACACATACAAATGATACAAAGCCTTTATACATTTATATTTATTTTTATAACACCTTTATACCAATCTTTACAACACATTCAATAGTTTTGACTGACAATTATGTGACTTCATTTTCCCCTCTGTATTTGAGATCTGTGATTACTAAATTAGAATAATGAAACAAAAGAATTTAAGAAGGCATAGCTTTGACTGTATTTGCAGCAAAAGCATATCCAATAAATTTATTTTTATTAGATTTTATTTTGCTTTTATTCCTTTACAAATAACATAAGGTAATAAACATATCTAGTATTATTCCCTCCTCCTATTTTCTCCACAACAACTGTATGAGGGGGGCTGGTCTGACAGAGAATGACTGGCCCAAAGGCAGGACTAGAACTCATGGTCTCCTAGCTTCTAGCCTGATGCCTTAACCAATTGGTTAACTAGCTTTTTGGGTCAGAAAGTAAGGCTGTGTGGATAGTTGTTGTTAGTCGCGAAGTCATGTCTGACCCATTGCAACCCCATGGACAATGTTCCTTCCAGGCCTTCCTGTCTTCTACCATCCCCCGGAGTCCATTTAAATTCATGCCTACTGCTTCAGTGACTCCATCCAACCACCTCATTCTCTGTCATCCCCTTTTGCCCTCAATCGTTCCCAGCATTGGGCTCTTCTACAGAGAGTCCTTCCTTCTCATTAGATGGATACTATTCAACTCCTAACAACATTTTCATCTATATCCAAAGTTTCTTAGACCACTTTTTCTATTCAACATCATTATATTTTATTAGGAAACGGCAAACATAAACATGGCCCCGTGATGTGAATATTTTATACCTCCTAATAATCAAGTCTGAAACCAATTTATGCAATAATTTAAAAAAACATGCAGAACTTACATGCTTACTATTTAGTAAAACAGCAATTACACGATTGTCCCATAAGTTTTTTTTTTAAAAATCATTTTGTAATTAATACTTTGAAAGTAATGTAACTGTATCTGGTGCTACATAAGGATCCCCAGCACTACAACAGGCCAAAGAAGCAGGCTGGGTTTCAGGTTCTTTTGTATTTTGCTCTACATTCTCACAATCCAGGAACTTTCTTGAACAGACAGAATTTTTCAAATATGAATTAAATTCAGTTTTCTCCTGCAAATTTTCCTGATACTGCATTTCATCTTTTGCAGAACTTTCAGAATCCCTTATCATAGTTAGAGATGTTTGATTCTTGAAGTCATGGTTCAAAGATGATACTGAAAGAAGACTTTCTAGAGCTTTGTATTCTCCAGTACAAAAAGTTTCTTGACCAGCAACCGTAATTTTTGCAGTAACATTTGCTTGTTCGAAGCAGTTTTCAGGATTCAGCAATGGCAACTCATTCTCCCTGCAAGTATCCATTTTCAAAATATTGATTTCATCCTCAGAAGATGAGTTCCCCAATATGATTTTCTGTTGAAGACAGGAAAAATGCAGACTCTAAGAATTTAAGCTTCCTTTACTGGTGAAAATGGAAAACACATTAGCAAAGAGGATGTAGATAGGAGAACAAAAAAAATAATTCTGCTGCTGTTACAGTTTACATGGATGTTGCAACAACAGAAAGAAGAGTAACTACTCAGATGGTTGCTTGTGTATCCTATGAGCCATTGCTTTTTCATTCCATCAGGCAAGCAACATTTTTTTTTCCAGCCAACCTTCTTGCCCTCTCATTACTTACATGATATGGTCATTCCTTCATGTGTTCACACTTCAATATGCAATTTAGCTAATGTGGCCAGAACAGTATTTATAGAAGGAAGGCAAGGTAGAGAAACAAGAATGGGAGGTGGCAGCATGCAAGAAGAATGCAGTGGTTAGGGGATATTTCCTCAATGGATCCAATCTCATGGCTACATACCTCAAAGGCTGACAAAGGACACCTTTTGGCTTACAGACTGTGATAGTTATGGATAAAAATGAATTGGAGGCTCGTCATTTACAGTGATTTTATTTATTTATTTATTTATTTATTTATTTATTTATTTATTTATTTATTGGACTTGTATGCCGCCCCATCTCCGAAGACTTGGGGTGGCACACAACTAAAAACAACAACAATAAATACTTAAAAAGAAATTAAACTAATTTCACAAGCCCAAAAATACAAAAACTAAAATTTACAGTGGTTAAAATAATTAAGAAACCCATCCCCCACCCCAAGGAGGGGTCACAGCCTGGATTGGTCGAACAACCAAGTCTTCAAATCATGGCGGAAGGTGCGGAGGTCAGGGGCCAGGTGGAGCCCCCGGGGCAGTTCGTTCCAGAGGTCAGGGGCCGCGACAGAATAGGCTCATCGCCAGGGGACCACCAGCCAACATTGGCTTGCCGATGGGACCCTGAGGAGTCCTTGCCTATGTGCTCACACAGGGCGGTTGGCACTCGATATCGGCAGAAGACGCTCCCTTAAATATTGAGGACCCATGTCATGAAGGACTTTGTATGTTAAAACCAGAACCTTGAATTCACCCGAGTGCAACGGCAACCAATACAGGCAGCGCAGGAGGGGGGTAACATGGGAGAATCAGGAAACTCCCATCACCACCCGCGCCGCCGCATTTTGCACCAGTTGCAATCTCTGGATGGTATGCAAGGGCAGTCCTAAATAGTTTACGTTACACTTAGCTATTAGCTGTACAGTTTACATTACACCTAGCTACTTGTTCCATGCAAAATTGCACATGTTTTTTTTCCAATTATCTCCAATAGTAGTGAACCTGAAAGGTCAGAGAGGAAGAAGTAAAGTCCATGACTGCAACACTCAAGAAGATTCATGTTGCATTAGGACTAGGGAAAATTCTCGGCCATCAGTCATTTTCTCACAGGCTGGTTGCCCAGCAAAAATCAGTCCTTACCTGAGACACAGCAGGATAACTTGTTATTACAGGATGTGGAATCTGAGGCCAGCAAATTCGTTTTATCCTGATAAAACAAAAGCAAACTGATTTAGTTCTCCAATATTTGCATTTGATGACATCTCACGAATGGAACCAAGAGGCTTGACCTTCAGCCCCTGCTTTATGGGTTTTTATATGGTTTGATATTTTCTCCATTTCTAGTTAATGTCCACATGAAGCCTCTGGGTAAGATAATTCATCACTATGAGGTGACATTTCATTGGTATGCTAATGATACTCAGCTGTATCTCTATGTTGAGTTAAGCGATGCCACAACTTCCCTCTTTAGGCCGGAGGTTGTTGAAGTCTGGATGAGGAGTAATGAGCTGAAATTGAACCCTGGCAAAACAGAAGAGTCTCTAGAGAATCGTCACCTTTGATCATGGATGGAGTTGCATTGCCCCAGATGTTCCTGGTGCATAATTTGAGGGTTCTCCTGGACTCATACCTCCTGCTTGAGAAGCAGGTGGCACTCTTAGCTAGGAGGCCTTTGCACAATTGTAGACTGTGCAACAATTATGCCCTTTCCTGGACCAAAAATCCTGCTCATGTTCTTCCACACCCTAGTCACCTCTTTCTGTTGGAGACAGGAAAAGTGTAAATTCTAAGAATTTAAGCTTCCTTTACTAGTGAAAATGGAAATAACCATAGGCAAACAATGTATAGTAGGTAGGGGATAAGGAAAGAAAAACAAATAATTCTACTGTTCTTACTGGCCACATGAAAATGGCAACAACAAAAAGAAGAGTAACTACTCAGATGGTTGCTTGAATCTACGTGGCGCTCTAAATGAAGATGAGTAATGTTTTACATGGGGCTGTCCTTGAAAAGTATCTGGAAGCTTCAGTTGGTTCAAAATGTGGTGGCCTTCATGGCTTTGTGCAAGTATAGGTTTACATACATCACCCATCTTGTGGAAGCTGCATTAGTTGCTGATTTGCTTCCAGATCTAATTAAAGGTTTTGGTTATCACCTTTAAAGCCCTGTGGACTTGATGCCAGGTTATTTGAAGGACTGTCTCTTCCCAGTTACATTCTCCCACCACACCAAATTGAGAAGTCAGGATCTGTCATGGGTCCCCCCATTAAGGAGGTCCAGTACATGGGTGTCAAACTTGCGGCCCATGGGCTAGATGCATCACGCACTGGACACGCCCAACCCCAGTTTAGCAAAGGAGGGAAAGTTGCAATACATCACGTGACGACAATGTGTCATCGCGAGTTTGACACCCCTAATCTAGTGGGAGCAAGAAGAAGTTCCTTTTCCATAACAGTTCTCTCCCTCTGGAACATTATCTCTCCAGAGAAAAGAGTGGCCCTAACCTTGTTTGTCTTTTGAAAGGCCATTTGTTTGCAAGCCTGGGTTAACCCTAACCCACTCTCATACGGAGCTCATCAAGTAGTTCATCCAAATGTTGTCATGGTGGAGAGGGCAGAGATGGGATTGTTTTGGGTTTTGAGATCTTATCTTTATAAGTGAGTCACTGTGAGTCACTGTGAGTGAGTTGAGTATCCATATAAAACTTTTTAATAAAGATTCCCTAACTTTATTTGATCCTCCTAAATTGAAATATTTGGGGTGTTGTGACTATTCTGAGGGAACTTTGGGTACTAGTATTCCCTTCTTGATAATAATATAATATAATGCAATGCAATGCAATGCAATGCAATGCAATGCAATGCAATGCAATGCAATGCAATGCAATGCAATGCAATGCAATGCAATACAATACAATACAATACAATACAATACAATACAATAATACTCAGTTGGTGTTTGGAGAAATGTATGCAATTGTCCAACATTCTGAAGATTTTCCAAGGTACTATGCCAATGAATATGGATTGGGAGACTTCACCTGATCCCTGCTTAAAGCTAGCTCCTAAAATTATTTTGTACATAACCTATGGAACCCAATATTTGGGCAAAGAAATTTAGATATGAGAATGCTATACTTGGGAAATATAAAGTATTAAATCATTCAAAGCTCCTTCAGTTGAAAACTGCAGCCATCTGAAGAAAAATGAAAATTTTAGATTGTGTTCAGAAGGAGTTTCATGTAAATAATGAAAGGGGGAAAGGCAGAGAGGTTGGACTGTGATTTGAAACAAGCCCTGTCACATAGCCTCAGCTGAACCTAGAACATATTTTTGTCTTTTGACCTTACATTTTCAATCATTTAAAAATATACTCACATTTTATATTTTAGAGTCCATAATAGTCCAAAACTCAAGAAGCTGATCATGAATATTCCAGGGAAGACAGTTGCAAGAATAATGTCTGTTGTACCTAGAAGAGGGACACACAAATTAAAATGTCAAATTACAAATATTTTAGATCAAGAGTGATGGTCTGCTAAAATAAAGCAAGGTTATACACACACTTGAAAGTAAATCAGGAAGCTTGTAATTGTGGAGTCTGTCTGGCAACAACAAAGAATTCTTATCCACAGGAAATATGCATGTGTAAATCTTGTAACAATCCTGGCAAATTAGAAAGCTGATAAAAGTAACATGAGTTAGACAACTTGCAGACCTAGAAGTTAGGAATAGAGATGGCCTGCAGCAAATCAAATGTGTATTAGATAATTCCTAGGGCATTCATTAACCAAGACTTGGGAATAGGGACAGCTAGAGACCAATATAACAAATTGTAGAATTATTACTAAAATGTTTATTAGATGATATTTCTTATTATCTTGCTTTGTCCCACCTTCTCCTTTAGTGAAAATGTATAAAACTTAATCCTTTGTTCTTGGCTCTTGGCATTTTGACCAGGAGCCCTTTTCTTTGGAGTACTCCAATAAAAAGCAATCAGAAAACCTGTACCTCATGTCTGGCATCCATCATTGGCTTCAGCACCAGGCTCAGACCCAAATTGGGGACAAGAGGTTCTAGTGACATTTTAGACATAGGGATCAATGAAATCAGTGGGATAGATTCCATGAGGTTGCATCCAAGAGAGAAATATATATTTGTGCAGGTAACTGAGCTAAGGAAATAGGTCAGGCTTCTCCTTACTTTGAACTGATTCAGCTGGTTATCGTGACTAAAATATAACTATAACTTCAGAATCTTTAGAACTCATTAACCTCTAAAAGCAACATGTTAAAAACACCACTGTTTAATGTTTCTAGCTTTTCCAATTGTAGAAAAGATTCGCACTGTCTCATTTTCACTCATTTAAAGTCATTGGATTCTTTTTAGATAAAAACAACACAAACGTGTCTTAAGTAATAATGATATATGAAGAGAAAAACTATTTTCCTTGAATAACTTACTAAGTAGTTTGGTAAAAAAGCGGATTTCTTTTCCCTTTGTTCCTCCAATGATGGTGTTTGCCTCAATCCAAGCTGTGTAACTGGTGTCGGGCTGCAAAGACTTAAGTTTGTACTTCAGGATACTGCTGTCCACAGTTTCTTCTATTAAGACATAAATGGAAGGTTAAGTGGTCATCTCACCCATCCCTTCAAGTCTCTTTCATCCTTCATTCATTCCAAGTGCTTTTATGCTACTTCAGACTTTATGTGATTTATAATAAAAGGAGGGGAAACGCCCTCAGCAATTATGCTTAAAAATTCTTTCTGTAGGCCATTTCCTCTCTTTGCCTTTCATTTTGCTTTCTTTTTAACCACCAATCTCTGAAACATGTCTGAACAGCTCTGGAGTATAAAGCTAATCAACAGGGAGGGCATGTGAAGCATAGCTTTCAGCTTCCCAGCTATTGAAAAGAGCAACTCAAGTATTTGTTTACAGGACAGATTAGAAAAGCATAGCTGTTATTTTTTTCAATTTGTATACATACCCAAACTTTTGTTGCCTCCTTTATAAATTACAGTATAGTTAATAATCACACCATTTCTTTCTGCTTCTGGAATTTCTTTCCATGTTATGACGGCATAATCTTTACCAGCATTTTCTATTTCAGCTTGAGGACCTGTAGATGGGACTAAATCATACAGAATAACTTTAGCAGTTTCAAAATATCTTAGCAGTTGATTAGCAAATAGTTCTTCCAACATAAGTGGAGTTTTGATACTTTAGAAATGGCATGTACCACATATATGCAGAACAAATTAGGCCACTGGCCCAGGAAGATAATACTAATATTTATAAAAAGAGAGAGACTAAATTGAAAAATTTAGGGAAATTTCCTGCTTTAAAGGTGGCTGATCCTGAAATGTGACAGGTAAGTCTCATATATGATGCAGGTAACAGTTTTATTTGGATGCTATTGTCTACCAAAATTTTGATTTCCAAGTGATCTATTCTATTCTTTTCTATTCTATAATATCCTCCATTATTTTCAGAGGTAAGCAAGTTCAGACTTCCTTTGTATTTGTTAATCCCTTATTATAAATTGGAAAAAGACATTTCTACTGAACAACATATCCATGCGAGCTTCTTCACTAAAGTTGTTATGAATTCACTCCATATCAACACAGGACCACCGTCTATACGTACCACTTTCATGGAAGTAGATACTGATGGAAGTTGGCTTTTTTATTTCATCTTTACATAAAGGGTATACTGCAAAATTATAGCATTTAAAACATGTAAAGATTCCTGGAAGAAAACAGAAGTAATAGAACATTACCCTTCTTTCAAGATTGCTAGCAAAATCCTATTAATTGCTACTTTCACACTACACTGCCAAGAAAGGCAGAAAAGTAAAACATGATAGTGAGAGCTTCAAACTCTTGGTAACCATTTTACCCTTAATAAGTATTCACACATTCAGGGGGCACCCATGGGGGAAAATCAAAATGTGTAATTAAAGCCATAGCTTTTTTTACAGATGCTATAAAATGCGCCACAGCATGTAAAAGGTGGAGAAGCTTCAATCATGCAGTTGGAACAACCATCTTAGGATATTTTTGACCTCGCTTGCTCGCCCCCGTTGCACTTTGCCTCTGTATTACACTTGCCACACAGATAAGTTAAGTACCAATCTAGCATAAAAATGCTTTACAAATACTCATTTCCCTGTTGAACATGGGAACTAGAATAAGCAGCATGAGCCAAATTGAACAAGCAGTTTCCCCCAAAAAATATAAACTAGATTGCTACGTTTAGGACTAACTTTATATTCTTACTAATTTTATTTATATGAGTATGCATATATATCATGCATATTTTCCAGAACCTGCTGTTCCCACAGCACCAAGCAGGATATAAGCAGAAATCTTGTCAATGATAGATGGAAGGCTAAAATCCTTAAGTACAAAAGTAGCTGCCATTAAGCCAAAAGCACTTAAATATGAGACAAACCCAGGTCAAAATCTTCTATTATTAGTTTCTGAAGAATCAACAACAGCATGGGAAAATGTTTATCTTTTCCCTGGAACTAAGTAAGACCAATGCCCGCTGTGGAAAGTTAATCCTAAGCCAAAGAGACTATCAACAGACTCAGAGAGTTCTGCAGAACTATCTTGGCAGTGGAACATAATTACATGAAGCAACATGTTCAAAACAGCCATTTCTTTATGCAAAAATCTTTGTGTGCCTACTGAATTGCATAACACAATTTAAGCAACAATGGAGGACAATCTGCTCTATTTTCAGCATACTTCAGAATAACAGAGTTGGAAAGGACCTTGGAGGTCTTCTAATCCAACCCCCTGCTCAAGCACTCCAAACAAATGGCTGTCCAGTCTCTTCCTAAAAGCCTCCGGTGATGAAGCTCCCACAATCCCTGAAAGCAAGCCGTTCCACTGGTTAATTGTTCTCACTCTTAGGAAATTCTCCTTAGTTCTAGGTTGCGCCTCTCCTTGATTAGTTTCCATCACTGTTTCTTGTCTTGCATTCTGGTGCTTTGGAAAATAGGTTGACCCCCTTTTCTTTCTAGGAGCCTCTCAAATATTGGAACACTGCTATCATGTCACCCCTAGTCCTTCTTTTTCATTAGACTTGATGTACCCAAGTCCTGCAACCGTTCTTCATATGTTTTAGCCTCCAGCCCTCTAATTATCTTTGTTGCTGTTTGTTGTTCTTTTCTGAACAATCATTTACTGTAATGGAATGTGAAAATGACTTTGGGAGATGGAGCAATGAGATGCTGTCTAGAGATTGTCAAATAAGAGGGAGCATAGCCCACTACTGCATAATGGACATAGCAAGAAGCTCAGGAGGGATTCTCCTTAAGTTCTCAGGCTGTAAAGGTGACAGTGGGAGAACTGCATTTTCAGATTTGCAAAATTTGTTAATGTAGGTTTACAATAAGGCAGAATTAGCTTATCTGTCCACTGGTCAAGAGAAAGGTGTGGTTGCAACCAACAAGTTTATTAAGAAATTTAAGGAACAAAAGGCAAGGTATAAGACAGAGGAAGGACATGGCAAAAGTAAGGAGGGTTTGCAAATATAGAGGTGCATAGTGGATAACCTTAGTAGAAATTAGACTTAACTGTATTTATTTTCATTTTTCTTATCCCATGCCTTTAACTTCTTAATTTCTTACTCCTTTTCTGTACTTGGCCTAAAGTTGCTTACTCTTAAAAAAAGAAGTAGCACAGTAGATATATGTGTGCATTGCTAATTCCCAACTAAATCTCTCAATGTCTTACAATCTTTAATAAGAGAAAAACAAGAAGGTAAGATAGGACATAACTGAAAAAACATACTGTAAATAAAATGACAACATTTAGAAGTGCTACTACCCATAGTATGTGCAATTAGCCTTAAAATAATACCTTTGTCAGAAGTCCATTCTGTGGTATTTGTTATCCTATCCCAAAATCGCTTGTTTGGGTCTTTCTCCAACTCATTATGCCATTCTATAATATAACCATTTATTTCTGAAGTTGTTGAATCCCATGTCAAAAACACTTCCTCTTTTAAAGCATAAGCCTCCAGACGAGTAATTCTTTTTTGGTCTACAAGAATAAATGCCCATGTTAACTAGGTAGGGTAAATGTCAGCAATTTAAGCTATAATTGTAACTGCCAGTGCATGATAGTGGCGATTTATACAGCAAACAGAAACAAAAAATATATAGTGTGTCAGGGGTGGGATTCAACCGGTGTTACTACCAGTTCGGTGATTACGTTTTTGCTGCGTGTGTGTGTAAGCTGTGCCACCCAAACAGCTGATAAGCGCTGCGCGTGAGTGCGCAGCGTTTGAAAAATCACTTTTTTACTGCTTTTTCAACCTCAGCTATGCTGTGCAAAACAGCTGAGATTGAAAAAGCAGGAAATAAAGGTCAGGTAAGAACCCGGGCGGGTGGATGGGACAAACAGCAGCAGACACAGAACCGGTTCTGTGTCTACTGCTCTTCAGAGCTACCAGTTCTATAGAGCCGGGCAGAACCAGTAGCATCCCACCCCAAGCATGTTAGTATATATTTTAAAATACTGAGAAAGGATTTCACAGTTTCAATACAGAAAATGTGTCAACTTAAATTGGAATACAGACTTAGAACAATTGACCCCAAAATTTCTGTTGCTAAGTTTAACATTTGCTAGGTGAAGTTTGCTCCATTTTACAACCTTCCTTGCCACAGTTATTAAGTGAATCACTGCAGTTGTTAAGTTAGTAACGTAGTTGTCAAGTGAATCTGGCTTCCTCATTGATGTTGCTTGTCAGAAGGTCACAAAAGATGACACCCCGCCCCCTCAGGACAGTGCAACCATCATAAATATGAGTCACTTTCCAAGTGTCTGAATTTTGATCACATTGACCATGGGGATGTTGCAATGGTTGTAAGTGTGAAAAATGGTCATGAGTCACTTTTTCAATGCCATTGTAACTTTGAGTGGTCATTAAATGAATTGTTGTAAGTCGATGGCTACCTGTATCTATTATCACTACAGGATGCAAAAATAAACAAAGTGAAATGTTCCAATTAAAGAGTGTTCCAATTGTGTTCCAATTATGGAACAACAGTGAGGTGATTGCGGCACCTCACTGAGGTAAGGTAAAGGTAAAGGTTCCCCTCACACATAAATGCTAATTGTTACCGGCTCTAGGAAACGACTAGCATATATTGATCAAAAGGTCGGCAGGGCCTTGGTGGCTCAGGCTGTTAAATGCCTGCACTTAAGATCCAGCTGTCTACAATTACTGTAGGCTCGAATCCCACCAGGCTCAAGGTTGACTCAGCCTTCCATCCTCTCGGGGTAGGTAAATTGAGGACCCAAGATTGTTGGGGGCAATAAGCTGACTTTGTAAAAATTAGTAATAAGCAGGCATATACAATGGAATGAAGGCTATTGCTGAGCACACTGGGTTGTATCCCAAAAATTGTAAGCCCTGAGTCTTGGAGAAGGGCGGCATATAAATGTAATTAAAAAAAAAAAAAGTTCAGCAGTTCAAATCCCTAGTGCCACGTAATGGGGTGAGCTCCAGTTACTTCTCCAAGCTTCTGCTAACCTAGGAGTTCGAAAGCACATAAAAAATGCAAGTAGAAAAATAGGGACCACCTTTGATGGGAAGGTAACAGCATTCAGTGCACCTTTAGCACTTAGTCATGCTAGCCACATGACCACAGAGACATCTTCAGACAGCGCTGGCTCTTCGGCTTTGAAGCGGAGATAAGCGCTGCCCCCTAGAGTCGGGAACGACTAGCGAGGTGAACCTGCATCTCACTGAGACCTTTTTCTAAAAGCTCAAGACTGCACTAGACTGTATATAATGGGAAGGAAACATTTTTACACGCATACAAAATGTATGCCAAATCCTGATGGTGAAAACAACCCCAAAGTTAAGAACGGGAAATGCAAAAAAATTTTTTTTAATTCAGCTGATCTTCCAAATGAGGACATTAAGCTATTGCATATCTCTTTGGCACAGGTTTTTAAGACATACATTTCTTTTAGCCATTTTATTGCTGTAGTACTTAAGGCAAATTGTTTGCTCATTCAATTGCTCCTGAGTAAGCAGGAAAAGGGACAAATTTGCAAGTGACTTATTTTCCTAGAGGTTTTATGGAACCTTAACACTAAAGCACACAAACCAATTACAGATATTCCTTGAATATTGTTCAGAGAATTAGACTTGTTCCAACTTCCTCCCAAATGAAACATTATATCTTTTGCAAATTTTGCAGGGAGAGCCAAGTTCTTTCTAACCACATAGGAAGAAACAACTAAAAAGATAGCAAGAAGGATACCAATTATCTTGCCATCCTGAGGAAGAGGCATAAGACAATTATCAAAAGAACTTCAGCTCATGATAAGAGACCAACTTGTATGGTGTAGTCACAGTGATAGAAAAAATAGCTAGTGTGCCTCACTGAATGAGAATGCACTCTCTGTCATACTAATGGTGAAGCATCAATTGAAGGGTATACCTGATTTTTAAAACTAAACAGTGGTACTGATAAAGGAGAATATCTGTAGCTCAGGGTTGAAATTAGGGGTCCTTAGTGGTCACTGACATTGGCTATTTTCAGATAATAATGTTATTTAGTTTGGGTAATGAAATATCTGCAAGAAACCAATCAAGCTCAGAGATCACCAAATGGAGCGTCTTTACTCTTCATTTAGCCAAAAGGATATACTAGAGTTTATACAACAATGAAGATAGCCTAGTGAGACAAGCAGACTTTTTGTTCTACACAATGAACAAGTGCCAGCCTATGGACCGGGGGAGGGGTTGCAGATGCGTCATAGAAATATTCTTAGTTGCTAAAAAGGGTGAAGTATCCTTCCTTGTCAGCTGGTAAAAAAAGGAAAATATTTCTAAAACAAATCCAGACTTCCATGAGATGAAGTCAACATCTGAATAGATGTCAACCCAGCAGTTGTTCAAATTATTCAATATTCAATTATTCAAATAAGTGAATTAACAGTTTCAAAAATAACCATCCACTGTCACATACATCAGAAACTGTATGGTAGGGTGAGAATCCATTGCAGTACCCAGCAAACAAAAGCACTGGGGCACAAGTACCTATATGAATAATTCAGGCAGAATGGGTACCACAACATGGACGGGAGAGAAAGGAAGGAAAAAGGTACATGACCAACTTTAAGGCAGACCCTGCCATACATCAAAAACAAATCGGAAGCAGAAGAACGCACTTCCGTGTTCTGCAAGTGGGGATCACCTACTGCCCAGAGGCTACCATACAAGGACAAATGATGCATTACAAAGATTTGAAGGTGGGAGAAACTTTTAATGTAATTTACCAGATTGTCTGCATGGATTGCCCTGTGACTATGTAGGAAAGACAGGAAGGAAGCTAACTACCAGATTGCAACAACAAAATGAGCGGTTAGATGAAGAGATCCGAAGTCACTGGTAGCCTCACATTGCAATGAACTAGGACATTCTTTCAATTTTGCAACTACTAAGACCGTTGACCGAGCATGGACAAAAATAGCCAATAGAAATGACTGACTGAACCCTGGGAAACTGGCTCCTGTCAGTTAACAGGAGTGCTTCTTTATCATCAGTTTACCAGCTGCTTAGGAGCCGAGTGCATGGAAACACAAGGAAAAAATAATGAGTTAATAGTCAGCCATCAATGTCTCAATTAACAACTAAAAGGCACACACAACCAGGCACCACATAAATACTATGCGTAGAATACCCCAGCGCACACATTCAGGAGACAGAGAAGTTCCCTAACGATGGGCTTCTTGCATGAGCTTGGAAGAATAAACCTCTGGACCTGGTGACCGATTCAGATTGGATCCTGCAACATTATCCTCGGACACATATGTTTGCCTTCGTTCATAAATCAATTAAGTATCCTATAGGACTTCAGGTAGGAACAAAAATTTGGAGGTAAGATTTCAAGATATATATATATATTGGGGGAAAATACTATGTCATTTGGGGTGTGAATAATGACCTACAACTAAGTATGAATAAGGGGCATGAATAATGAGTTACAGTATATCCAAAGGGACAAGAATCATCCAGGAGGAGGATTTACACTGACAAAATATTTACAGACTTCAGAGTGTCCTTTCTCAAGAAAGCTACAGTAATCCTTGCCACAGAGATTGTTTACACAAGCACTTCATACTGACGGCGCAGATCAAATTAAAATTGCTATACTGTATTTCGTAACTTGGAAACAATACTTCTGCTCCCACCCTCCCGACTTACTCACCTCACTTACCTTTACTTTTTTCTAGCGCAGTGTTACTCACGTCCACATTTAGGTACAATCCAAAGCAACTTTTCACATACTATAAATGTTATCCTATAGCTAATTGTGTGACCAAAGAAATCAAATCCTATATTGTATTTTTTTTTAACTACTTAGTTCTTTTTACAAAAAAGGCTCTGCATAAATCTCTTACATCTATAATTTCCCTGAGATAATTACATTTCTATGGGAGTGGCATAGAAGGCCTGATAAATAAATAAATAAATAAATAAATAAATAAATAAATAAATAAATAAATAACAAATAAATTTAATTTTATCTTATCTTATCTTATTTATTTTTTATTTTTATTCACATTTATATGCCGCCCTTCTCCGGAGTCTCAGGGCAGCTTACAATTTTTGGGACACAACCCAATGTGCTCAGCAATAGCCTTCCTTCCATTGTATATGCCTGCTTATTACTAGGGCTTTTTTGGCCCCCCTCAAGCGGCATTTTTACAAAGTCAGCTTATTGCCCCCAACAATCTTGGGTCCTCAATTTACCTATCCCCAAGAGGCTGGAAGGCTCAGTCAAGCCTGAGTCAACCTTGAGCCTGGTGGGATTTGAGCCTGCACTAATTGTAGGCAGCTGGAGCTAAGTGCTAGGTGTTTAACAGCCTGCACCACCAGGGTCAGTGAGATTTAATAAATAAATAAATAAATAAATAAATTTTATTTTACTATTTTATGTTTGACTTTTTGATTCCCGGAGACTGCCTGAACAGTTTTCTTGGCAAGCTTTTTCAGAAGTGGATTGTCATTCTCTGATAAGAATCTATATAGTTAGCAGGCCTTTCCTCTCTCTTTCCCTCCCTCCCTCTCTCCCCCCCTCTCCCCCCTTCCCTCCATCCTTCTTCCAGATGCACTGCAACAAAGCACAAGTGGCACGTAAGTAGTAATATGGTATACAGCATTTAAAAAGCCCTTTCTTAGTCTGTGTATAAGTGTGTGTGTTGTGTACATTTGCATAAACATACCTATTGTTTCTTCATGTTTTGATGGAATTCTAATAGTAGCTGCAGGAGAACCTCCAGCACTGTTATGAACAGTAAAATGGATGTTGTAGGCATCCTTCGTCAGGCTGAGAATGACAGGCTCATTATGATTGTATTTTTTTTCAAAAGTAGTGTTGACGCTTTCTGCGGTGTATTTGACTTTATAGCCAGTTATTATTCCTGAAGATGGGAATTCTTTATATCCCTGGTCAGTACATAGTAGCAATTAAGAAGAATAAATGATTAAACATGTATAGGACTGGACTCCTCAAAATGTAATGCATGAATAATACACACAATAGAAAAGAGGCACTTGAAAAGTATTCACGTTAGGTGCAGAGTTATAGTTATTCATAGTACTAGGTAATTTTGTATCATACAAATGTGCAAATATGTAAAACACATTTAAACATTAAAAAGATAGAACCGTTAAAACTTAAATAGTTAAATAGCATAAATTAAAAGGCAAATATATTTTTTCCCTCCAATGCCTTTAGCAAATCAATTTGGGTCCAATGAAAGCTTTGTTAATTAAAGAGAACAATTTGTTTCCAATTGGAAACTTCTGGGTTTTATGCTCAAAACAGGAAAAAAAAATTAAACTTTGATTTTAGGTTTTGATTAATTTGCTGTTATAGAAGTGATATCTACTAGAAATGTAAAACAAAAGGTTGAAGTTGAAAGATCTGTTGTAGTCTACTGCACTGAAAAAAAAAATCAGGTTAGTGCTTTTTCCCTTCTTTATCCTTATATATTTCTTTCCTTTTATTTGCTGATTTTTGTTTCCTTGTATTTTATTATAAACCTTAATAAAAATCTTTCAAAAAAGATTCCTTTGGAAGAATTATGCAAAGGACCAGAATCTTAGGAATCAACTTCTTCATCAACTTGAACAGGTTTTTCAATGATAAAATATTTTACTATTTTATTTTTGACTTTTTGATTCCTGGAGACTGCCTGAACAGTTTTCTTGGCAAGCTTTTTCATTTGTATCTACATCACTTCATACAACCACATCTTCACCAGCTTTCAGGACTAGTAGCCATCCTGTATATTCTCATCAGTAATTGCAAAAAAAAAACCCTATATAATCTCTAAAACATTAATCAGTGTAGGATCTTTTTAAACTATTTTTATTTAGACAAAAGTTTATCTTAATCCTTTTAGCCTAAAGCATGATGCTCTGAATATCACCATTTCATTTTAAGAAACCTCCATAACCAGGATTTCTCAGCTTTTGATAAACTTTGAACACCATCTGTATGTCTTTTATCTTTCTTTTTCTCATTAAAAAAGCTGTACACTTTTGTGAGAAATGAATGCCCTCTTAGATAATTCTTCTCAATTCTTCCCTCCTTTATTCTTAAAATAAACCAGTAAGTTGTTGAAAGGAATTTAGAATAAGAAACTTAAATTCATTTCTTTTCCAAAGTCAATGGATATGAATTATGCTTTCACTGGGAAAGTAATCCAAGCAAGGAGACAAACCAGACTTTGGCTTTAAAGCTTCTGCATATATAGTTTTAAGAGTCTACTGAGAAATAAACCAGTATATTCATTTAAAAAATAGGAATCTTTAAATGTTTTGATATTTGTTTACCTTCCACAAAAGATGCACACTCCTGTTTCCATTAGGATAAGTTTCAATTACTCTCCATAAGTCTACTTTCAAAGGAGCTATTAAAAACAAATGAAACAGAATGGTAAAATAGGTAAATAAGTGATTCTTTCAGATCCCTTGGATAGGTATCGCTTCCTTTTTTGTAGGTTAGTCTTCTCTAACAGCAAACAGATATTGCACTTAACAACAACACAATGGCACTCCATTTTTGGTTATCCTTCCCAAGGAGGCAATTTCAGCGGTATTCTAGTAACTGAATATGTCAGACCATCATGACTGAATAACTGGAAATACTTAATCCAAATAAAAAAGATCTTTGAAGATCAATGTTAGCCCTTCAAGGTGATGACAAGATGACACCAGAAGAAATACTAGAACTCTTGAAAACTAATGGTGTTTCTCCGTTACTTCCTTTCATACCAGAAAGAATCAAGGCAAAGCTACTTTAGCTCTATTTCTCATGCTTTTTTGTTTTCCCTTCCTGAGCCATATTCTTTTAATGGCCTTTGTGTATTTTCTCCAAGGTCACTTCTGTGCACTCTGCTATTTAAGAAAGAACTGCATCTCACCTACCAAACAAGTTGCTCTAAAGGACGTCAGTTGGGAAGAAGTGTTCTTGGGAGAATCAGATGACCATAGACCAGCCGTGGGCAAACTATGGCCCGGGGGCTGGATCCGGCCCGTTCGGCTGTTCTATCCGGCCCGCGGAGCCGAAAGAGCGGAGGGTTCTCTTGCTCTCCCAGAAGGCTACGTGAAGTAATCTAACTTTGAATTTATATTAGTTCACACAAACACTCCATCCATGCTTTTGTTCCGGCCCTCCGGTCCAGTTTAAGAACCCATTGTGGCCCTCAAGTCAAAAAGTTTGCCCAGCCCTGCCATAGACTCTAGTACATTACCCCACGATTCCATTTTTGGCTAACTAAGTTGAGTTTGCTGTATATATACAATATATGTGCCAATACTTATGCAGGTTTTTAAATACTTTATAGTTTATTTATCTATTTATTGAAAACATTTATATAGCTATCAAACTTCTAATCAATTCTGAGTACTCCCAAGGAAAAGTGAAAACAATATATCTAACCATAAAACTATGAAACTAATGTTAAAATATTAAAAGCAACCAAGACCCTGGCTTCAAGTCAAACATCTAATGTGTAATTATCCAATTCTATCCCAGCATTTGAGGAAAAAGCCAGGTCTTCACAGCTTTACAGAAGGCTAGGAGCCTGCCAAACATCCAGAGAAAGAATATTCCAAAGGGCAAGGGCAGCCATGGAAAAGGCATACTTCCCAGCTCCCAATAAATGTCAATATTTAGAGGAAGGGACTAGAACAGGGGTGTCAAACTGGATTTCTTGGAGGGCCGGATCAGCATTGTAGTTCTCCTATGCAGGCCAGCCTGGGTGGGGGGAAGACAGGACAGATGCTTCCCGCAGCACCCAGTCACCAAAATGGGGCATGAGGGGGGCACGTGAGACCTTCTGCATTCCATTTTCAACCTGGCGTCCTCCTGCAGCATTCTGCTGCCGAAACAGGGCATGGGGAGCATGTGAGACCCCCATGCCCTGTTTTGGCTGCCAGAGGCACCATTGGCCAGTTCTTTGCTATTTCCAGGCTGGCCCCGTGGGCCAGATTTAAGCACCCCATGGGCTGGATCCACATTTGAGTTTGACACCCCTGGACTAGGAGCATGCCCATGCTATCTGACTTGATAGCACAGGTAGGCCTGCTCGTTTGCCATATAAAGTTGTAAAGGTGATGACCAACACCTTGACTTGCACCTGGAAAGGAACTGGAAGCCAATGCAGTTCACACAACTGAGGTTTTTATACGGGCAACCTTAGGGGACTGCATTAGTGTGTGTGCTGCTCCACTCTAGAATAGTCAAAGTTTCTGCGTGATCTTTGAGGGCAGCCCTATGCAGTGTGCATTACAGTAATCCAAATAGGAGGTGACCAAGGCATGACTGATAGTTCTTTAACCTTTATTAACTATGACCAGAGATGTTAAAATCTGCAAATGAAATCGTTATGCCAAACTTAGTTTTGTTTTTTTACCTTGTTCTTCCGTTCTGTTTGTTACTTTGTTGCTCCATTCACTCCATTTACTGGACCTATTAATTTTACATCGAACAGCAACTGTATAATTTGTAAAATTCCACAGGCCAGTGAGATTTAAAGTTTGATTTCTTTCAAACATTTTAATCTGGATATTGATACATTTCTAAAAATAAATAGAATTGTTGTTTCAATTATTATGGTAAAAGCTTACAGCGAACAACTATTGTACAATTTGTAAAATTCTATAGGTCAGTGAGAGTTAAAGTTTGGTTTCTTTCATCTTCTTTCAACTGGACATGGATATATCCAAAAAATAAACAAAACTGTTGTTTTGATAAGCACAGTAAAAAGAATAAATACAAAATTGTAAATAAGGGTTGTCATACATCCTGATTTCCCTAGACACAGCTTTTTTTTCCAGCTGATGAAAGCTCAGTCCAGTTAGGAATGGAAAATATTATCTTTATTTATAGAAAAAAAGCTTTTACTTCACTAATTGAGCGTGAGATGTGGTGGTGGAGGGTTTTTTCCTTATCCTGAATGATAAGAATTGAAGCTCTTCCTTGCCATTTGTCACATTGTATAAATACTACTGACAGATTTGCCTATAGACAGATTTCTGCTGAATGCATAAACACTTTTGAGCTGTACAATCATCAACACTGAGGCTTTGGTGGCTTCTGATGACTATTCAAGTTAATTATTCCACATTAATTTATTTTCAAACTCTACTCCAAATTTATTTATTCCCCAAATTATTTTTCCTCTTTCCAATTACTCCAATTACTTTCCTTTATTCTACAACATTTAGCACAAATATTTCATTCTTATTTTCTGCTTTTATCCACCTTTTAATCATCCTGTCCATATCAATAATTTAATTCTAAAAGTACTTGTGTTCATTTTCTATCATTCCTGCATTTTACTAGACTAACCTTCTTCCAACAGTCATTCCCCCAATCATCAAGGAAAAAGAGGAATGGCATATTAAAAGATGAAAGTGCAAAGTTTCATTGTTTGGATGTCTAAAGAGAAAACAAGATCAGCTCTCTATAATTTTATCTTCACCATTGTGGAAGAGTTGGTTGTAAAGGTAAAAACCGTGGAAAAAAATGACTACAATATTTAGGGATTCAGCAGGCAACAGGGAAATTGGAGCCCAGTCAAACATCTATAATAGATTTCACTAGAGTTGATATGGCATATAGTTTGTAAATAAATAAAAATCAAGCAAGCAATAACTTTCAGGAGAGCCTATTTTGATAATGAAAAAGGAGATGGATGGATGGACTCAATTACAGCAAGATGGATGGACTCAATTACAGCAACAATGGGCGCACTATTGGAGGAGCAGAAAAAGCAGGCTGGGGTCAGATCATTCAAGAAAAAGAAATCTATGTATTTGTGGTTGTTAACAGCGAATACCAGCTTAATGGCACAATATCAAAGCACTAGGCAGGATCCCATAGACAAAATCTTCAGATCATAAAACACAGGAGGATCAAAAATTGTATATTGGATGTACAATAGTATATCAATGAGGGGGGAAATGACTGTAAGTTAGGAAATACCAATAAAAGAGAACATTTATAGCTCAGGTTTGAAATGAAGGGTGCTGTTCTGACCCAGCCTTCGCAGAAGTAAGAAACAGACTCCCCACAAAGAAAACCCCTTCTTTATTTACACATTGAGTTTGACACCCCTGGTTTAGAAAATACATTGATCAAATCTGCAGAGATACAATGGTAAGGTGAATAACAACAGGCTCAGAACACGAATGGAGGCCAGAACTAGTATCAAGATTTTGGATCATCTTTCCTAGCCAGAATATGGGGGGAAAGACAGCAAGATAAATTTCAGCAGGGACAAGCCTTACATTTGGATTGGAAAATCAAACGCTTTAATGTAGGAATGGAAAGGAATGTATTGGGCAGTAATATTCAGAAAGAAGATCTGGGTTCTTGGAAGATTACAAGTTGAACATGAGACAATGTCACGATTCATTTGTAAAAAAAACATAAATGCAATCCTAGGCTACATAAACAGGTGAAATTCCTATTTGTCTCTCTATTCTGATCAGACCACACTCAGAATACTGGGTCTGGGTCTGGTTCTAGGCACCAGGTTTTAAGTTAGACACTAACGAAGTGTAACATGCCAGGGGAGAGTAACCATGATGAGAATCGGTTGGAGGCAATGGGTATAGTTCCTTAGGGAAGAGGAAACTACAAGCAGACATGATAGCTATTTTCAAGTGTCTCAAGCAATATCATGTAGGTGACATAGCAGAATTATTCCAAGAAACAGGATAATAAAAAAAACAGATTTAAATGTATATATGTCAGCTAAATGTTGGAAGTATAAAGAATAGAATAGAATAACAGAGCTGAAAGGGACCTTGGAGTGCAATCCACTGCTCAGGCAGGAAACCCTACACCACTTGACCCAAATGGTTATCCAACATCCTTTTAAAAACTTCTAGTGTTGGAGGCAAGATCTTCCACTGATTAATTGTTCTAACTGTCAGGAAATTTCTCCTTAGTTCTAGGTTGCTTCTCTCCTTGGTTAGTTTCCCACCATTGCTTCTTGTCCTGCCCTCAGGTGCTTTGGAGAATAGCTTGACTCTCTCTTCTTTGTGGCAGCCCCTGAGATATTGGAACACTGCTATCATGTCTCCCCTGTAGTGTAATCAGACTCCGGGCTCATACTCTGGGCCCATGTGGTGGACGTGCCCAAAAGCAAAAACATATCAGACAAAAATACATACTTGGATAGAAAAAAATGATAAAGGAACAGGTAGATTTAAAACCAGAAATATTTCTGTTGGGTATCATACCAGAAAAATATTTAAAAAGGCTTATGTATTTAATACTACATGCATCTAATACTTCTGCCCATGGTGGGCAGAATTTTATTTGCACAGCATTGGAAAATACTAGAATGTACAGAAATGGTAGATTAACACTTGAAATTAAAGAGAAGGAATATACAGATTATTTTGAAACATGGGATTCGTTAAATAACAGAAACAGAAGTTAGAATATTTAAAAGCATAAGCGAAGGATTAATTTTATCATGAGGGTTTATTATATGTTTATTATCAATATGATTTAGTATTAACAATTAACTATTAATATGTTGAGAAAATACTGTTATTATATGATCACTACTAATGAACATTATTATGATGATGATGACTATTGCTCAAACTAACTGTAACGGACAACACACTGTTTATATAGACATTGAACTTGTTGCTCTTTCTTTATATAGTAAAAAAAAATTGGGGAAAAAACAGATTTAAATTACAAGGAAATAGATTTCAGGAAAAATTTCCTAAAGGTATTTGAAGAAAGGCTGGATGGCCATTTCATAGGAATGATCTAATAGTGGATTCCTGCACAGGTGGACTTTATAATTTCCAAGGTTGGTTGGTTCCTACTTTTACATTCTATGATATTCTAGTTTCCAGCTTACTACCATAAATCTATTATCACATCACAAATGCCAAACACAGAATGTCTCCTCATCTAATATTTGAGTGGAGTTGATCTTCATTCAAAGGCATCCAGAGGGCAGAAAGAGACAAATACTAACATATTCATCATGATACACTTGTGTCAGATATTATGATGCAAAATGATGCAAACATACATATTACCTCATTTAGCTTGTTCGGGATACCACTATTTTTATTCTCACTTGGGGATGAAATTAAAATACTTGGGAGCCTCATTTTCAATGCCATCATCTAAGAAACTTCTTCCTCTATTTTTAATTGATTTGTTAAAATGTATATCAATTAAAATTTGTCTTACAGAAATATTTCTTGTTGTGGCTTGGTAGCAAATCTGGCATATAAAAGGATCATAACTTGGTTCTTTTGGGTTTCTTCTCAAGTCAACTCTTAGCATTTCCTTCATCCCTTCTACTTTCAGTATTTCAGGAGGACCAGGTTTCACTAGAATTAAGAAATGAGTGGTAAACTTTCAGAGGTTAACATACAATTTAACTATAGTCAGCAACAGAAAACACCCTAATTTAAGGTAAAACGACTAGACAGGAAACTCAGGTCTGTAGCAATAATCCCTAAGAACTATGCAAAGTGACCAAATTCATCTTGTACAAAGCTGTATCAACTAAGGACTGCAATATTTTTATCTGTGTTCTGCCTAGTATTCCAGATATCCATAGAGAAATGCCATTCAAATCTATAGTTAAATTCCACTCAGGGTTTTGGAAATCAAGTGGTCACAGATATCCAGGAATGAATTATCATACTTCATCTCAACACAACTAGAGAATGCAATGAAGTATGGAGGAGTCATGTGGAGGAGGAGGAGGAGCATCCTCAGATTTAAGCCCAGCCTTCAATGAAGAGAGACTGACCTCCCATCACTGGATGCTCGCAGCAGCTCATAGGGGAAATTGGCAAGACTGCAGATGGAGTGTTGTAATATAAACCCTGTCCCATTTGAATGGGCAAATGGTGCCCGTACCAAAAAGACAGATCTTGCATCATAGACTGCTTTTGCAGGAACTGTTGCATCAACTCCTTCATTTCACAACTGCAACAACAACGAACTATCAAATCTTTCCATGGGGACGAACAATACATTTAATGTATTTTGAACATCACATCTGTACTCAATAAATTATAAACTTAATTGAAGCACAATAACTGTGAATATAAAATAATAATCTTTCCAATCCATCCATCTTTTCAAGTTTCCCTTAAATCTTACTATCCAGTGAACCTTGGAGGCATGTATTTTCTGTAGACATACTACCTTATGGAATCACTGCCCCTATGATTTAAAAGCCCTACTCCCCCAACATTTTAGCTTTTGAACATCAAGTCCTAACATTTTATCCGTATGCTGAGATAGAATGAGAATATCTGAACTGGTTGTGAGGCATCCCAAGGGGATGTTTGAGATGCTGCGTTTTATTCTTATGTTTTCTGATGTTATAATTATTGGTTTTATTGCTGAGAACTACCAGAGTTCTGTTTAAGAAGAAAGGGCAAACAAATATTTTAAATGAAGAAACAAATGATAAATAAAGGAGAGTATTTGTAGTCAGGGTTGAAATGAGGGGTCCTTGGTGCTCTCTGACCTTGACTGTTTTCTTGCAGATGTTTCATTACCCAAACTAGGCAAGATCATCAGTGCTAGTAAGGAGTGAGATTTGCTCTCAATTTATATTCTAGTGGCTTGCCTTGTCAGTGTTGGTGGGAGTGGTCTTGGAAGTTCTTTTGGGGTTATTAGCTTGTTTGGCAGTTCTGTTTGGTGAATTGTTTATTTGTTGATTGTTGGTCTGATGTTAAACTTGGATTTAACCTATGCTCATCTGGATGTTGATTGCTGATGGGCAAGTATTTTGCTCTTTTTGTTTCCTTTTTGGCTTGTTGACTTAACCATAATTTCAACCGGGAAACTGTGACCATTCTAGACAGAGCCAAGTCCAAAAAGGCTAGAGAATTTCTAGAAGCCTGACATTCTGACAAGTCAACCATCAATAGACATATAGACATAAACAATATCTACATACTGTGCAAAAGAGACAATCAACAAGTCAAAAAGGGAACTAAAAAACCAATACTTCCCCACCAGCAATCAACACGCAGATGAGCACAGATTAACTCCAAGATTAATATCACACCAACAAAAATACCCCAATCAAGGAACTGCCAAACAAGCTAACAGTAAACAGCTCAAACAAAGTACATCCAAGACCACCCCTATCAATACTGATGGAGTAAGCCACTGGAATATAAACTGAGAGCAAGCCCACTCAATACTAGCACTGATGATGTTATCTAGTTTGAGTAATGAAATGTCTACAAGAAAACAAGCTCAGAGAGCACTAAGGACCCCTCATAAATAAATCTTTTATTAAGTCAAGAGTTGACTTACATATGTCTTCCATACATTGGGGAGTCAAGTTGAATGCTTCTGCAAAGAGTTGTACTTTGACTTGTGTAACACAACTCGTAACTTGAATGCTTTTTGCTATACATGAACCATTTTCCATTGCACTATGTATTTTATTTACCTTATTGCTGAAATAAGTAAAGAAAAGTAGATTGTTATATTTTTAAAATCTGAATTAAAAAGTCAAAGGTCAAGAATTTTATCATGAACCAATCATAGAGATTTTTTTTAGACCTGACACAATTTAGGAAAAAAATAAGCACAAAAAATAATATACCCCCAAAACTGCTAAGGTCAAAGTAGAAGTAGTAACTAAAGATTGTGTCATCTTGTTCAAAACAGAATTGCAGTTAGTAATTAAAACAAGTTCTAAATAAAGCCAAATACTATGTGTCCAACACTGAAGCAGGCAGAAAGTAAAGCAAGACCAGCATGAAAGGAAGGTTAGCAAGGATGCTAACTGAGCTAACAGGAACTAAAGACTTCTAGATTCGTCCTTTAGTTATCAGGTATGTTTAACTCATGAGAAGTGTCTTTCTGAATGCAGCATTACATACAAGAAGTTCTATTTCTTATCTAAGCATTTTGCCTGGTTACCCATGGAATTTCTTTCCTCTGATATTTTCTTTCCTAAGAGGTAAGTAAGATTCCACCAATAGTTCCATATGAAGACTAGAAGGTCCTTGTCACTTGACTTTTTTTTAACAGAAGCAAACCTCTATTATATATACAGTAATAGGCTGTGCAAAACTTGAAACCATGTCTGGCTGCCGTGTTAGGCTGGATAAGAACCAATAAAAGAAAGTTGGTCATCCCAAGGGATCAAACATCTGCTAAAACCTGTAAAGCCCGCCTAGAAGAAGTCTACATTCAGCCCAGCCCAAAGTCTGGGAAAAGAATCAGGTCTCCAAGGCAAAGTTAACAGACAGCAGGCTTTCAGATCTTCACATCTCTGGGAAGATGTTTTCCATAAAGGAGCCTCCCTGACAGAAGATGCACCTCCTGAGTGTCATCAGATGACATTGTTTAATGGATGGGACCTGGAGCATGCCATTTCTGTTTGACCTCACAGGACAGGCAGCAGCAACAGAGAAAAGGCAAACTCTCAAATGAATAATCTCTACACTGTATTGATGATGGTCATCAGTTCATTCCACCCCATAATGACCATCCAATTGCCACTTACTTTTTTACGGTAACACTGCAGTTTGTACCACTGGGTATTTCTCTTCCAGACGTCCAGCTACAATTAAGAATGTCATTGTAATAATAAACGCAAGAAATGATTTCAGGTTTCTGTGGCGAGGCTGTAATTAAGTGGAACAAAAGAAAAACTGTCATCAGGCATTATTTAATTGCTTTATGGTCTTCTAAATACTGAAAGCACAAGTATTTCTCTGAGTAATTTTCTTCATTTTATCTTCAAACAATAACCTGTGAGGTAAGTTGAGCTAGAACAGGGGTGTCAAACTCGTGCTGTCACGGCGGCATCACATGACCTATGGTGACTTTTTCCCCTTTGCTAAACTGGAGGTGGGTGTGGCCAGCACGTGATGCATCCAGCCTGTGGGCTGCAAGTTTGACAGCCCTGAGCTAGAGAAAAAGAGTGACCCAAAGCTATTCAGTTTCCATGACTGAGGGGAGACTCTTCAGTTCATTACTTTACACTGGCTCCTTTCATTTCTAAAGGGAGATCTGTTTTAAATAACTATGGGTAGCTTTTACATTATACTGTAACTCCTACTATAATCCCACTGTTATTATTTCATTAGGAAATAATATTGTTCCACGTCTATCAGCTTTGAATTATCTTTGGATAGCAAGATTTATATGTATTCTGTTAAAGAGGATAAATGACATACAGTATAAAGGGTACACGCACACAAACATTTTTCACAGTGCCTATGAAAATCTTCCTTCTGCCCCAATTAGCTCCAAGAAATAAATTCCAAATATCAAAAATATTATTAGCCTTTACCAGGGATTCAATTAAATAAAATTGCGAGATGTAAACTGTTTAAGGCAATCCTTGTTTAGCAACCTTAATTGGGATCTGCAACTCAGTTGCTAAGTAAAGTGGTCCTTAAATGGAAAACCACATGACACACAAATAAGCATTCTCCCTTCCCTCTCTTTTGAAAAGTTCACCAGGGTACTGGGATGATTAGACAGAGGGGAATTAATACATGCATTTACATTCATTTTGGAGGAAGGGGTTACAAAAAAAAATAAGGAGGCACACAATGAGAAATACACATCCAAAGGGATGCACTACAGCTGGCTTTTGGTCTACTTCAGAGGTCTCCAAACTTGTCAACTTTAAGACTTGTGGACTTCAATTCCCAGAATTAGCTGGCTGGAGAATTCTGGAAGTTGAAGTCCACAAGTCTTAAAGTTGGCAATTTTGGGGACCCTTGGTCTACTGCATGGCCCCAAGCCACTTTTAAGGCAGACAAAGCCCATGGTGTGAAACCAAGTAGTCCTGTCAATTACAGCTGCGACTAACTAAGGTCACAGAGTTGAGCTTGTTTATCTGCAGTTGAAAACTTTTGGGGAAGTGCTGGGCTGCAAAGAAAAATAACTCAGGAAACCGTCAGTGTTTAAGCAATCTCTCCACTGTGAGTGAAGATGGGAGAAAAAGACCACAACAGGACAACACACACTGACTGACTCTAATGGTGAACATGTGACTGAGAGTGACACTTGCTGAGGCCTTGGTAGTGAAATTATCGGGGGGGGGGTGTTTTCAGCACCATTGTAGCCTTGAACATTTGCTACACAAGACCTATACAAGGACTACCTATATAGGTAGTGCTTGACTTACAACCAGTTGCTTAATGGCAAAACTGCCTATTTGGGAGAGTGACTTTGCACTTATGATTGCCATAAAACTGTCATAAGAAACAGTCAAAAAAGTTGGGTCTGCTCATGTGATGCCTCGACTTATGACCACAATGATGTATGACTGGAATTCCAGTCATAACTGGGGTTGCGAGTCAAGGACTACCTGTGTTTTTAGCCTCAATCGTGCTAGAAAGATATACCACCAACTTTTATGCTACCTGATCCTAACAGTTCTAAAAATTAAATATCACCAATCATTTTCTCCAAATTTATTTAGCATTGCAACCCAACGGTAAGAAATATATAAAAGATTCAATTTACCAGTTAAGCAGAATTTGCAAAGTATTGTCAAGTTCCAAAGCAAAGAAAGGAATGCTTTAATTTGGCTCATTTTGCAAAGGCTGGACATTCTGTAATAAAATGTAAGATTTTCTTGTTAGATTCTTTTGCCCAAAATGTTAGTAGTTCTCTGCCTATTGAATTCATAAAACCCAAGCATTTATAACAATCACACAAAACATAAGATAGTATTCTATATACATACAATACACCACAATTGTTCTAATTCACTCCCAATTTCTTATTCATAGGTTGGAATAAGTATCCTGTAATATTTACTACATACTGTATTTTATTAAGTATGATTAAATATTAGAATGAAAACCAAGTAGTTTAATATAGAGAATTATCTTAATTGAATTTCAAGTTATGGCAAGTGGGAGGGAACAGTAAACATTGTGCCTCACTTTCCTGCAAGATAATAATTTGTTACTAATACCATATATGTATTTCAAGGGCAGAATCTGAAAAAGAGCTCTGATTATTAATTGATCTTCTTCACAGGAATAAAACGTGCTTCCTATGGTCTTTTAGAACATTTAATGATAAATATATTATTGTATATGTGAGTCATTAGGTAACATTAGATTTAATTATATATAACTGGAATCAAGATATTGTCACAGTTGCTGTCCTTTTATCTGAGAACAGAACTTCTGATTTTACTATTTAGTTGACCTGTTTAGATTTTTTTTATCCCTCCTTTATTATTTTTATAAATAACTCAAGGAAATCTTACAGAAGCCACACATCATTATACCACAATATAGATACAAATAAATTACATGGTAATGGCCAATAATAACATGGCATCAAGAATATCACTTAACCCTCTTCCTTCAGCATTAGGGCATACTATTTAAGATTCTGCCCAAGAGAAACAGGCAGCAAGAATTTGATAAAGAAAAGGAATAGGTCTTTTGCTGCAAATTTTTTAATTTAACACAGCTTTACATGAATCTTTCATAATTAAAAGTAGCCTTTTTTCCACATTCAGTCTTTATCTATAGCAATAGTAATAGCACTTAGACTTCTATACCGCTTTACAGTGCTTTACAGCCCTCTCTAAGCAGTTTACAGAGTCACCATATTGCCCCCAACAATTTGGGTGCTCATTTTACCCACCTCGTAAGGATGGAAAGCTGAGTTGACTCAGGTTGACTCAGCCTTCCATCCTCTCGGGGTAGGTAAATTGAGGACCCAAGATTGTTGGGGGCAATAAGCTGACTTTGTAAAAATGCCGCTTAGTAATAAGCAGGCATATACAATGGAATGAAGGCTATTGCTGAGCACACTGGGTTGTATCCCAAAAATTGTAAGCCGCCCTGAGTCTTCGGAGAAGGGCGGCATATAAATGTAATTAAAAGAAAGAAAGAAAGAAAGAAAGAAAGAAAGAAAGAAAGAAAGAAAGAAAGAAAGAAAGAAAGAAAGAAAGAAAGTCAAACTTGAGCCTGGTGAGATTTGAACTGTTAAATTGCAGGCAGCCAGCAAGCAGCAGAAGTAGCCTGAAGTACTGCACTCTAACTAACTAC
This sequence comes from Naja naja, assembly GCA_009733165.1. Classification (NCBI taxonomy): domain Eukaryota; kingdom Metazoa; phylum Chordata; class Lepidosauria; order Squamata; family Elapidae; genus Naja; species Naja naja. Next base: position 281,007,969 of record CM019149.1, read on the forward strand.
TCTAACTACTGTGCTACTGTGGCTCATCTATAGTAAGTCCTCATTCAGTCTTCAGATACTCCCCCATGGGGTTGACTTACCAGTTACAATTACTTGTACTTTGGGGTAATAGAGAATTATTTATGATAAGTGTCAGAAGATAACATAAAGAACCTTGTATCCTAAAAGAGCTATTTTTTCCCAGATTTTTTTTAAGTTTGAAAGCTCTACGCAAATTGTTCTGGAGCTGCAAAATGGATAGGGTATTAGAGGTTTTGAGTGTTTTTTAATGACTTGCTTTCACAAGCTGCTTTGGAGATAATTTAATTAAAAATTAATATTTCCAAAATCAATAAATAGAACTTTCTATAGTTTATTAGAACATACTGAGGCCACATTAATTAATGCAACTTACAGAAATTCTGTCCAACAGTTAGAACATTTTATGTGGGCTTTGCTAATAATAATCTCTCCTTGTTTTCAATGTCCTTCAGATCTTAGGGTACTACTGGTGTTTATAGTCACAAATAAACAAAAGAATATTCTTAGGGACTGATTTTTCCTAGTAAGTACATGCAGGAACACTATTTATTTTCTCTTTAAAAGTCTTGGTCCTTTTGTCCTTTTTCAGATAGTTTTTCTCCACCTCTTTTAGAAGGTGTATTGTCTCCAAATCATTGGGAAATAAAATTAATTGATATTAATAGAGTGTAAATTACTTAATTATGTATTATCTTCCAGAAATGGAACACTGGCTATAATTGTTACACTAAACCTGTGTTGGCGAACCTATGCCATGTGTGCCGCAAGTGGCACGCAGACCCATTTCCCCGGCACGCGAGAGGTCACCCGGAAGAGCCCCACAGTGCATGCACACGCACACCACCACCCAACAGCTAATTGTTGGGTATCTGGTGTGCATGCGCGGGGGCAGAGGGGGGTGCAGGGGGCCTCACGTGCATGCTTAGGGGACATGGGGTGGCCAGCACGCATTGCCTTCTGGGTGCTGGCACACGAGGGCGTGCCAGCGAGGGAGCGCACAATTATTGGAATGGGCACCGAAAAAGGTTAGCCACTGCTGCACTAAACCATCATTTCAAATCAGAATTACTACAGATTTTACTTTATAATCTCTTACTTTATAATTATAACCATCATTTAGAATACTAATTTACCACATAAAAACAAACCATGGTTTGCCAATTGTAATATTATGCCAAATTATTTCAACTTATTTGCATTGTACTTTGATAACACTGCAGAAATTACCTAAGTGGTTTATCTCAAATAATATGTTTTATGAGTACATATTTATGTTATGAAATTGTAATATAAAATATTTCCCCATTAGATCAGCAGTAGAATAATAATCCAGGAAATGGAAAAAAAGTTTATTGAGATTCTCCTCTTAACAGAACATCATAAACTGATATCAGCAATTAAGTCAAATTTCACCTTAAAAGGAACTCAAATTGGGTATAAGAAATCTCAAAATTCATCTATTTGTAGATATTATTATATGTTTTTAAAAAACAAATTCCACATCCAAAATGAAAACATATAACTTAGAACTGCCAAGTTTGAAAAACACTGTTCTAAACTAATAGTAATTTTAATTCTAGGACAAAATTTGGGTGTTTATAGGATCCCCTTTTAATATGCCTCTTCCCTTTTCCTGTGCAAAAAAGGACAAGCTAGTTTAGTCAAAAAAGATACATAAAACTCATGGGACTTTTTTTATATTTCTGCTAGCTAGAAAAAATTGTGTTAGCTACCAAGTTCAGATATAGTTTAATAAGAGCTGATCTTATACTCTTTTCAGCATATGGAAAACTTTAGAAAAATCCCCGAACATAATTTATTTCTAGTACAAAAATATCTAATTCCTCAGAATTACAGAGACTATGAGGGAAGTAGGTCTTTTTTGTACTAGAAATAAATAATGATTGGGGATTTTTATGAAGGGTGTGGGCATCCTTAGCCTGAGATTCTGTTGTGGGAGCCTCAGCAGTTAAGCTGCCCTTGCTTTATCATGGGGAGTTGAGGGTGTTTTTTGTTTGTTTGTTTTTTCGCTCTGGAAGAACTGTGGGCCACTTAACTGCCTATTCCATTTGCCATCTAGGGTTTGCCCAGAGAAATGGAAAGGATAACTTTTTACCTAGTGCAAGTCCCTGGCTCCCCTACTGATCCTGAAAATCAGTTGCAGGGACCTAGTGGGTATGATCATAAGACCTTCAGGGATGACTGGAGCAAGACAGGCCAAGCTGATCTCCAAAGGCTATACTGCAGACTGTTGGACCTAGGTCTGTGATGGCGAACCTATGGCACATGTGCCAGAGGTGGCACACAGAGCCCTCTAAATGGGCACATGAGCCCAGCTCAGCTCAGCTCTGCCGCACATGTGTATGTGCGCCTCCCACTGGCCAGCTGGTCTTTGGGTCTCTGCCGTGCATGTGCGGGGTGGGGTGGGGTGGAGGGGCAGGGCACATGCATGGGGGCGGGTGTACTGCATTTTGGGGATGCATGCATGCGCTTTGGGCATTCGGTGCTGAAAAAGTTAGCCATCACTGAGTCCTAGGTTGTGTCAGTTGAAAGGAAAAACATTCCTTTGGAAGCCAAGCAGGAAAAGATGGGTAGAGGCCGCTTTTGCTGTGGGCTGGGGTTGGACTGAGGACAATATTCTGCATTCATGTCCTTCACAAATCATCTGCTGGATAGCTTTGTGCTGGGTCAAGCAGTTTCCACAGTCATTGCTGGTTGTTGTTGTTTTTTTAGGGAGTCTTGTGCCTCAACTTTAAGTTCTACTTGAAGGAAACTCCGTCATAAAAGACTGAGTTTTGTATGAGCTAACTTTGAGTAGACGGTACCTGGGTTGATATGGCAAAACTCAGTGCTGTCACTTGTTTTATAAGTCTCTGTTGGCAGAAGGCGGGGTAATTGGTGAATATAAAAACATGTTACGTCTCTAATACTAATCAAATAATCGTAATAAACTTCCAAATCTAGTTATCACTTCTGCTACCTATTCGTTGTTAGATGGGTAAATACTTTTACAGAGGAAAAAAATCAGAAAAAAATGATTGCATACACAGTACAGATAGTCCTGGACTTACAACCACAACTCAGCCGAAAATTTATGTTGCTAAGTGAGAAATTTGTTAAGTGAGTTTTGCCTCATTTTACAGCTTTTCTCACATTTATTAAGCAAATCACTGTAGTTCTTAAATTAGGAACACGGTTGTTAAGTGAACCTGGTTTCCCCATTGATTTTCCTTGTCAGAAGGTCGCAACAGGGGATCACATGACTCCAGGCCACTGTCATAAATGTGAGTCAGTTGTCAAGCATCCAAATGTAAATCACGTGACCATGGAGATGCTGCAACGGTCACAAGTCTGAAAAATGTTCATCACTGTTTTCAGCGCTGTGGTAATTTTGAACGGTCACTAAATGAACTGTTGTAAGTGGAGGACTACCTGTACAAGATTTATATTTATGCCGACTTTATAAAATGATTTAATGTGCCTGCTTTTCCTCCAACTGTAGCACAGAATATTAAAGTCCAGTGCGGACTCTGTAATTCAAAGATCTTTCCCAATAAATTCTTCTGGAGAGTTTAACATTTAAAAAAAATGCTGCTTTTTATTGAGATAAATAATATTGGGAAATGCTAGACAAAAGGTTATACCTTATTTATTTATTCTTGAGTTGACCTGGGATGGCTTTAAAACTATTTCAATTGTTTCGTAAAAGAAATTACCAAATTAATGGAAAATGGAAACAACCTCAGGAAGAATCTCTTACAGCAGCTTCTTCTACGCAGCTGTCTTGGACTATGCAAAAAGTCCTCTACTTATGACCACAATAGAGCCCCAAATTTCCATTCCTAAGCAAGGCAGTTGCTGGTTTGAGTTTTACCCCATTTTACAACCTTTTTGCAACAGTTAAGAGAGCCACTGCAGTTGTTAACTGAAACACGCCATCATTAAGTGAATCTGGCTCCCCCCCTCCATTGACTTCACTTGTTGGAAACCGGATGGGAAGGTTTCAAATGGTGATCAATGCAATGCAACAGGACAATGCAACTGTCATGAATATATGCCAGTTGCTACGTGCCCAAATTTTCATCGCATCACCATGGGGATGCTGCAATGGTCCTAAACATAAGAAACAGTCCTGTCCCTTTTCTTTTGAAGCCATTATAACTTTGGCCACTACACGAATGGAGGTAAGTCGAGGGATACCTATAATTCCCAAAATTCTCACCCATGAATATAGTTCAATTCAGAGGTGGTATTCAGCAGGTTCTGACCAGTTGTGGAGAACTGGTAGCGGAAATTTTGAGCAGTTTGGAGAACCAGCAAATACCACCTCTGACTGGCCCCACCTCCATCAATTCTCTGCCTCCCATTGAGTCCCAGTTGATCGGCTGGGTCTCTTTTTGTTGCCCTACAAAGGAGAACAGAGCTGGAAAGCAGGTTAGTGGAGTGGAGGGGGAATGGAGATTTTGCAGTATCCTTACCCTGCCACACCCACCAAGCCACACCCACCAAGCCGATAGTAAAAAAATTTGAATCCCACCACTGCAAGTCCAATTGTTCCCAAATGCATTCCTGTTTCAAATTTCTGCAATGCATCCAATTGAAAAACTGAGGATGGACAGTCAGATGGGCGCAAACACACACACACACACACACACACACAACCCTTAGGCAACTCAGAACAAAGCTAGCAGTAAGTTTTTATTTTCATTTTTCAAAATATCTTTTGGGCTACAATTTTAAAAGATTTCAGAGGGTATATAATGTATGTATGTATGTATATGTATATACAAATACATATACAAATAATTATTATTATTATTATTATTATTATTATTATTATTATTATTGGGATTTCTATGCCGCCCTGTCTCCCGAAGGACTCAGGGCGGCTCACAACAATAAAAACATACAGTACAAAATTTTAAAAAGTATTAAATAAACATCCCAATAAGCTAATTAAAACAAAGAAACAACCACTAAACCCGGCCCCCATCAGTCCAGGTCGGCAAATTGAAAGAGCCGTGTGTATATCTATATATCTATATCTATCTATCTATCTATATATATATATACATACATACACACACATACACACATATTCGTCCTCAGAAGATTCATCAAGACCCAACCTTGAAAGGAAACCGCCAGGCTATCCGAAGTTTGCTACCGCTTCAAACGCCCAGATGCAAGCCTTCCCAAGATTGCAATTTAACTTGGAGGCACCTTATTGGAAAGAGGCTTTACCGGCCGAGTCCAGGAGGAGGTAGTAGAGGAAGGGAGAAGAGAGAAAAGTAAAGCGCCCAGGATTGGAGGAGCAAGATTATTATGCTCCGTTCCTACGAAAGAGATTATATTCGCGGGAACTTGAATTCGAGGGAACTTGAGCAAGAAGCCTGGAAAGTGCGGGGGGGGGGAGAAATGCAGAAAGGGATCCTGCAAAAAAGGGGAATCGGAAGAAAAGAGGGTGGAGGCTGGCTTGGGGAGTGGGGCGTTAAGCAAGAGGCAGGAAGTTATCAACGATGATTTGGAAGAGCTGAGAGGCAAAGGGCGGGGATCGCTTTCTCTGCGCGCTATTGCAGTTCGGGACGCCACAGTAAGGAGGCAGAGAATTGATAGGGGTGGGGCCAGTCAGAGGTGGTATTTGCTGGTTCTCCAAACTGCTCAAAATTGCTCATTCAATTGCTTCACTTTTCGGACGCGTAAGAGAAAACTGCAAGGTGAAAGATCCCACCCCACCCCACCCACTCCGCGCCCGGATAGCCAGTCGGTCGCCAATATCGCCCCGACCTCGGCTACTCACCTCCAGCCACCTCAGGAGCCGGCTTCACTTTTCTCAGCCGAGAGGCGAAATGACTAACCTTCAAATGTGAGGCTTTCCCACCACGGCTGAAGTCCCGCCTCTGGGCTCAACCTTACGAGAGGAGCCGCCTGTTTTTTCCGCTTCTTCCAAGTGCCTTTTCCCGTCATTAAAGTTCGGGGAAATCGGGGCCTGTTTCATCATCGTTGCTCACAATGTGTGGGCCCAGCTGTGATGGCGTTCGGTTCACGAGATCTTCGGCAAGGGAAAGTGGTCGGAAATGACTCGAATGTGTCTCACTGCATGCAAAAGTCCAGAGCGGCTCCAGACGTTTCACCAAAGGCATTTAACACTAAGACATTTCAGAGATTGTTACTGTGAGAAGTCAACAAAGTCTTGATGGCTGTCCCAAAGGTGCTTTTTCAGGAGGCAACTGGACTGTTTTTCTTTGAAGACATTTCGCTTCTCATCCAAGAAGCTGCTTCAGCTCTGACAGGATAGTGGGGACTGGAAGGATTTATATTCTTTGCAGACAGCTGATTATTTGCATCCTTTCAGAGCAGAAGTCTCCAAACTTGTCAACTTTTAAGACTTGTGGACTTCAATTCCCAGAGAATTCAGGGAGTTGAAGTTCACAAGTTGACAATTTTTTGGGATCCCTGTTTTAGAGGGTCGTTGAAAAGTCTACAGACTTTTAAGTCTTGATGGCCATCCACTGGAAAGGTCAAATTTTCAAAGGTGACATTGCTGCCCTGCTAGAAAAGATATGAAACTTCGGACTGTGTCAGAAAATGGGAGATAGCAAATGTAGCATTAATTTTAAAAAAACCCAAGGAAAAGTATAGGCCAGTCAAGGTCTGGTTGATTGAAATTGATAGAAAACATAACCAAAGAAAAATAATAATAATTGAAGCAATGAAGACACGTAGTCAAAGATGGAATAGAATTGCTTGCTTTATTCAGTCAGCCTTCTCTCTCTATATCTACATCTTAAACAATACCTTTGCCATCACTGGATAAATTGTAACCATATTACAAGTTATTCATCACTATTTGCTTCACAGCTTTTATCTATTCTTTATTTAAGGATTATCCTATGTTCCAGTTCCTTTTGGATGTTTAGCTGTTATCTTGTTTTCCTAAAGCAACCTCCTTCATCTTCCGGAGGCATTATGTCTGCACGTAAAACTCCTTATCCGAGGTTTGCCATCCAAGACAGAAGTTTTATGGCACATATATAATACCTACATGTCCTCCCTTTTTATATTATTGTTAGGAAAGAGAGATTTATGAATATATCGCAATTGGAGAGGATGAAGAGAAACTGGAACAGGACGAAACAAGGTTATTAAAGAAGGAATACATTGAATAAAACAACAACAGGCAATTAAACCCACCAGAAAAATAATTGCATAGAAAAACAATTGTTTTAACCAATTAGTCACTGATAATTTTGGGGGTGTACATTGGTAGCATATTTATCAAAGAAAAACCACATATTGGGATCTTTTAGTTGCCAACCAGTACATATTGATCTGGTATTGGATTAATCAGTTATATTAAAAATAGGAAAGTCATCGGGATACATTTCAGGAACTAAATTTGGCCCATATAAGGAAGAATTAAAAGTGCCCCATAACCAGTAATATTTAGGACAATAAGTATAATTCCCTAATTTGTTTAAAATCCTTTTTGCGTTATGATTATTATTCCAGCTATTTAACCAAGTATGCTGAGCGTGGCAACAAAATCATATCCCTTTAGTAAAATGAGTAATCTTTAGGTAGCGCCAGCAGGTATTGTTTAACTGAGTTGGAGGCTTGGAAAATATCCATGATTTCTGAATATTTTGTAACTGAGAGACAACAAAGGAAGTAGAAGCAATGAGATTGGGCACAAAAGACACCTGCCCCAAAGCCATTGGAGGCTCATAATATAGAGTCACATCAGTTCCATGAACCATAAACATGTATTGAGCAGACGAACCCACAGATTGGGGCTGACATGCATCGTATGATTGGCATCAGAGGCTCCTATAACTCCAATATTCATGACAAAGAAAATACAAAACAAGATAGCAACAGAATTAGCTGTAATGATAGAAAAGACAGATGCAACCAAATTCTCTGGAGTCTGTGGAACAGAAGCTTGGTTCAACTGCTGCTGTGCTTGATAGGTGGTAGCTTTAACTTGTCCCCAGGTCATGGGTGGTGGGCGTTCAGATTTAGGCTTCGGGAGGTGCACCTCCGTTTTCAGGTGCAGATTGAAATTGGGGATCAGATTGTGCAGACCCTGATGCCATGCCATGATAAGGTCGAATGCAAGCCTCTGCATGAAAATGTAAATTAACTGGCGGTCCTGTAAAGGAATCTGAGACAATTAAATAGTTCAAAGTAAACAACGTAACAGAAAGCAAGTTTTGGATTTTCTGCAAATGATAAGGTCCTGGTTCATCTCTTAATTGTTTTTGAAGTAAAATCTTGAATGTGCGATGAGGTCGCTCAACAATTGCCTGTCCTTGAGAATTGTATGGAATACCACGCGTTAATATCCCATTGCTGACAGAAAAGGGCAAAGTCCTTGCTAATATAAGCAGGACCATTGTCAGTTTTTAATTGCGATGGACGGCCCATGGTTGCAAAGGAAGAAAGACAATGCATAACATCCTGAGCTCTCATGACGAAGCAGTTACCCATAAAAATGCGAATAAAATGCAGGGTTTGCAGGTTAATTATTGGCCCAAGGTTGCAAAATTGTGACATCCTGAGTCCCATGCCAAATAATTGATTGGCTTGAGTGACAGGTTAACCCCTACAGGAAAAGGAACAGCAATCTGCTGACAAGCAGGACACGTACGCACTATATCACTTGCCTGCGTGAGGGGAATTTTAAATTGTTTTACAAGGGATTTTGCAGTTTGATGAAAATAAGAATGACTCAAGACTGGATCAGAAAACAAAGAAGTCACTTCTTTAAGGGATTGATCTGCTCTATGATTCCCTTCTGTAAGGGCATTATCAAAAGGAGTATGACTTCTGATATGCTCAATGTATAGTGGATGAGATCGCTCTTCCAACCTATTTTTCAAAGACAAAAACAGTGCTAACAAATTAACATCCAAATGTGAAGCACAATAGGAGTAGGGAAGTGACTGCGTTGCTAAGTACACATATTGAGTGTCCACTATAACATTAATTGGTTGATCAGAGAACAGTTGCAAAGCTCTTTTGCAATCAGCAGGTTCCCCAGCTTGAGGAACCTTGAGAAATGCCTGATAAGCACATTCTGATACCACGGCTAAAGTTGCCGTGGGAAGCACCGTCTGAGCTGGAACAGCTGCAAATTGGCCAGAGCCAAACAATTGCTCCACTGTATATGCCCCCCCTCACCTCCTAAAGCTGCTGCCTGAGCATGTCTCAGGTACTCACTTTCCCATACTACATATTGCATTGAAGATCATGTGGAAGACTTGTTTCCAATCCTCCGGAATCATGGTATATCCATTCTTGATACCTTCAAGCAGCCCCCCAGTGAAATTACTACTAATGCCATAATCTGTAATAGCCTTTTTTAATTCTCTTAAAATTTGATATGGCAAGCTTTCCCATTCAGCTATTTGCTGACCTAGCTGTTGTCCTTGTCCCTGATGATATTGCACAGGACATACAGATAATAACTCTGCTAATTCTAGGCACCAAAGGGGGACAAGCCCTGAGAAAAGAGTATCAGCACAGATTTTGAAATATTTTTCCTACAGCAGCATTTCTCAGACATTTGGCTCTCAAAACCAGGAAATGATTCATCGTAGTACATATTGAAGGATGTTTTTGATCAATAGACCCAGAAATTAATTTTAAGAGGTTCTGCTTCTATAGACAGATTCTGTTTAAAAGATGATATGGAAGAGGAATAAGTTTTATTTGACAAGATTGAGTCTGATCTGAAAGTGGATTTAAAAATGACAACCTACAAGAATGAAATGGAAAATGATGCTACAGTGGAATATACAAAAGAAACTAATATGTGGATTGCTTGTTCAAGGATTAGGAGGCTTTAATCATATCCTGGTCACCTCCTGAATAGACTATTGTAATGCACACTAGTGGGGGCTCCCCTTAAAAAGTAGCTGGAAGGTTCACCTAGTGCAAAAAGCAGTGGCACAGACTGTTATCTGTGCTCCCAGGATCTAGAATGTTACACATTACACTCAGCTTCATCAGCTGCATCTGCATCTGCATCTGTTTAAATTAAGATGCTGGTTTTGAGCTTTAAAATCTTACATGGTATGGGGCCAGGTTAATTGAGGGATTGCCTCTCCCAGTTACATCTATCTTGGAAGGATGGATAATTGATTTCCAAGGTTTTTGACTTTAGACTGAATTATGTATAAATCTGAATCCCAACAATAATGAATATGAAGATTGTTTAACCAGCTTATTTTAGTCATCAACTGGATGCACATAATACACTAACAACCAAGTTTGTACTATACACTCAGGCAAAATTAAATAAAATATTATGGCAGAGTGATATCATTTCATTGCTAATGAGTTTGTACAATTATATACATTTCAAACAAAAATAACACTTTTTCGCAGAATGCAATTAGATACGTATGGGCATTGCATCCATATCAGTTTTCTTCTTACAGTGTAAACTGCAATAGGCAGAGTCTGTGTGTATAGGTAGCCCTTACGGCCATTCATTTAATGACTAGTTGAAGATACAGGCAGCCCTGAACAAATGGTACTTTTGCCTACTCTTCAAAGTTCTGCCTGTTGCCACACCCCTGCGGTCATGCGATCAACATTTGTGCACTTGGCAGCCTGCCCACATGACTGCAGGGGCACTTCAACTCCCTCACCCACCTATCTTCAGCCCCCATCTCTGCCCTTTTGACTGCCCTGCACATTGGTGATCCTTGGTGGCGCAATGCTGAGGCTGAAGTAGAGGTCCAGGGCTCAAAGTCTCAGCTGGCCACCACTGGTTCCGGGCCTCTTCCTCAGCCCCAGTGCCACCGTCATCAAGGAAGGAGTGTTGCTTTGGACTTCCTGTTTAAGCTCTCCTCATGGACAGCCCAGGGACCGCGATTGTCCGCAGCTTCGGTCCGTGCTCTCTCGTCGGAGAGCCCCGATCATCCTGATTAGGGGCTGAAGCTGCCTCCGAGGGGTGGCGGAGTAAGGGGAAACAGCCAGCCAGGTCAAGAAGAGCAGCATCTCCCCTCCCTGGGCTTGGCACTTTTTCCCCCCGAAGACGACCGAGCAGTGGTCCAAAATGGCCACCCTGAAGAAGACGACTTAGCTGGACTAAGCTTTGTGCAGGAGAAAAGAAAGAGGTGGACAACATAAGAACCAGGACAATTTAGCGCAACAACAAATCTAAAAGGCACCCCGGGATTGATGCTTTAAGAATTTTTTTTTGAAAGAATAAGAAAGCGGCGGAATTAGAAAGGGAAGGGAAAAAAAGTGAAAATATCCTTTACAGCTGAGTGGGGTTTCAAACCGGGAAAGGAAGAAGCCAGAACAAGATATTCAAATAAATTGTATTAAAATACAGTGGAAACAAACAGACATAATTTAAAGCTGGACTTAAGAGTATTAAAAAGGGGAAATATTTAATTGGAGACTTGATTGGTTTGGAACATCGAGGCTCGGAAAGCCCTGAACAATAAAATCAGGGGAAAAAGGTGAGGACATTGCATAACGAAGGGTGTCATCTTGTGAACAAAAATTTAAGCTGAAAAAGAGAAGTTCCCAACTATTAACCTGATTTGATATACTGAAAAGGCAATATTGAAATAACATAACTACCCCAGAAAGTGAAAATTGAACCATAATAAAAGCCATGGAATGCTGGATTGATTGGTGATTTTGCTATAAACCCAGTTTTGGAATAGTTGTGAATATAGAAAATTTCAAGAAGAAAAAAAGAACACGATTTGTGGATTTTAATGACTATAAAACATAAGAGTATGCAACAATGGTATCTTTTGGGACTTAAAAATGGAACTTAAAAATTTGAAAGAACTACTACATGCGAGAGGTGAATCACTTATCTCTGAGTTAAAAGATGTGGAAATGGTGATTGAAGAGTATGAAGAAGAAATCTCAGAGGAGGAGTTAGTTCAAGAAGAAGCCATCTTAAACAGACAGTCAACTCAAAGAATTCCATGAAGAAGAGGAAAAGAAGGAGGGCTAAAAATGGGAGATTCAAGAAAGTAACTAAAACGGGGAATACTTGTAAAAATAGGATAGAAAGAAACAGCAGAAAAGTAAAAGGGGGAAGGAAAATATATATATAGAGAGAGAGATAAACCAGAGGGAGAAAAGGTTTAGGAAAATAAAAGGGAAGAGAGGTATTCAGGAACAGGAAAGAAATATGGTGATTGTGAAATGAAGGGGAATATTTTTTTTACCTAGAATATATAGAGAAAGGCAACCTAAGAAAAACTTTAAAAGCTAGTTAAATGTTTCACTGAAAATGTCACACCAGTTACTAATCATTATCCTAAGCAAATAAGAAATTGTTTGATATTTAAAATCATCAAAGCTGAACAAAGGACTGAAAAAGGGGAGGGGAATAAAGGCTACCTTGTTCACTACCTGCAGTTTTCCTGCCAACTTTAATCCCACTAATTCCAGTTCTCATAGGACATTTTGGGCTTTGGGTCTAATCCCTAAACCAATTAACTGAACTCCATCCTTTCTTTGTTTCTGAGAACTCTCAACCAAAACTGGAAAAGAAAAAAAAATCTTACCATTTTTTCCCAGAATTACACTCTTCCTCTTCTCATTAAAAGGCATATAGACTGTCAAGTCTTAAACTGGCTAGCAGGCCCATTAGTTTCCCGCCCATCTCGCCACTAGATGACCCTACATGTTACTAATTATCCCTAAATCTCTCCATCAGCCTACTTTAATCTTCTTATATATGTGAAACAACAATCTCTCTTAAGCGCTCTGCCTCAGATACATCAATTTATTGATAAATTATATGTCCCTGAAGAATCAACAGAAGGAAAATTCACTGCAGTGGTGAGCCACTTCAGTGCATCAAATAATTGTCTGGAGATTTCCTAAAGATCATTTCAAAACTGTAGCCTTCAATTTAAATTTACCAGTTATTAAAAAATATCTGAATATTCTTGTTCTTAAAGCAATTTAAGCCTATGCAAAGTTGCTTATCAAGAAAATGGATGATGACTCAGTAAACTCCAAAATAAGCTTGCTTACAATAATCAGCATGATAAAGCAAAATAGACTGGAATACATCTCTACTGCCTTGTGAATGCAATGTATGCTAGGTAGGTTGCAGAATCAATAGCTGGTAAATGTTAGTTTGTATTTTTACAGCTGATATAGAGCTGAGACAGACCTTGGAGGTCTTCTAGTCCAGTGGTTCTTAACCTTTTTGAAAGAATCGCCCCCTTGAGCCATTGAGGAAGTTGTCATCGCCCCCCTCCCCAAACCGCCCCCGCCACCTCTTAGCATCCCAAGGGGCGCTAAGAGGCGGCAGGGGGGCGGCGTGTCGAACACAGCCACGGCAGCACGTAACGTGCCACTGCTTCCGCATTGGAGGCCGCCTCGAGCAGTGCTAGTCAATGGGTGAACCTGCGGCCGGCACCTCGAACACCCCGTCGCCTCTTAGCACCCCTCTGCCGACCCCTTGGGACGCTAAGAGGCGGCACGGCACCGCCGCCCTGCAGGTTCACCCCATTGACTGTTGTACCACACCTGAACTGGCGCCTGTCCATCCATCCATCCAAAAGGTGTTTGCCTGCCTATCTACCTGTCTTTTTGTCTACCTACCTACCAATATAGATCTCTCTCTCTCTCTCTCCCAATATAGCTCACTCCATTGCCCCCATATCGCCCCCCTTCCATTCCTTCACCCCGTCGCTTTTCATTCCATCGCCTCTGAAAACAAAATCCCTTTGGGGCAGTATCGCCCAGGTTAAGAACCACTGTTCTAGTCCAGCTGCAAGCAGAACCTATATAATCTGACTGTCCAATCTCTTTTTAAAAACCTCGTGATGGAGCGCCCACAATTTCTGAAGGCAAGCTGTTCCACTGGTTAATTGTCCTTAATGTTAGGAAGTTTCTCCCTAATTCCAGGTTGCTTCTCTTTGATCAGTTTCCAACCATTATTTCTTGCCCTGCCCTCTGGTGCTTTCGAGAATTTGACCCCCCCCCCTTCTTTGTGGCAGCACCTCAAATACTGAAATACTGCTATCATGTCACCCAATTCTTTTCTTTAGGCTAGCCAGACCCAAAATCTGTAGCTATTCTTCATATAGTTTACTCTCCAGGCCTTTGACCATCTTAGTTGCTCTTCTCTGAACTTTTCCCAAAGTCTCAACATTTTTTATGTAGTATGGTAACCAAAATTAGTTGCAGTATTCCAGGTATGGTCTTATTAGGGTTTTGTAAAGGGGCACTAATACGTCAAGTGATCTTGATTCTACACCTGTGTTTATACAACCCAGGATTATATTAGCTTTTTTGGCTGCTGCTGCACATTGTTGGCTCATATTCAAATGATCATCCACGAGGACTCCAAGGTCCTTCTCAGTTACTGTTTTTTTTTAATTCATATTTATATCCCGTCCTTCTCCAGAGACTCAGGGCGGCTTACAATTTTGGGGATACAACCCAATGCGCTCAGCAATAGCCTTCCTTCCATTGTATATGCCTGCTTATTACTAAGCGGCATTTTCAGAAAGTCAGCTTATTGCCCCCAACAATCTTGGGTCCTCAGTTTACCGACCCCGAGAGGATGGAAGGCTGAGTCAACCTTGAGCCTGGTGGGATTCGAGCCTGCAATAATTAAAGGCAGCTGGAACTAAGTGCTAGGCATTTAATAGCCTGCACCACCAAGGCCCTTTTTGAGCCAGGTCTCACCTAATCTGTATTTATATCTTTGATTTTTCCTGCCTAATTGTACAGCTTAGCTTTTCTCCACATTAAAATTCATTTTGTTGGATAAGGCCCATTGTTCAAGTTTGTGAAGCTCTTTTTGGATCCAGAGTTTGTCTTCTGAGGTGTTGGTTATTCCTGCCAGTTTAGTATCATCTGCAAATTTGACGAGTTCCCCTTCTATTCCCTCATCTACGTCATTTATAAAGATATTGAAGAGTACCAGGCCTAAAAACAATCAAATAAATTTGGCCAGGATCCAGTCAGGTTTCCCCAAAACTACTTTGTTTAGAAGTTTTTGTATAATACAACGTTGTTCTATTGCCAGGGGTAGATTTAATCCCAGGACTCATCTGCTACAAGTATATTCGATGCTGCAAATCCTCCACTGTGATGATTGTCTTTGCTACAGAAAACCTACATGAAACGGAATTCAGATTTTTCAGATAAAACAATGTATACAGCCAGGAAACAGTGTGCTATGTTTATTTTCAATATTGTATTAACAGGGGTGTGCAATTAATTGTCCCAAGACGCCACATGAGAAAGTAGGACTGTTGTGGAGGGCCATTGCTATCCCGCCCCGTTACCCTGCTCCTGCCACCAACACTGCACCACCTTCACCCCACCGCTAATGCTGCCACCGCCCTGCCAAGAGCCAGACTGGGGCTGCACGCTGGCTGGCTGTGGCCTGCAATCCCTAAAATGCCCGGGTCTGTATTAGAAAGTACTTTTTAGATACTTGCTTTCCAACCTACTTGACAACCTTTCAACATTTATCACAGATAGCCTGAGATATAAGGAACTATGAAGCTCTATTTCTGTATTGTGATGCTCACAATTAGCTTCCACTGATAGAGTAATGCATCTGGTTTGTGTATAAAAGCCCTAAAAATTACTATTTTCCATCAGACTTCTAGTCCAGTTATCCCAATTGTTTATTTCTCAGAATCAAGAATACTTAGTATATTCTGTATATCCTATATTATCATTTTAAGACTACTTTAACAATCTATGTGTAAAGAACCTTAAAAATGTTTACTTCCACGTACATCACTTTCCTTATTATCCTTGTTCCATAATGCTTGCTTCCTCATCTATGCCTATTCCAATATCCATGGCCACAAATAGTTGTCAACCTTAGTTTGATTCTGCTTTTAAGGTTCCAAGTATGTTTTGGAGCCAAGGGTTTTTCAAAATTACAATACTTAACCACTGTTTAGTTTTATTTAAAAGTTACCTTTCGGGAATCAACAGCTGCAAACACATTTCCCTTTGGATTACTAAAACCAATCCCACCTGAACCACAAGCAATTTCTTCTAACCATGCTGGAACCTCTTGCTGAGCCTTAAAAAGGAAAGCCGCATTATTACATATGTACTATTGTCTTTTTTAAAACTATTTAAAAAATTGGGAAACGAAAGACAACTTACATCTGCAAGCACTTTGATTAGAGGCTGTGCAACAGCACTGTCTGCTTGAGGATCAAAAAAAGAAATTGCTCTGCCTATATTACCACAACGCCCAGTTCGTCCAATCCTATGAACATATTCATCAATTGTGGAAGGGAGATCAACATTTATAACATGTTGAACATTTTCTATATCCAGACCTCTTGCTGCTACAGATGTAGCAACAAGAACAGGGCATCTTCCAGTACGAAAATAATGAAGTGCTTCTTCTCTCTCCCTCTGTTCCCGGTCACTAAAAATAGAACAAAAATTTTAATTTGCAAAGCAATTTTAACAGATAGATATATCAAAGTGGAGGGTAAAGTTAGCCATATGTGCATTAGATAAAAATAAATAAATTTGTCATTCATATTTCTACTTTGCAAGATTGGGAGAATAAGGGTATCCTCTGCAGACTGAAGTATCGTAGATAGATATCCAAAATTTGTGCTTGTCTACTGTACTTTATTTTGGTTAGAGATCACACAAATCCTTTAAGAAACGACTTTATCTTTATTGATCTTACAGTTTAATTAAAAACACAGAAAGGGGATGCCAAGTTAAACATTTCAGTAGCCCTGTGACAGTAGTAAGATAAGGAATGTGGAATGCCTCAGGCCCTAGGAAGTCCCTAGGAATTGGAAATGATTAAATGGAAGACAAAAAAGAATGATTTAAATATTCTGTAAATCACTAGATAATGGTTTTTGGTTTAGATTAATGGAAGGACCACACCCCCACTTGATACTTAGCTTCCTTACCTATCTACTGTAAAAAAAATATTATTTTTTAAATAAAACATTTTTTACATTCTGAAGAATTCATTGGGTTCCATTTAGAGCCTAAGCACTATTAAAAACTGCTGCCGACATCGAACACCAACCGCCCTGTACAATCTCACAGACAGGGGCTCCTTGGGGTCCCGTCAGCCGGACAGTGCCGGCTGGCGGTCCCCGACGCAGGCCCTACTCTGTGCGGCCCGGACCTTTGGAATCAACTTCCCTGGAGCCGCCTGGCCCCTGACCTCCGCACTTTCCGCCCGCTGACCTGAAGACCTGGTTATTTAACCAATCAGGCTGTGACCCTGGGGTGGGAGTGGTTTTAGAGTTTAATTCTGTAATTTTAGTGTTAATTGACGATTGTTTAATTTGGTTTTATCTAATTTATTGTTCTGTGATTTTTATTTTGTAAGCCGCCCGAGTCCTTTTGGAGGGGCGGCATATAAATCGAATTAATAAATAAATAAATAAATAAAAATGAGAAATATGAATAGCTGCAACCAAGAACTCTGGAAATATCCCAACCTCTCCCCAGAAAAGGGCAACGTCGTATTTTTATGGCTAGTGAAACATGACAGGAAACACAATCACTAATTTAACCTCTAAAAGCAGAATTATCATAACTGGCCTTGGCAGCCAATTTGGAAGTCATCCATGATCACCAATTTCTTCTCAAAATTTAATTTTAAATGTTACAAAAATGTTGCCTACCCCACAATTTACTCACCCATGAATACTTGTGGTTGATATGTTTTCTTGGCAAAGTAAAGTTGCAAAAAAGTCTGCTTTTTTCTTCGTTTCCACAAACACCATAGTTCGTTCATTGCCTATGAAGAAAGCAGACAGTAATATTTTACTCTCCTTCAAAAATATACATATAAATACTCCAGATATAGCATACTTCCCTTCAACTTCACTCCCACAACTTCATCTCAGTGATGATACCTTAGTGGTTCTGAGACACTGACGGTGATCCTTCATAAATGGGGTTTCCCTATAGTTCTGTTACAATCAACAACCATTAATCACTTTTTGAAAATTCTTTAGCTCAGAAAATTTATTTTGTTAAAAATTGATGGATTATCCTTAGAACTGTACAATAAGCTGGTCAGGAGAGAAAAGAACATTGTGGAGAATCCATAATGCACACACTTATATTACTGAATAATAATATGCTACACTACACTTGGCAGCCTTTTATCAATTTAATAATTAGTAACATTAAAAAAGTACATTTCAATTACAAGGCCCCAATTACCTATTTCATTAAGAATTTCAACAAGTTTGTTTTTCTTGTCATACTGCTTCACTTGAAGTATGGTCTGCTGAACATCACTGCATGCTCCTCCCACTTGTCCAACAACAACAAATAAGTAATCTGTCTTCAAAAATTCTCCAGCGAGCCTTTAAACAATTAAGTAAAATTAAGTTTATTTTATGTATATATTTCATATGGCATGCATTTATTAGGGAGATCTACACTTACAAAGTAATCTTGTTAATTTGTCTAATTGCTTGTTCATTTGGTTTTGTGCCTGCACACTTATTCACAATGTGCCATGGGGGAAAACCAGCATGTACCATCTGGCTAATGGTATTCAGGTTAACGACATCTTCTGGGTCTCTTTTGCTGATCTCTCCTCATGTCTGGACAGGTCCAGCACCTGTTTTTCCTGCACAGCTAGCCATTCCTATTGAAGTGGTACCCATTTATCTATTTGCAGTAATGCTTTCAACTGCTGGGAGGGCAGGGCAAGAGCTGGAGGCAAGGGATGAGAGTCGACTATTTCTGATTGGCAGATCCAGCATCCTTCAACTGCTGTGCCACCATGCCTCCATAAAATTATGTTATTTTGAAGTAGTGCATCCAGAGAAGGAAGGGTCGACAGTTTGGGAAATAAAGTATTAATGATGTTTTATAAAGGTGATCCTTGACTTACAACCACAATCAAGCCCAAAAAAATTCTGTTGCTAAACAAGGAAATTGTTAAGTGAGTTTTGGCCCATTTTACAACCTTTCTGTCACAGTTGTTAAGTGAATCACTGCAGTTGTTTAGTAACAAGGTTGTTAAGTGATTCTGGGTTCCCCAATGAGTTTGCTTGTCAGGTCATAAAAGGTGATCTCATGACCCTGAGACACTGTAATCATAATAGCAGTAGCAATAACACTTATATACTGCTACACAGGCTTTACAGCTCCTCTCTAAGCAGTTTAGAGTCAGTATATTGCCCCCAATAATCTGCATCTTCATTTTACTAAATTTGGAAGGAAGGCTGAGTCAACCTTGAACCAAGTATGAATTGAACTGCTGAACTGCTGGCAGTCAGAACTAGCCTGGAGTACTGCATTCTAACCACTGTGCCACCACAGCTCTTAATAAATAAAAATATACCAGTTGTCAAACATCTAAATTCTGATCATGTGACCATGGGGATGCTGCAACAGTTGTATGTGTGGAAAATGGCAATAGCACTTACATATAACATTCCATAGTGCTTTTACAGCACTCTCTAGCAGTTTATTAACATTTACAATGTGTTTCAGCATATTGCTCCCAACAATCTTTGTCTTCATTTTACTAACCTCAGAACCTTGAGATGATCAGGATTGAAATCCTGGTTGTGGGCAGAGCTTGCTTGGAATTCTGCATTCTAACCATTGCACCACCATGGCTCCCAAAATCTAAAAAGGCACCTTTTTCAGTGCCAGTGCAACTTCAAACAGTCACTAAATGAATGGTTATAAGTTGAGGACTACCTGTAGTTAGTAAAATGAATCTAAAAATAAATGTCCCTAGCCATTTCTATATATATACTATTTAAATTGCGAACAGTTATTGTCCAAATATGACTTGTAAAAATAACAGGCACCAGTCCAAACAATTACTTAACTCAGAAGCTACTCTTTCTATGAAGAGTCAGTTCCTCCAAGATTAAAGAAAGTTGACACAAAAACCTTAGCAATCGATATTCAAAATTTTAACAAGGTAACATGTATATTTATGATTTCACTCTGAATAAATAATCTGAAATTTACATCTTGTAAACTGTATTTTTTAAATGAATTGCTAATCCATACCTTTGGATTTCATCAGGGAAAGTGGCGCTAAACATTAATGTTTGGCGTTTGTCTTTTGAGGGCATGCCAGGAGATGAAACTAATTTCTTTACATCAGGGCCAAATCCCATATCCAGCATACGATCAGCTTCATCTAACACCAAATATTTTAATTTGCTGAGCCCAATCTTTTAGAAAAAATCAGATATATAAGAAAAATTTGAAAAAAGAATGCACAATTCTACTTTTACATGATAGCTGCACAAACTCAAATAAGGCCTCCAATTTATATGGGACACCTTCCATCTTTCCCCATATCCTGCTTTACAATATAGTCTAATTTCACACAAATGATTAATTATATCTAGGTGCTGCTATATTAACACCTACAACTTAACTACCATACCACGGCAATACTAAAAATGTATAGGCCAACCATGTAAGAACAGAAATGAAGCTACCAATGTAACCTATTTCAGTTACACTGGCAGCAGCGAAAACTTTGCTGATAGTTTTTGAGACTGATTTATATTTCTTAAAAATGAAAGTATTTAATAATTAAAGTTTCGTGTTATCAATAATTCATATGCTGCTCTCCCCTTCATGTAGCTATCACTCTATGGTTCTTCATTCCCTTAATTTTACATGTCCAACATTCCAGATAGGTATCAAATCTCTTTAAATTTTTAAGTTAAATGAACTTGGATGGTAGGATTGACAAACACAATAAAGATTCTGGACAGTCACTATCTCTACAGATAATTCTATATGAATGTTACCTAGCTTGAAAAAAAATCAAAGCACTATGTTATAACAGTCAGAATCTGTTGTCACCCTTAGCCTTAACAACAGTAGTATTTTATCACTGGTCTGATCACTGATCATTTTATCACTGGTCTGAAGTACCCCTTTTTTTATGAATCAAATTAGAATGTGTTAACTCATCCCCATAAGCTTCTCAATAAAACCTTGTTTTAAATTGTATCTAACCCTTGCAATAAAACAGTGCTAAGTCTGAAATGTTCACTCTATTTATGGTGACCCAGAGATCTTACCTTTTGTCTGCCTATGATATCCAAAAGTCTTCCTGGGGTAGCACACAATATATTACAGCCTTGATTTATCTGCTGAATTGTATAACTCATTTGTGTACCTCCATAAACCACAACAGGTCTTATACAAGTTCTAGTTAACAAGAAAATATACAATTTAAAACAGTGAACACATCCCACTGTATTACTATTAATAACAAAGCCTTAAATCTCAGAGATATGGTATAATAATAACACATCTAATACTTTTGGTTTGTTTTAAATATTTAAGCCACAGCATTTGATGGTCCATATTTAAAATTAAGTAGCGTACTTAACACCCCATTATTAATACTATTTTAAGATATAATATAGGAGTACAATTGTTAAGAATTATATAATGATTAATATTTTTTACTAGACAGATTCACTTGTGTACCTTTCTCTAGCCCAGTCTACAGTATTATAAACTTGTGAATATTTATCATTTGTATATAATGATTCCTAAGTAGCTACAGCTATGGCTTCAGCTTTTTGTATAAAAGTCAAATGTTAATTATTTGCACATGAATCAGCAACAGCTTTGGTTACTCCCAGAAAGGTGGAAAACCACTTAACCAAAACAAATTGTATCCCACTGTATCAATCTGAGACAGTTTCCCAATGTTCACAACCATCTTTAATACCTTAAAAGCAAATTTTAGATACATACCGTGTAGGTATGTATGTACACTTCCATAATTTATTCTTTATTGGGAGCACTCTGCCATTGTGATTCAGTTTGCCCAAATACTCACCCGTATGAAAATTTTCTTGATTCCAGAAAGATCTGATTTATCAGTTCTCTAGTTGGTGCTACAATTATACATTCTGGTTCTTGTTCCCCTTTGAATTGACTAGCAGTTACTCCATCTCGCATCATGTGAGCTAAAATTGGTATAAGAAAAGCTGCCTAAAGGGCAAATATATTACAATTTAGAAATGCTGCACTTCTAGTACATGACAAAGTTAAATAGAAGTGCATTTTTTAATCCAGTATTAGATGTTTATATAAAAATAAATAAAAAGTACACTAAAATATAAAGGTCCAACATCTACTTTCAAACATTGAGAATTTCCTAATTTTTTAATGTGAAACAACTATGATTTAGTTATAAATCTCATTACCATGAAAAGGGATTCACAAACAGTACTCCTAAGAAAACTGTGCAAGAAGATGGCCCAGGCATTTGAGGCACTACTAAAAGAACTAATTTAAACATTAGTAATTTTATATTAGAATACTAAAGAAGTACATCAAACATCTAAAGAATATTCTTATTTTTTAATTTAAAATGTTTCCATTTAATTAAAGTTTAGTTATTCAATCATAAGAAACTCGGATTACTAATATATCAATTTCAGTTTAATAGTTTTCACTAATGAAAATATTTCACAAGTGAAAACTGCTGCTGAGTTGAGAGTGACATATTCATACAAAGGACCAAATCAGTAATTTGAAAAATTTAAATGCTGAAATAAAAAAAATGACAAAATAGTAATAAATCCTCAACAGAATCTTGTATTGTGTGCTTACTGTTTTTCCAGATCCTGTTTGAGCACATGCCATTAAGTCACGTCCTGCCAGCACAATAGGAATGCTATATTTCTGAACAGGAGTAAGTTTAAAATATCCAACTCTAGCTATGTTCTTTATTAAGGTTTCACATAGACCCGCTTCTTCAAAATTCTAAAAAATTGATTAAACAGAAAAGTAGATTAACAAAGTAAAAGTATAATTTTAAAACACTTACTAGCACATCACAACTTCAATATGTTATGGGTTACATCAATCCATACCCCCAGGCATAGCCTCATAAAGCAAGCTATAAGCCAAATAGCCAAAAATTCTTAATAAAATCAAAACAAACAACAATCCATTTTATCTGTTAATTTTAATGACAAGGCTGGCCACTAATTATATCCTTATATTTTCATTTTTAATCAGAAGTCATTGATTGTAGGTTATTTTCTGTTTTGTACTGTACATTCTGTACTGCCTCCAAGGAAGACAGGTGGGCCACTGGAATATGGAATAGGAGCCGTGGTGGTGAAGGTTAGAATACAGTATTGCAGGCTAATTCAGCTCATTGCCAAGAGTTTGATCCTGACTGGCTCAAGGTTGACACAGCTTTCCACCATCCTTCTGAAGTCAGTAAAATGAGGAACCAGATTGTTGGAACCAATATGCTGATTCTGTAAACAGCTTAGAGAGGGCTGTAAAGCACCATGAAGCATATATAAGTTTAAGTGCTATTGCTGTTGCTATGTTACACAATTTGGCATGGAGAAAGGGAAGGAAGACACTGTGAAAATCAGGAAGGAAGATAATTAAGTTGCTGAGGAAAAGGAGGGACAATATTGAGAAGATTTGGGCTAGGCAGATAGATCCTACACCACTACAACACTGGAAGTGGAATCAATGGGATAAAAAAGATGGGGGCTGCAAAAATTTGGTTTTAAAACTATTTTTTCCTATCTCATGAACAACCTTAACCCTCCCCTAAAGTTACTGAGGTATAATAAGTTAGGTACCTTGTTTTGTTCACCTATTAATTACAAAGCTTATTATAAATTGTGAAACTCTGATGAGCAATGTCTCTATCACTTAAAATAACTATCATTTTCTTCAGCTCTTTATTTTTCTCAAGATTTTTAAACATTCACTAACCAATATTGCTGGTGGAGGATCAAGCCCTGAAACTTCCACAAGAATATTATCGTATTTATCAAAATTTATTCCTGTCTGGTAATGTGCAAAGATGCTATTTTCATCATCTGGTGGTGGTGGTGGTACGTATGTCACCTTTGGATCTGCAAATACAAGAAAGTTATTCTGATTCTCAAAAAGTTCTATATGTGAAGTTATTTTATGCTTTCATTCCTTCTGATATAACTTATCTGCATTACCACCTCTCCTACATCACCATCTTATTTCCATATCCCTTTGCTGATGAAATAGAAAATGATTTTTTTTTGGGGGGGGGGAATAGGACATAGGAACTTTAAAACTTTTTTACTTTCAAAACATACTTACTTCTTGCTATATTGGCTTCTTCACTGCTTTCTTTGTAATCCCCTGTTAAAAGAATTGTTAAGTTGCATACAGCAGAACTGAATTTTGAAGTTAAATAGAAGCTATATGGATCATTCTCAAATTAACAATTTTAAATGAAACCAGAAAAGGAGTGTTCAGGAATAACACATATAGAAATACACAAACAAACACACACCGAGAAGTATCATGCAAGTTCTAGCATTAATTCTGTATTTCAGAAAATCAAGGAATAAACTGAATTCAAGTGTTCTTTATACAAGAAATATCTTTATCACCCAAACTGTTGCTTTCCAGATAACAAAGGTCATAACTGCTGAAAATAACAGAAAATAACAGAAGTGCTATGCACCAGAGGGCAACAAGTAGTACATAAACTAATTTTTTTTACCTCTAGCTTCAAATTCTCTTCTAGTTTCAAATTCACCTGAAAAAATGCATACATTTTAATAATATTGTGATTGTGATTATGTGATAAACAAATTACAATTATCATTAGTTTACAACATTCATCTACATTTTTCAGATGTTTTTGTAATTTAATTTCTTTGGCATACTTTGAAAATGTATGATCAAGAATAAAGAAAACTGTAGTTGTAGAATATTTGCATTATACCAGTTTTCTCTTTCAAAATTCACAAAAAGTTGAACTTATCTATGATCTCTCCTCTGTTCCACTATTTTGCATTTTTAAATATATCAATTTCCAATAATCTTATTCAGATGAAGTCAGAAAAAATGAACATAACAAAATTTCACATGAATTTTACCTGATGGAATGCCAAAGCCTCTTCTTTTAAAACCTAAGCTGACAGAATTTTGTCTTCCATCTTGTTTCACATTTACATCATCTGCTATAATATAATCAAAGATTTATTCAATCTTACATGCTAGATCTTTCATTGAAAAGATGTTTCAATATATTTAAACTAACATAACATGTTATAACAATTCTCAAGCTATTAAGCCTCAAAAATCCAGTCCAATATTTTTCTTTTTTTAGCACATATATTTTTAGCAGGTATTCATTTGTAAATTTTTCTTAGGCACAATAATAATTACATTTCATTTCTATACATTTCTGGGTCAGGCAATGTTTGAATTATTCCAAACTATAATACTTACTTGTAAATTGCCCAAATCCTCTTCTATCACCACTGAATGATCCTCTCCCAGGTCTATGAAGAACATCAATGTCATCATTCATTCTTTGAAAACCTAATTTGGGGGGGAAAAAATTTTCTTCAGGAAGACGGAACAAAAATGAACAGTGGTAACCAAATCAGGTTTAATTTGTAAACTGGAGTTTGTAAACTATGCTTTATGGGCTGGTTAATGAGTGCATTATTCAAAATTATGCAACTGGATAACTCAGCAATACAGCAATCATATGCTAATCTGGTGTATGAACTCAGCTTCTATCCAATATAGTGGAAAAGGACCACCTGGAGCAGTTTCAAACATTTAATAAAGTACTACTTTTCTCCCCAACATGCAAAATGAGTATTACAAAGTCAAAACCTATGTGCTTCTTAAAAGAAAAAGCAAGACAAAATTATAATAAAGTGCAATGCTATCCCAAAGATTGTTATCATTAGAGATCTAATCATCTAAGCTGTGGTGGCGCAGTGGTTAGAATGAAGTATTGCAGACTAACTCTGCTCTGCCTACAGCCAAGAGTTGAATCCTGACCAGCTCAAGATTGATTCAACCGTCCATCCTTCTGAGGTTGGTAAAATGAGAAGCCAAATTGTTGGAGGCAATATGCTAACATTTGTAAACCGCTCAGAAAATGGCATTTGCTTCCAGGCATGTGGTCTGCATGGATGCCAAGGAATGGAGCAGCCGGCTCTCCTTCCCCCACATGAGCTCCGGAGCTCCAAACACCTATAGAAGTGAAGAATCAGTGACAGGTGTTAGGGAGGGTATGGGCCCCAGTGGGGTGAAAAATCATGCCTTAGGCCTATAGGGCCTAAAACATATTTGATGGAGGAGGGATTTTAGAACTTGTTTTATCAGTTTTATTGGTTTAGTGGGATTTCAGATTTAATGACTTTTTAATATTTGTATTTATCTTTTTAGTACTGCAAGCCGCCCTGAGTCTTCCGAGAAATAGAGCAGCATAGAAATATCATTAAATAAATAAATAAATAAATAAATAAATAAATAAATAAATAAATAAATAAATAACCCAAGTGGCGGGAAGTGGAACACAGGGGTGCATCAGGATGTGTTGGAGGTCCAGGGCAGATTGGCCTGGATTACACTAGGCCTTACGCTGCCTCCTTCACCTGAAGCACCCTATTCTCCACTTAACGATTATATAGGGGAGAGCAGGAATAAGAGACATTAAATGATGCGATCCAGTGGCCACATAACATAACAACCATCACAACTTGCAACCATAGTGGACAGGCTTCATTGTGGTTGAAACTGAAGACCATCTTTAATAAAGGGGAAATATTTTTGTTAGTTAATGTGCTTTAAAACATGAAGAAAATGTCCTTAGGCTGCTAAAGTAGCAACAGCACTTACACTTGTATACTGCTTCACAGTACTTTACAGCCTTCTCTAAGTGGTTTACAGAATCAGCATACTTCCCCCAACAATTTGGGTCCTCATTTTACCCACCTTGGAAGGGTGGAAGGCCAAGTCAACCTTGAGCCTGATGAGAAATGAACTGCCAAATTGCAGGCAGCCAGCAGGCAGCAGAAGCAGCCTACAATACTGCACTCCAGTGTGCCACCGTGGCTCATAAACAAAGTAGCTTTATTTAAACCGACTATGCCTGCCTATGATAATGAACATAGATTATCATGAATTCAATTTTAATTTTACTGTTTTAGCTGTGATAAAGCCAATATTAGATGCAGGTTTTCTAATAACATTTGCAATCTTACCTCTTACAAAACTTGGAGATTTTCTTTCTTCAAACCTATTTCCTAGTATAGTTACAAAATTAATATAACTGACAATGATATTCATTCTTTTTTCAAACTATATAAAAAATAAATAACCATGGGAAATAAGATTTCTAAAGCAGTACCCATATTGATTATCCTTTTTCCTGATTTCTTAATTTGTTAAATTATATTGTTTATTTAGGTCACAATTATTTTCTGAGCAGAAGATGTATTTATTTGGACATATTTTCTAGTGTTGAAAACCTGAATATTTTCTATAATCTACATTCTTTTTCACATACACCAAGCCATATAAATTAAAGCAGGGGGGGAAAGCCAGTTCTTTTAGATGGAACAGAAGGAATTAATTACATAATAAATTCTGAGCATAAAACATTTCATGCAGAAACATCTGGTTGTATGAGTTTAATGACTAAAGTGAGATATGTGTTCACAGGCAGAACTACTTTATACAGAGACTTCCATGCAAGAGGGGGATAGAAGCAAAGAAAGGCAAGGCTGATGGGGTTCTCTGGTAATGGCCTGCAGGGACATTGGCAACAGTGGAGGGGAGACAGGAGAGGGAAGACAAGTGAGCCAATGGGTCTGTGCTGTCACTGGATCTGAGGGGAGACAAGGAAGGGAAGATGCTGAGAAAAGAGATGGTCAGCACATAGAAAAAGCAGAGGAGTGGCACACACCAGCCTAGCGCTGCTCACCCCATAAGATCTTCCAAGATCCCTGCAGATTTGTTTAGGTCGAACTGTGGACAATCTGAAACAGTTCACCAAACTCAATGGAATGGAATGTTTCACAATTTGAAACAGTATTTTCAATTTCATACAACATGTAAATACAAATGCAAAAATATGTTTCATTTATGATTTACACTACATATTGTTTTATCAGAAGTACTCAAACTTCAAGAAATTAGCTCCCTTTTCCTTTTCTAAAATATTTTTATGTACAGATTAAAAAAAATATTTATAAAACTTATATGGCCACCCATCTCACAAAAAGTGACTCTGGGGAGGAGAGGGGAGGGGGAGAAGGAAGAAGGGAAAAGTACAAAACAGTCATATTAAAGTTTTTTTTTAAATCATAAAGCACAAAAATGTAGATTAGCAAGGGAGCAGCCTTACTGAAAAATTATTAAAACACATCAAACATTAAACTCTATTCATAATCTTTTCCTTGATAAAAATTTTACATTACAGTATACCTCTGTTTCCAAAAATTCTTCCATTTCCAAATCCACCTGTTCGTTTCTCTTCATCATTATGATTTTCTCTGACACCTAATAAAAAGAATAAAAAGTAAATAATAAAACATCTTTTAACTAGTTAAGTGCATTTCTAGCCAGTTTTTTCACACATGTAAATAATTTACAAGTTAGGTCCATAAGTGTAATTGTTGCCTCAGTTTCATCTTCCAATACTCTATGGTTAGCCAGCTAGTTTCTGCTTATTTCTAAGTAAATTAGGGTTCAATGGATGAAGTTTAAATGTTGGTAAAAGAGGACCTAGGTATAGTTAGTTCCTGCACTGATTACATTGACTTTTCCTATTTTCCTATCTAATGCAGCCATCATTGTAAGACCCACCTGGACTCTAAAATTAAGAGAGATCTGCAGTTACTTTCTGTTTATAAACTGCAGATATCATTGCTTTTAAAATATATTTATACACATAGGCATTTTCTCTACATATTTATTCCTAAGTATCTGTATGCAAATAAGCTCGTTATATCAATCTGCTGCCATCCCTGGTTTGTAAAGTGCAGTGGAGGAATTTATACTTGTACCAATATTAAATGAACATTAAGTTTTGGATAATATGTGAGCAGAGTATTGAAAGATCAATTTAAAAAAATACTGAAAACCATAATTTAGATACATTGGTTTTCATTATTAACTAAACTTTAGCTAATTACTAGCAAGCATCCCGATTTCAGGTATTCCTTCCTTCATATAATCAATCATTGTATTACTTGTTTCATGGCTCGCTTGCAAAGCTGAATTTGATGTACTTCAATGTTTTAATGCACCCTGGACTCATGCATTGTTCAATACTACAACATGATGTGCATGATTCTGTAATCCTGGACAACTGTGATTTATGCAGCCATACATGATGCCCTTTGATTCTTCTAAGCATTTTAATAAGCTAATGTTGCTGTGATATTTTAGAATGTCTTTTCTGCTGACATATTGTCTCACACATGTTCTCTCTTCTCTTGATTACAAATTATAGGACCAGGTCTGAAGGCTCCACATGTCCTCTAACAATCTTAGATGCAGCTCCAACCAATCTCTGGAAGGTGCAGTTGTGATAAAAGAAAATTACATTCCTTTTTGTAATTGTATTTAATACTAATCAGAATTACCACCGAGTCATTACATTCTGATACAATCCCCAACATACACTTAAAGACTAAGTACATCTCATAGTCCACAAAATATTAGGCACCTTGATATATTACTTCCTAACTCATCAGATGAATACTTTCATCCAAAATTATTTCATTTTAAAACTGTAAGGAAACAGCACAATACTAACCAGTAATTTAAATATCACACTCCACCCAACCATCTTGGGCTAGTATGTACAGCTGTAATTTTGAGACCACATTGTCAAAAAAAGGACTATCATGCCATATTAGAGATAAGGGCTTGCAAGTATTAACGTTCATTATTTGCAACCATCTTGGTTTGTTTTTTTCAAAACATGCATTATATTCTTTAACACATACCTGGCTGATTTATACTCTGAGTGAAATTGCACAAGGTTTCATTTGTTCTCATGGATATGCTGCCCTATAACATGAAGTAAAGAATTAGACCATACAGGAACATCTATGTGAAGAAATTTCTAAAAATCAGTTATCTTGTAAATATAATAAAATACATCTGCTTAAACAGAATTTGGCTTTTAACATTTTGAATAACTATTTCCTGAAGTACTCCAGTGTTGGAGAATGTAATTATTACACTTTCTCTTTCACTATCCATCTGTGATTACTGGTAACAAATGCAGTGGCTTAGAAATAGCAATTTACGCAGCCAATTTTTTTTTCATTTACTTGTAATCATGGCTCATTCCCAAACAAATTGAACAGAATTATAATCTAAGCCTCTAATCAAGCAACTTGTTTTGAAACAGGAAGCAGAGAAAATATATTTAATTAATAGGTGTAAAATTACTTTGTTCAACAGAGGAGCATAAAGTGGCAAAGTGACTTAGAAAACTTAGGCTACAAAGGGGTAATATATAGTTTGATAATATAATCACTTGCCATCCAGTCATTCAAAGTCCCAGAATTTGGGACAGAAGTTTCCAGAACTTTTTAAAACCAGGTTTTGGAGTTCTGGGATATTGCCTATTGTAAAACCACCTCTTGAAGTTGAGGAAAAATGGATTATGCCATTAACATTAGGCGCCACAATCCCTTGATTAGGAATAGGAAACTTAAGAGGGAACCAGGCATTAGAACTTATTCTTTGCAAGGGCTTTACGGGTTGTTTCGTAATCCTCCTCCTGGGGTCTAAATTCCAACCGACCTCTCCATTCGTTGTAAAACCTAGTCTCAGGAAGACAGCGCGCATCTGACCTAAAACGGAGCACGCTTCAAAACTTCCATTGGCACCCACCGGTTTCTGGAAGTTGGGCTGAAAAACCGACAAGGCCCGGCTTCCCTCTCCCCTAACACCTTCTGTAAAATCCGTATCCCAGTTCTCGTCACCCATGGCAGCGTCGGCCAACTCCACGTCTTCCTGCCAAGAGAGAAAAACAGTCGAAGCGTCAAACCGAGGAAAGGCAAAACGCAGCCCTTAATATGGCCGAAGGGAGACCTCCCACCAACTCGGAGACGCCGCTCTGCCTTTAATAGAAGGCCCCTCTTTTCCCCATCTACGCCTGCTGCCTCCTCTCCCGCCAAAAAAAGCCAGCCAACCTGCCGGCCGGCCGCTTAACTCCCCCCCCTTCTGAGGCCCACCCGGCAACAGAGACCCGCCCTACGGCTGTATCTCAGTCGCTCTTGTTGGTTCTCGTTGGAGCGTAGAACCAACAGCCTTGAACCCCACCTTAACGGCGCGCGAGCCTAAAGGCGACGCAGCGCCTCGTCGACACGTGCTCCAGACGTTGCTAACTAGCCGTCTCCGCCGCCGCGGCCACTAGGTTACTCTCTGCGCCGCCTGCCTGAGGCGCCCGGGGGATTGTTGGGGGTCTCAAATAGGGCCTTAAGTCCAGCTTTTTCGCAGCCCTGGGAGTAAATTTTCCCGAAGCCCGTGGGGTGGGGTGAGCGGCATGTTAGTTTTTGATTTTGCTCCGAGCAACGCCCTTCGAGTATTTTTTTTCCCAAGAGCCTCGTCAGGGTATAAGGAAGGCATGCCCATCGATTGGCCTAGGGTTTCCTTTGCTTACGGGTTTTGAATGCTGTTATGCTGCTTGTGGGGGGAGTGTTTTCATAATTATATAATTATTCATTAGTTATATAATTTATTAATGAAATAAGGGCCAATTGATCATTGTTTTTTAAGTAGTGCTCGATGTAACAAACAATCCCTGCAACTTGTTTCATTGTGTACCAAAAATTGGATCCATGTGATTAAATTGATTATTTAAAGGTGAAGTAGATTAACTGGATTGAACGGCTGGTTTTTGGGGAGACATATTCTGGGGCAGTGGCTTCTATGAAATCATAACTGGGAAAAATCTTTTTAGGAGGAGTGGCCTAAAATAGAAGAGGTGCTTTGCTATGAATGCAAAACAAACCACTTGTTTGGAAGACCTGCCAAAATTCAAAATTTTCTAACGAGGTGACTAGGACAAGACTGGCATGAGTGCCAGCTTGCCCACTAATTTTTCCACTGAAGTGTTCTTCCTACATCCCCATAGCCATGCTCAGGATCCTGGCTTCAGTCCTAATATATCTAATGGCCACCTCATGTGTTCCTTTCCCCAGGGCAAAAGGGAAGATCAACCAGGAGGATGTATTGTATTGCACTTAGAACATTGTCATCTGAGGAAGGATTGTAGGAGACAGAAAGTGGGCAGACTTCGGGGTTTTTTTTCTACTTTCTTTGAAACATTTTTGCTTAGAACATATGTGTTCCTTTCTTACACATATGTTCCTATAGGGGTTGTTTTATTACGCATGGTCCCATATCTGGACACACAAGTTTTGGTTCCATTTCTGAACTAAACACATCTAGAAATGGGTCACTTATGTGCAGAAGTGGAGAAGAAAACTTTGTGTATGCAAAGGTAGATTGCTCCACATGCTTTTTCCCACTCTGCCAGGACAAGCCAGTACTTGTACAGGTAAAGCCAGAATCCAGTCATGACCTACTCTGCTACATAAGCTGTTATCTTGAACAAGCAAAGCTACTGGGAAAACTCGCAGCACATTCTCTGAGAGAGTCTCAGCAATTATGGATCCTATCAAAATTTGTTCCTGCTGTACTTGAGCAAGTTAGTATGTGATTTGTCTAAGCAAAAGTGAGAAGAAAAGCCTGAAGTATTCTCTGGACAAACCAACTACAAATTCAGGATTTTCTATACTTGCTCCTATAAAGAACAAAAACTGATCCAAACAAGCATAACTATTTCAGACATTATGCAAAACTAAGTAACTTCATCCTTCTCATTAAAAAAAGATTTGAATTTTGATTTTCTTTTATGTTACTAACTCTTAAACTTAAGCTTTTAAATATATTTTACCTAAATGTTATTAAAAATGTATCTTAATTTTTTATTTACCTCTAACCCCAATGAAATATTTGTTTAATTCACAGAGGTACCATATAAAGAGATTTCTAATTTTAAGGACTCATAGATCATCTTCAGAGTTTGATAATTCTTCAGAGTATTGGACTTGATTACATGATTATCATTATTTGGGATGGTAATTAAGTGACTTGAAAGAATAGCAAAATAAGGATCAATGAGGAAGACACCAAATTTCATGCCAGTGTAATTGGATCACCAGTTGACTTAAGGATGAGTGGATTATACTTCAAATTGTAAAGGCTGACCTTTAACTTTTTGTTTTGCGGAATTTCTTTTGTTCATTCTCGGTGCTATAATAGACTTCTTGGGAAGTGATGAATAATGGGTGTGGTACACATAAGTGGACCTTTAATCCAAAAATGGTTTCCGTATTAAATTCTACATCAGATTTGTTTTTTCAAATACTATTATGAAATCATTTTAACTTCATACTCTTACAATTTGATTTTCCATGTATAAAACTGGTATACTTTATAGAAATGCTTACTAAATCTAATAGAAAAAAATGGCAGATTAAAAGCAAATTCAACATTTAATTTCATCCTTATAATTTTCCAAAATTGTCAAGTTCTGTGACATTGACAGCAAACATTATCTGTTCTGTTATTGTCAGAATATGCCATAACAATACAAATAATTTATTTCCAATAAGTTTCCTTTTCACACTTACTCTTTATAGAGCCTTAGCCTGGTGTCTAACTGAATTTAAATAGGTGAATAAGAATCTCTTGGTACCAAGAAAAGCAGCATATAAATTTAATAAATAATGTTATACCTGGAGATTGGGAGGTTACTATATTACGAATAGTTGTTTTAATGGATCCCTTCTCTTCCCAAATACATGTAGTCAAGTGAAAAATAAATGCATCAAGTGAAACTGTGATTGAACCCTAAGTCAGCTAAACTGGTCATGAGAAAAACATCAAGAAGTACAGATGGAGGCAATATTC
This sequence comes from Naja naja, assembly GCA_009733165.1. NCBI lineage: Eukaryota > Metazoa > Chordata > Lepidosauria > Squamata > Elapidae > Naja > Naja naja. The sequence goes on from CM019149.1 coordinate 281,041,758, forward strand.
TCACCGGTCAATTTGTCGTTCAATTTCCTAAAAATCCTTAGTTGGGCAAGAAGAAAAAAACTGCTAGTAGCTGCTTATGTCTGCGTCAGGTTATAGTCTAGAAGAATTTAGTACAGGTAGTCCTTAACTTACAATAGTACTTGACTTTACAACAGTGACTGTTCAAAGTTACAACATCACTGAAAAAAGTGACCTATGACTATTTTCCACATTTATGACCATTGCAGCAGCTTCATTGTCACGTGATCCAAATTCAGACCTTTGGCAACTGACTCATACTTATTACCTTTGCAGTGTCCTGGGATCATGTGATCACCTTTTATGACCTGACAAGCAGTCAGTCAGGAAGCCAGATCCACTTAACAGCTGTGCTACTAACTTAACTGCAGTGATTCACTTAACTGGCAAGAAAGGTCATAAAATGGGGCTAAACTCACTTAACAAATTTCTCTCTTAGCAACATACATTTTGGGCTCAATTGTGGTGGTAGGCTGAGGAGTACCTGTAGTCTGCAGATGTACAAACAAGGTGCCATGCTGTGAAGAACAGAATAAATGCATTCCTGGGCAGTATCTTTTTAAACAATGTTTTATCAGTAGTTGCCTGGATATATATAGGGGTGTCAAACTTGCATCATCACAGCATCATCACATGACGTATCATGACTTTTTTCCCCCTTCGCTAAACTCTGCATGAGCATGGCCAGCATGTGATGCATCTAGCTGTGAATTTGACAGCCCTTATGTATATGGTTATAGCTGTCTCCATCAGCTAGGATTGAGTCAGGCAGAAGAAGGCTGACAAATTCATAAACACTGAGTTTAATTTCAAAAGGAATGGAAATGGCACCAATCCCCAAGAGAATGGTGGTTCAGTTCTCATACTATATTTACCTGTGAGGAAGAGGAAAATCCTACCTTAATGTTATGGGACAGCTTTTTAGTAAATTTACTCCTTGCTATATATTCACTACATTTTGTAATGTCCTTTCTCTCTTCCCAGAGCGCATCCAGACTGCCACTTTAATGTACTTTCTTTCAGTCTGCAAAGCAAATCAAGTCTGTCCTAAGAGCCAATCTCAATTCTGTCTCAATAGGCATCAGTAGGCAAGTGACTGGTATCGGAACCTACATGTAAATTGCCCCTCTCTCCTGTGTTGCCATTCCCTGATTGCTGGTTAGGAAAAACAGGCAACACCTCTAATTTATGGATAATGATGGGATGGAGTGATAATGATGGTCTTACTGTAGGTTTGTTAATAACTACTTTGCACTCATTCTTGTTCCTATCCACTGCATGGATTATTTGTAATTGTGATCCATGGAGGTGGGATGATGGCATCTGCAGAATAAAACAGTCACCTGATTTGTTGTGGATCAGCTGCTGCAGAGGATGGGGTAGCAGATAGACATTTATTTATTTTTATTTTTTTATTTTTAATTACATTTATATGCCACCCTTCTCCGAAGACTCAGGGCGGCTTACAATTTCTGGGATACAACCCAGTGTGCTCAGCAATAGCTTTCATTCCATTGTATATGCCTGCTTATTACTAAGCGGCATTTTTACAAGGTCAGCTAATTGCCCCCAACAATCTTGGGTCCTCAATTTACCTACCCTGAGAGGATGGAAGGCTGAGTCAACCTTGAGCCTGGTGGGATTCGAGCCTACAATAATTGTAGGCAGCTGGATCTTAAGAGCAGGCATTTAACAGCCTGAGCTACCAAGGCTCTTTACAGTGGGCAGTGTAATGGACCATAACATTCTTTATATTATCCCCTCCCAGAGTCCCAATGTGACTTGCCTTCACATAGTCTGCTTTGGAGGGAAGAACATGACTGAAGCCTTCTGTAGTCTCCTTTCTAGTTTCTAGCAGATCTGTAAGAAGTCAGACTCAGAACAACACTGGCAAAATAAAGTGCTTTTTCAACTTTAGGCAGCACTGTCTTGGCAACAGTAAACATACAACTAGGTTACCTTAGATTTTATTAAGAGATTTCTTGATGTCTTTTTTTTTAATTGACATTTATATGCCGCCCTTCTCCAGAGACTCAGGGCGGCTTACAATCTTTGGAGCACAACCCAATGTGCTCAGCAATAGCCTTCATTCTATTGTATATGCCTGCTTATTACTAGGGCTTTTGCCCTCCCCCCCCAAGCAGCATTTTTACAAAGTCAGCTTATTGCCCCCAACAATCTTGGGTCCTCAATTTACCTACCCCGAGAGGATGGAAGGCTGAGTCAACCTTGAGTCTGGTGGGATTCGAGACTGTACTAATTGCAGACAGCCTGCACCACCAAGGCTCTTCACTATAATTTCATAAATCTAGTCAGACATTCATTTTACTTCATTTTACTCCTATTACTGGGTGTAATAGGATTTTCCAAGTCTTCCGTGATGCAGACTAAATTAGATTTTCACCATCAGGTTTTTCTGGGGAATTCTAATAATGTTTCTGAATAAAACAATTTGGAAACTTAATGCATTTGTCTTATTATTTTGGAAACTTAGCAGTTCTAATAGTGCATTAATTGACCTATTTGATCACCTAACTCTTCGTGTTTATCTTAAACAATGATCAATCAAATGCTCCACTGAAGTTTTGTAAGGAGGATGAAGAGATAAGTTAATCCTGATTGCTTGTCTAGCATCTAGCCATGGGGAAAAATAGTATTGCGATTCTATTATTATGAAACCAATTACACAAAGTTACATAGGCTGTATGCATTATAAACTGAGTATCCAGTACTCCATACTGATTAATAACAGAAGGAAATATTCATTTCCCCTTTTGTCAAACAACAGAATTAGAATTATTAGTCATTATAATAAAATCAGGGAAAGCATACCAAGCATGACTTCTGGAATTCTTTCCAATTCTTTAAAACAGCTTTGTTCTTGATCAAGTTAGAAGGGGGAGGGGACCGTAAACGTTGGGGCAAAGTTGCAATTCACTGCCCAATTCTCCCTTCCACAGGATGGAGAGGGTTTTTTTGTTTTTGTTTTTTTGATCTGTGGTCCCCGCTGGACCGAACCCGTTATCAAGTTTGACCTTTCTTTTGCCAGCTTTTCTATGTACACAAAATCTAGTTTAATTCTGCTCTGCGCTGATGGTTCTGACTTCCTTACATGATTTCTCTAACGTTCTTAACCTGTTGGAAAGAGTAATAAAAGGAATGTAATTACCGATATGTTTAATTTTTTGCTATGTTGGTGAAAACTACCGTATTTACAGCTGTTGAGAAGAGGCAATTGGAATTTTATTATATGCATCCTGTTAAAACTCTCTTAAAAGTTAACTCAGCAGATGCCTAATTGCTCTATTAACTCTTACGCAATACACCCTGAACTCTTTCATTTAACTATGTAAAAGAGAAAATGGCATGGGTTGTCTATTATTTCTATCTCTACGGCTAGCCGCTTAACTCCATAGAGGTAGAGTGATCAACTCTAATTTTTATCTCTGAAGTCCCATGTTTTCCGTGGGAATCGTGGAGGATTTGTTAAGCTCCGTGCCGAAAGTGCTAATATAAGGCCGGAGACTGAGCGTGACTACATTGTGCTTACAATAGCAATAGCTCTTCCTGTTTTTGTGTTTGGCTGGGAGATGCCGGAACGTCGCGACAATCAAGCTCCAGACTCGGTAAAAAAAATGCATACACTTCCAGATAGAGAGTCTGCATTGGATCGATATGATTCAATGTTCTGGGTATCACTCCGGCGTGCCGTCCGATAAAATTGATTTCGAACACATCTTTACAAAAAAGAATATTGAACAGCATAGCTAGGATTATAGCCCCAAATTAAGAGCTTTTTAAATCACCAGTGGCTAGAGGTATTGGTTCGCTCTGTGTTTAATTCTCCGATTGAGAATAAATTAATCTTTAGGAATATTTTGTTGAATTGTGCTCAGTAGTAGTGTTAAAGATAGCATAATTTGGTGATTGGACGCTAGTTTTCGTGAAGAACATCTGTGTGGTCACTAGAATTGAAAACGACTTGAGGGCACATAATTGGTTGCTGCTAGTTTAGTTTACAGTGATAGTCCCTCTAAAGTACATGTTCTGGAGGAGGAGAAGGAGGAGGAGATGTGCTAGTTCATGTGCTTTTACTAGATCATATAGTAGTCCGAGTTCAAACGAGACCAGGTGTTACCCATCTCTGGACACAGATTGCTGTGCAGTCCCAGTCTAGAAGTACAGACTCCAGCACAATGGGGGCACTGGAAGTCCATTGTTGTAGTAACTGTCGTTTATTCTATTATGCTACTCAAAGTTTTCAGGTTTTGACAATGACTGTTTTCAAACCACTGAAGGCTTCACAACTCAGGGCTCAAGTGTTCTGTCAGCTGCTGCAGTTTCTCGATCCTTCAGGTGGAGTCACAGTGGGATAGGGTTTCTTTCACAGCATCTTTGTAGCTCTCATATGATCAAACTCAAGATCTGTTCCCAGATTCTAGCACACTATAGAACAGGGGTGTTAAGCTCGTGACATGATGTATCACAACTTTTCCCCCCTTCGCTAAACCTGGGGTGGGTATGGCCAGCGTGTGATGCATCTGGCCCGCGGGACGCGAGTTTGAAACCCCTGCTATAGAGCAACTGGCGGGGCATATGGTAGTTATTCATTCTGATGACATGTCCCACATATCTCATCTGAGCTTTGTTAATCAATGCTGGTGGATCCACGTGATCCAAAACTTCCAGGTTGGAGACACCGTCCTGCCAACAAATGCCAAGGATGGAGCAGAGAGTGTGCATGTGAAATTTCTCCAATTGTTTTGATTATCCCTTTCCTCCTATATGGATATAGGAAGGAAAAGATACCAAAGCTTTGTGGACTTTTAGCTTTGTGGAGATACATATGTGTTGGTTGAGCACTCTAGTATGCAATGCCTGGCTAGCCTTGCTGATCCTGGAGTCAGTTTCTTTGTTCAAAGACCCATTGTTTGAGATAATGATGTCCAAGTATTTGAAGTTGTTTACATTTGTCAGCTGGGCTGTTGTTAATAGTGACCTTTGGTTCTACAAGTTTGGTATTTAGTACTTCAGTGTTACTTAGGCTGATATCAGGCATAGAGCATATCAGCATCTGAGAATTTGTTCAGTAGCAACTGTAGATTGCTGTGTTTGTGCATGAGAGTTCACAGTCATCCGCAAAGAAGGTTTCTTGAATGATAGTGGAGATACTTGTTCATGCATTCACCAGCAAAGACCAAAAAGAGAGCCATCCAATCAGGACTGGGGTTAGCACATAATCCTGTTTTGTAAAGAACGTGCCCTATCATTCTGTCATGTAATAATGGGATCAACTTCACTAATTTCCATTGGCATCCATAATGTCTCAGGATAATCCAGGAAGCCTCCCTGTCTACAGTGTCAAATGCTTTGTCAAGCCAATAAAGACAGAGTAAAGAGGCTTGTTCTGCTTGATGTACTTCTGCTGGACTTGCCTCACAATAGATAGCATGTCTGCTGTACTCCATTCTGGATGAAAGCCACACTCTGCCCCTGGGACATTCCTTTCTGACACAGTGGCAAGTCTGTTCAGGAGAATGCCAGCAAAGATCTTACCTCCTATGGATAGCAGAATGGATATGGATAGTAAGATATCTCTGAAATTTCTGCAGACTGGTTTGCTTCCCTTATTTTATAGAGAGTTACAGTGAGAGTTTCAGGAAAATCATAAGGTGTCTCCTTCATGAACCAAAAAGTCTTCCAACATGTCTTGGAATGCCTGCAAGGTATTTGGGTTTAGGGCTTGGTAGATCCTGTCTTGTTGCTTTATTTGAGCTCTTCTGTAAGATTGCTTTCCTGATCTCTTCAGGAAAGAAAGTTAGGTATAGGCCTCTAGGGAATCTGAGACTGGCAACTGAGGAATCCTCTGTGTGACATCATGGTAAATTGTGGACAGTCTATTGAGTAAATTGGACAAGTGTTGAAGCCAGTGGTTTTTCAGTTCTTTCTGATCATTGATCAGGCTTGATCTATCAGATGATAGCAAGAGGGAGCATTCTGATTTAGAAGTGACTTCTGCATAGATAAATGTAAAAATGTTCAAACTGGACCAAATCCCAGGTGATGGGTCTCTGGACCCAACCTTTCCATCCATATTGAGAGGAATTGAATTATACTCACTAGTGCTGTGATACCAAGAAGTTGTTTTGAGAGAAAACATTACCTGAGTGTGTATGTAGTGTATTGTAAGCCACAGCACCACTGCAGTGATGCTACGCTACTGTATGAAGTGTCTGCAATTTGGACAGAAGGAAGCCTAGGCTTTCAGATGAGTTGAAGTAAAGTGATTTAGAACAGTGTTTCTCAAACTTGGCAACTTTAAGGTGTGTGGACTTCAATTCCCATCCCCATGGCTGGCTGGAGAATTCTGGGGGTTAAAGTCCAAACATCTTACAGTTGCCAAGTTTGAGAAATATGGATTTAGAAGCGTCCCCCTGGAGGGAACATTATACAAAACCAGGTCTGAGATGAGACCAGCATTTCAGTACAGAATGGCAAATATATAAACCTTTCTTAGCTTTTCTTAGGATTTTTTTTCCAGCACTATGTATTGGAACTTTGGATACAAAGGGCCAAGGCAAAAAAGGATTGGATAATTGAAAGGAGAATTTCTTCAGATGGCTTCAATCATTTAAAGTTGATTTAAATAACAGAGACTCAAAATTCTGGAATCATCATGCTTAAATGTGCCTCAAGCAAAAGCTGAAACTTTATGTAAAAATAACCTCCAACCTGTTTTAATATGTGAAACAGAAAACCAGGGTTTTTTTTTGCTGTCCATCTGTATGATCCCAAGTTTCAAGGAATCTTTTTTTTCTGGCACACCTCTCCATGCTTGTGTCTTGCAATAAGGATGAAAAAAATATCCCTGTGTTTAAAAGTTGTATATTCATCAGCAAGTTCCTTCCAGCCAGCAAATTTGCAGTGGAACTTCCATCTGTCCATTTTAGGAAATGTGAAAGAAGCAGTAGCTAGCGTAAGATGCAAATTTGTTTCTTGATACATTAATCTTGGTCTTGAATGGAGTGATAAGTTCACATAATGGCTGTGTGCTGTTCCTTACCCTGAGGGACCAACAGTTTGGCATGTCTGATTTAGGAAGTTATAAATGTAATTTTGTATCAAAAAGATCCTCTATAATTCAAACTGTGTGTACACATTAGTGTTGAACCAAGCAGTAATTTTTCTTAGGGTTACTAGATTTTACTTGTGAACATTCAGAAGACCCATAGAGTAGATGGCAGCACAAAGATATAGAAAACTTCAACTCTAGTGGCTAACTAGGTTTCTCTAGCCTAGATCTAGTAAATTCTATTTATCCTTTTTGTATAAACAGGTATATAATTTCTCTAGTTTAAAAAAGTGCTCAATAGAGTCAGGGTAATTTTTCCCGTGATTGAATCAACCCCAGTTTTCATAGTTACTTTTTGATTCCTAAAACTTGCTTTTGCCTCTTCACTTAATCGATTTATGTATTGTTGTTTTTTATTCCAGTTAAAATATGCTGTGTCCCTTCTGTTCTGGAATGCGAATGTTCATTTGTAGCCTGCCATTTCTCTTTTAAAAACTGTTTATATTTCAACTCTTTTAATAGTAAGTATAATGTTTTCTCATTAAAAAGCAATAGGGTTGATTTCCCACTGCTTGAACTGCAGTATAGAGACACATTTGTCCCACTGAGTGCTTAAAGTAACAAGAGTTCATGTAAGAATACATTTCTATATTGTTTTAAATCATTTCCCTATTAGCCTAACAATGTTATCAGTGGCTTCTACAATGTCAATAATAAATATGCATATACAGGTAGTCCTCGACTTATGAGCACAATTGAGCCCAAAACTTCTGTTGTTAAGTGAGACATTTGTTAAGTGAGATTTGCCCCATTTTATGACCTTTCTTTCCACACTTGTTAAGCGAATCACTGCAGTTGATAAGTTAGTAACCCGGCTGTTAAGTGAATCTGGCTTCCCCATTGACTCTGCTTGTCTGAAGGTCACAAAATATGAGCTTGAATGGGATGCAGCAACAGTCATAAATATGAACCATTTGCCAAGCATCTGAATTTTGATCACATGATCATACTGCAAAGGTCGTAACTGAAAAATGGTCATAAGTCACATTTTTCAGTGCCGTCATAACTTTGAACAGTCACTAAATGAGCTGTTGTAAGTCGAGGACTACCTGTACAGCCAACAGCACTAGAAGCTTTCAATGATGTTTCTCTGTAATGTATCTCTGCAGCTTGTATACAAGATTCTTTGCGGTTTTGGAACCAGCTGCAGATTCTGTACAATCACATAATGTTGAATGGTTTGTGAATTAGATAATTTTAATAAGTGCTGTGAATCCAGCCATTATGGCTTAATGGGTTGCACAAACTCACTCAATGTTTTATTTGCACATTTATGAATGCAGCTAGCTTAACCTTAAAAAAAGCTATTAAAAGTTATCTCCGTGCTAGAATTCTGCTACACGGTGCATTTATTAAAAAAAAACTTACAATAAAAAGTTATGTCTCATTTCTGAGTATACAATTAGGGAAATAGCCCTTTCTATTAAAGTCACACATAAATGTGTGTTTTCAGGGAAAACTTAATTCTACAGTTTTATTTCATGGTGTGAGGAAATTTTATAGAAATGGAGAGACAATTTCTTCTAACATTATATCCATTTCATTTTTAAGGTTATAACAACATAGTGCAAAACATTCTTCGCTAATGGAGGAAGATGCTACTCCTCTTCTAATTCCTGTGGGAGGTGATGAAAATGATCTTGGAGTCCTTAATATTCAGTTCAATCCAGAAGATCTGAAAAGCAAAAGGTGAAAAGAAATGTTTAATTATCAATTTCAATAATAATATGGATAGTTGGGGGGGTTAGCAGTATTCATCTTTTTAAAAAAATATGGTTATATAATATCTTCATCTTAATATTTTATTTTATGCTCCTTCATTATATCTTAATTTAAGTGTATAGTGATACCTTATACCAGGGCTGTCAAACTCCCAGCCTGCGGGCCAGATGCATCACATGCTGGCCACACTCACGTCCAGTTTAACAAAGAGGGAAAAAGTCCTGATACGTCACACAATGCCACCATGTCAACGTGAGTTTGACATCCCCTGCCTTATACAGTACAGGGTAGCAACCATCTGTTTTATCTGGGTATCTGCTGAATACAAAATACAATACAACCATTAAATTTTGCTTCCAACTTTCAAGCAGTATGATGAGTTTACTAAATTAGCCCTAAGTGTCTGACTTCACACAAGCAAACCACATTTAGGTGTGTATTATTTGTCTTCTAGTGGCTAATTTTCTAGGATTACATTGCCAAACCATATTTTAGCATATTGTATTATGCATACTCAGTGAATGACTGGGTTCTCTGTTCGACCTGAGCCAGAGTTTTAGAAACAATTTGTTAAATAAATCCCATTTACTATGTTTGTAAGGGGGCTGTGATCTCTAATTGAAGTTAAATGCAATCTGAGCTTTCTGTCTCATTGATACAGCAAATAGCTGCTGTCTTCAACTCATTTAACCTAGATACTGTACCCCCCACAGTCCTAAGATATAATGTGTATTAAATGAATCTAAGAAGTAGCTAGAGTTCAATTAATATGGTAAGCCAACATCTTGATTGGAGAATACAGTAATATGCTGGAAGTGAGTACAATATGGCTTTTTGCTTGTAACAATTTCCTAGTATATTGTACAGACATAGCCAATAGCTGAGTTTATATGTAATATTTACCTGTAAAATTTACTAACCACAATAGCTACTTCATAAAACAGATAAGTCATAAACCAAACAAATCACATTATAGCTTAATGACACCTGTGCACTGAGTGCAACATGTGTTGCACTGCCAGCATTCCTCAGAAGAGCAGCCTAGTTTGAGAAAAAGGATTTTGCTTTAAATAGCTATATTTAAATATAGTTAGTTCTGTGGAACTGAATAAGGATGGCTGATTGGAGCATGGCTTATTGCTAGCATGTATGTTGCCTTAAATTGTAAATAATCATCCTCTGGCTATGTTGATAATTGTTTGATGATGTGTGTTTTTTTATTATGTATTTTATTTCTGGCTCCCTAGAGTCATGTATGTGAGTTGGGCAGCTATACAAATTGAATAAATAAAAATGCTATAATTCTTAATTAAATGAAAAAATGGTGTGATTATTGAATGGGAAATCAGAAAAAGTAAAAACTTGATTAAAAAAAAATCTTGTTTAGTGCCTGCACTTAAATGTCTGAGATATCTAGAGCTGAACTATATTTTACAACTTCACCATTATAATACCTGCTCTCATGATTTTATATCATTGCTGTAAATGTATGGAAACCCTAATTATATTTTGAAAAATTATTAGAGCTGGCAGTTTTCTTCTTCCATATGATTATGTGCCATCAAGCCATTTTTGACTCCTAGCAATAACCTAGATTGTTTGCCTACTTGGTGATTTATCCTTAGCTTGACGCCATCATGACAACATGAGTTTGCCTTAGACCATATTCCTTATAGGAGGTCTTGAAATGCATGAAAACTTATTATGTGGCAAACGACAACACAAGGGGCTAAAACATTTGTATGTCACAACTTACGTTTATGCAACACAGTGAAATGATATGATTTGCTTGTTTGTGGACTAAAACAATATGTGAATCCAGCCAATTTATTTAGTAAACATAGGGTATGAACTTATATTTATATTTAACATAGGGTATGAACTTATATTTATATTTAACATAGGGTATGAACTTATATTTATATTTAACATAGGGTATGAACATAGTCCATTGTCATTAATAAAAAACACTATTAAGGAAACTATAGCTTAGCATGTTGTGTGACTATATCTGGAGTCTGCTGAAGGTGGGCTTTTGAAGTACGAGACAAAGGTCTGGGCGGCCAAATTGGAGAACATGCCTATAATTTTGTAATCATTGTAGAAAGGAGAATTTTTTAAGAACGGAAGAGAATTGTTATTATGTTTCTATGTAAATATGCACTTTCTGACATTTTGCTATAATACACTATACTAGTTTGTTATACTTTCATAAGGGCAGAGCAAACAGAAAGTCGGTGAACACTGCAGAAATATATTCATTGACAGGGCTTATTCTAGAATGAATAGGAAGGTAAGTCTACCTATGTAAAGATTGCTCAAGGTCAAACAAAAACAATCATACAGATCTCTGGAATTTTGGGTCTTATCCTAAATTTGGTGATGTCCTATTTTACATCTCACTAAGGTTTCATGCAATATGCTAAACCAGTGGTTCTTAACCTGGGTGATATTGCCCCCCAAGGGGCGATTTTGTTTTTCAGAGGGGCGATGGAATGAAAAGGGGCGATGTGGGGGTGAAGGAACGGAAGGGGAGCGATATGGGGCCGATGGAGCGAGCTATATTGGGAGAGAGAGAGAGAGATCTATATTGGTAGATAGGTAGGTAGGTAGGTAGACAAAAAGACAGACAGGTAGGTAGATAGGCAGGCAGGCAGGCAAACAGACAGACCTTTTGGATGGATGGATGGACAGGCGCCGGTTCAGGTGCGGTACAACAGTCAATGGGGTGAGCCTGCAGGGCGGCCTAACGCCCCTGCTGCCTCTTAGTGTCCCCAAGGGGGTCGGCAGAGGGGTGCTAAGAGGCGACGGGGGGTGTTCGAGGTGCCGGCCGGCCCTGCAGGTTCACCCATTGACTAGCACTGCTCCGGAGCCGGCGCCTCCAATGCGGAAGCAGTGGCACGTTACATGCTGCCGCGGCCACGTTCAACACACCGTCCCCCTGCCGCCTCTTAGCACCCCTCTGCTGGCCCCTTCAGGACGCTAAGAGGTGGCAGGGGGTGGTTATGTTGGGGAAGGGGGGCGATGACAACTTCCTCAATGGCTCAAGGGGGCAATTCTTTCAAAAAGGTTAAGAACCACAGTGCTAAACCACAATGTGATAGGTTTGCTTTGGGCTGAATGAAGCCAGCCACTGTAGCCTTCCAAACCATGATATATGAGTTTTTCGTAACATAATGGTTGTGGCAGGAGAACCAGAGAATTGCTGCCTTCCTCAAAATGGGGTCTAAGGACTTGAGACTGTAGTTTCCAGAGTTTATATGAAAATATTGTTTAAGGAAGTCATTATAGCTATCCTCTTAGAAATCGATTACAAATATTTTTGTTTCAAAGTCATCTTATTTTCTGCAGACACAAGGAAGACGTGTGTTTCCTAAAAACTTACTCATCCTTTAGCAGTAGGAAGTTACAGAAATCCAAGGCATGCGGAGCCCCAAAACCTAATTGTATAGCCAGATTAAGTGCAAGTTTGCACATGAATATTTCCTGAATCATTGCTACAGCATCAGAGGATGATTTGCGGATGCACAACACAATTTTTGCAAGCCAAACACCACAGGAGGGCTTTGACATCACTCTATGATCCAGCTGTGATGAATGAAGTTAGACATTCACAGGTGTGAATAACTCTAAAATGTTACAGAAGAGAGACACCAGAATCCTGAGAGTAGGCAGGAGTTGGGAAACTTCTAGGAAATCTGTGTCCCAGCTGACATCATTTTAGGCATGATTGTTCTTGCATTTGTAAAATGAGCCCTACTTGGAGAGGATGTGCCATGGGATCAGTGGCAAACTGTATAAGGCTGTTTGGGATAAACAATTTGCATTATCTTACATTGGAAGAATTTTAAGAAAATATTTCTGGAATGACATTTAATCCATCATGTTCAAAATGCTAACACAGATTCTTCCATTTCCTCAAACACAGACCATTTATGTATATAATTTGTGGTTCCAGAGATAATTTTATTGGTATTTTGGTCGACCACAGAGACACTGAACTATATGTTTCTGTGGCCAACGTAAGAGTGTCATTTTTATTTTGCTCTTGTTCTTTTTTTGTTTTTCCCTGAAAGCCATCACTCTGCTAAACAAATAATTCCCTCAACCCTGTTCAACTATTACAAAGTCTGCACTTCTATAACTGTTAAATCTTGCATCATTCCTTATCACCCATCCCCTCCCACTTGTGACTGTATGACTGTAACTTTGTCGCTTGTATACTTACAATTTATATTGACTGTTTCCTAGTATGATTGATTGCTTATTGTACCCTATGACTATCATTAAGTGTTGTACCTTATGATTCTCGACTCCTGACAAATGTATCTTTTCTTTTATGTATACTGAGAGTATTTATACCAAGACAAATTCCTTGTGTGTCCAATCACACTTGGCCAATAAAGTATTCTATTCTATTCTGTCATAATAGATGGTGCGTAGATTCACACAAATAATCCAGAGCAACTGAAAATGCTATTCCTTTTTAATTAGATTGCCAAAATATAACAGTATATGAGAGTCTAATTTACTCTTCAGCTTGGCTTGTATGACTTATTTGTTCATAGTTATCTGACCTGAGTAACTGAATTTTCTGGATTCACACTTGTATTTCTAACCACGTGGAATCCATTTATAAATATGATTGCCTGATTCAGTGTTTCTCAGTCTTGGCAGCTTGAACATATGTGGTCATCTCTTAGCATTCTGGGAGTTTAAGTCTGCACATCTCCAAATTGCCACAGTTGAGAAACATTGGCCTAATTTGGAATTTGGTGCATTGTGTTGATACTACTATAGTGGTAAACCTGACAGTGTAATGCATTTTGTGGAGATCCTCATTAAATTTTGCAATGGGGCTATTGGGTTTTAAGATCATGAAGAAAAGACAGTCTGTGTTACCTGACAGCTGTACATGAGAAAGCTTACACAAATAGCACATGAATCTTCTAAAATAATTCTCTGTGGACCTTTATGTGTTTGAAGTATCTGGGAGCATGCTTGTTTTTAAAAATGTAATGCACTTTAGTAAGTTAATGTGCTTGTCATTGTAAAGTTATAAATGTATAAACATTCTTTTTAGAACTAGCTCTTCGTTACAATTTTCAGTGACAGACTGACCCCTTATTAATCCTGACTTAAACAGTATTCAACTTTTTGTTTTTCTTTTAGGCCATTCCATGTAGAACCAACAAACATTGTTAGGGTGAACGATGATACTCAGAGAGTAACAGATGAAGCATCAGCAATGAACAAGCGGATTCACTACTACAATAGACTCACTTCACCTTCTGACAGAGCATTGGTGAATGAAAGTTGAACTATATTAGCTAGAAAAACTATATTAGTCACGGCAGCCTTGGGTGTTTTCTCAATTACTTAATCTCTACCAGGAATACTCTTATCAGACATAATCTGATTAATTTTTCTGCATGACCTGAGAGTAGTCCATTCAACTGATTTTTTAAATCAAGTTACATATTGAAAAGAGATGATCTGATTGTGTTTGTCAAAAATTGATTATACATAAAGTAGATATATGAGGATTTGCATATTTCTCTGCATAAAATTACTAGAGGTGAGTAGCAATGTCTCATTGGTGACCAATTTCTGTGTCAAAGTACCAGTATTGACTTATACAATTGATCCTAAGTCAAGTGATACAACTCACAGTTGTTAAGTGCATTGAATCACTGCAGTTCTGGTTGTTAAGTGAACTTTGCTTGTCAGAAGGTAATCCTGAGCAGTTGCCAAGCATCTGAACTTTGATCACATGATCATGGGGATGCTGCAAAGGTCATATCTATGAAAAATGGTCATAAATCACATTTTTCAATGCTATTGTAACTTTGGTCACTAAACAAACTGTTTTAAATTGAGATCTACCTGTATTTAATCTGAGCCAGGACTGAATCATTTTTATATTTAGTCTTAAATTTATTTATTAAATTTATATGCTGCCCATCTCACCATCAGTTGACTCCAGGAAATTTACAACAAGGTAAAACAACAATATAAAATATCAAAATGATAAAAATTAACAATGATGGCTAAGGAAGGAAGCAAAATATAAATGGGGTGGAAGTAGAATCTTCTCTCAGTCCATTAAAGTCCTCCAATATGAGATGCCCCCATCTGGATACCAGGCCATTTGGCAGAGGCAGGTTTCAAGGACTTTTTGAAAGCCAAGAGGAAGTTGGGGGGGGGTGATCTCACCCAGTGGTGAGTGGTGGTATGCTACTGGTTCAGACCACTTCAGCCGAACTGGTAGTAAAAAAAGCCAACCATCAGCTGAGAGGAGGAAAAAAATCCTTGACAATCAGCTGAGAGGAAAAAGAAAAAAGTGCAGGATCGGCCCTCCCACTGGCCTCTGTGCTTTTCTCTTCTTTATCCTCTCAGCTGATTAGCACTGCAGGTCTCAGCTGGTATGGGGAAAGCTGCGTGCCTGCGTTAGGCAAAGCATGCCCACCGAACCAGTGGTAAAACAATTTGAATCCCACTACTGATCTCACCTCAAGGTTCAAATGTTCCAGAGGGTGGGAGCCATGGCAGCAAAGGCTCCTCTCCTGAACCCTACTACGCAGAATTCCTTGGCCAACAGGGTTTGCAGCATCCTCCTTCTGCCTGTGCAAGTGGGCCAGGCCAGTCCCATTGGAGTGAGATGGTTCCTCAAGTTAATATTAATAGACTAATTTCTTTGTCAAACAAAAGCAAAAAGAAAGCAGGATTTAACCTGAGCCTGGATCGAGTACTTTATATAAGTCAAAAGAAGTAGCACTAGGTCTGAAAATTGTCAGAATGACTGTAACCAAACTTCCCATATCTAGACTTGTGAAGCAAAGCAATGCAAAAGCTACTGAAATGTTAAAGATTTAGACTGAACTAATGCCATGGGCTCCTCTCTTTTGTTAGGTGGCCCCTGATCATGTTCTTCCTGCTCCAGAAGAAATCTTGGTGTATAGTCCTTTGGGAACTGCTTGCAAAATTGATGGCTCTACTGATGGTTCTGGCAAAAATTCCAGTATAGTCACAATGTATGTGAAGTGTTTTGCTTGCATTTATTTATCTGAAGTATTTTATTTTGAAATACAGTCTAAATATTTGAATTAGCCTCAGATATAATGCAAGTTTTCTTATGATTGTTCTTTGTGTCTTTTCCCCCTGACTTAGATTCATGATCTGGAATACAATGATGGGTACATCTATATTAAGTATTCCCTGGGGCATAAAACAGGTAACACAATTTTGTTAGGACAAATTTTGCTGACTAAATCTTGCATAAGAGTTTGCATTCATGCCACAATTTGCATAAGAGTTTAGTTAAATGTTTAATTTTCAAACAGGCTGGATTTACTACTGGAATCTGTATTATTCCACTGATGGGCATATTGACTCTTTATTGTTGCTGCAGAATTGTGAAGTCCAGGTCAATGATATGTAGGTATACCATTTTAATAAATACATATGTTTCATGAAAGTATTGTGGGTCTGCTGGTGCACTTAAGAACATGACTCAATGATGTGCAGTTTTAATGATCACAGGACTATCTTCTGCATATTCTAGAGTACACAGGGTTTTCCTAAGGTAATATATGGAAAGGAAAGTAGAAATGAACAGTTTGTCTCCCAATAATAAGTGAAATGTTCCTGAACTTCTTAATGAGCAACTCCTAAATCTTTCTGATTTTATCAGATTATATAATTTGACTATCTCAAACTTGGCAGGATGTACAACTCCAAATGTTAAATTGGTCTCTTACGTACATCTGTAGATATGAGAACCATCAAATAGTTGACTGGTGTCCCTATATATTATATGATTTATTTAACATTTAGAGAAGCTGAAATTTTGGTGGTCTGGCCTTTTATTTTCATCAGTGTCCCTTATTGAAGCCATTGTGGCTTACTGGGTGCTGATGATTAATTTCCTTTTCAATTCCAGAAAGTGTATTTATAGTAAGTATACATTTTTCTTTTAATTGCTTGCATGTGGGACAGAATATTTCTAGTTAATAAATAGATACAAGGAGGCCCTTGGGATTGCATTAGTTCAGAAAAACTTCAGCTTCTCTAAATGTTAAATAAATAAATAAACATATTCATACACACACACACACTCAAGTCAACTATTTAATGGCTCTCAAATCTACAAATGAATCTGCAAATACACACACACACAAGCACATATTATATATAAGAAATATGTGTTTCTTTTAGTTTGTGCTTTACTTTATACAAATAATTATAATAACCGTGTCCCTTTTGTTTTAAGCCTGTTATCAGCCTGCTGGGAATCAAACTTCCTTTGTAATACCAGTGTTAACTCAAATTGGTATCTAGAATGTTTAGATACGTTTTAGAAGACCTTAAAATAATTAGCACAGAATTAAATCAGTATCTTGTTTTTCTTCTTTTCAGCTTCAGTAGATACCTCAACTTGGGAATTCCCAGATGTTTGTAAATATTACTTTGGCTCTTTTGGTCAATGGTCTAGCCTTTTATTTTCACTGGTGTCCCTTATTGGAGCCATGGTAGTTTACTGGGTGCTAATGACTAATTTCCTTTTCAATACTGGAAAGTCTATTTACAGTAAGTATACATTTTTCTGTTAATTGCTTTTATGTGGGACAGAGTATTTCTTGTTAATAGATACAAAGGGGCACCTGGGATTGCATTAGCTCAAAACAACCTTCATCTTCTCTAAATATTAAATAAATCAAATAATTTAATAAATAAATGCATATGTTCGTAGGGATTTTAGAAAAGATAAAAATCTCTACTAATATAAGTATATATATTTGCCAGTTACCTTTCCTTGTGCATAAAAATGAAGTCATCAAAATAATAGATTTTTAAATTATAGATAGAGCTTCAGAGACCAGGGAGAAAGATGATGAAGGGAAGAAAGCCATGATAGAAGAGATTCTGAAGCAGCTCATTCTTTTATGGGTGCTGTTTATTCACTATTTTCTTCTGATTAGCTCCAATTAGAGGTGGTATTCAGCAGGTCCTGACCAGTTCTGGAGAACCGGTAGTGGAAATATTGAGTAGTTCGGAGAACTGGCAAATACCACCTCTGACTGGAGATTTTACAGTATCCTTCCCCTGCCACGCCCACAGAACCAGTAGTAAAAAAAATTGAATCCCACCACCGGCTCCAATGTGACAGAAATTATATGCATTCAGTCTTCAGAGTAAGAATCCTTTCCTACTGTCATATTCCAGTGCCAAGTTGAGAGAACAGTAGATCTGATAGATTCTAAGAAACTGCTGCCCTTCATTTGACATGCTTCTAAAATTTGTCCTTTAACATTGAAAAATGTGGTTGGAGGTTGGATCTAAAACTAGATGTACGATTCTTTTTCCAAATTGTCCTAAGTACATACAGGTAGTCCTTGACCTATGACCACAATGGAGCCCAGAATTTATGTTGCTAAGTGAAAAATTTGTTAAGTGAGTTTTGTCTCAATTTATGACTTTTTTTGCCACATTTGTTAAGGGAATCACTGCAGTTGTTAAATTAGCAACATGGTTGTTAAGTGAATCTGGCTTCCCCATTGACTTTGCTCATCAGAAGATCTCAAAAGATGGTCACATGATCCCTGGACACTGCAACCATCATAAATATGAGCCAGTTGTCAAGCATCTGAATGTAAATCTTGTGACCATGGGGATGTTTCAGGGATCATAAATGTGAAAAATGGTCATGTCACTTTTTTCATTGCTATTATAACTTCGAGGGGTCACTAAACAATCTGTTATAAGTGAAGGACTACCTGTAACTGAAGGCCCAATGTATGTATACATTTCTTTAGGAATTTTTGAGTTGACACCAAGTAATTTCTTAACTAACTCTTAAATTAACTGAAGTAACAGTATTTTTGTGTGCACGGTGGTGGCATGAATTAACAGCAATTCCAGGAAAAGCCCCTTGCTTCTTGATATCCTAGTACTGATTTAAATACTTTGCAACCAAGCATGTTTTTCATTTTACAGCTACTTTTTGAGCTTTGTAAATATTTAATTATTGTTTAAGAGGATAGATACCTTACTTTTCTATTATATGTATCATACTATTGTTTTCTGGCCTTAAACACATTTACTTGGAAGCAAGTAGTAGTTGGTTGCAATAAGCCTATTATAATTAGAAATAAATGCTGCCAAGTAGATAATTTTATTTTATTAATACAGTACTTCCCAAACCTGGATAATTATGCAAAATTGGATAAAAGTGGGGGGTATACCCAACAGGTACACTTAAATTGACTTAAATATTGCCACATGTACCACGATATCTCCCCAAGTATTCCTATTAAGATTAAAATGGTGAAATTGCCAATGGAAATTTGTTGACATGACATAAAAATCGTTCAGTGATATTGTTTCTATAATGCGGGTATTCCAGGGTTGTGATTTTTCATTCAGCAACCACTCTGAGTTGTGATGGTGCTGAATGAAGGGACTTGGGACTGATTCTCAAAATATAACTTTCTTATTAATTTGTTTAAACAATTTAGCCACCAGATGGCAATATATGTGCTGCAGTGTGAAAAGGTAGACTAGAGACCAGGCTAAATTTTTTCCTTCTTGTAGATGAGTTCACTCCCTATTTTATTTATATGCATTAATAATGCCATGGAGTATATGCAGAAACAAAATACTTACAACCTTTAATTAGATTGCCTAGAAGTCTGGAATTGGTTAATAGGTAATCATTATGGCTTTATTACACATACGTTGAAACCAATGAAGTAAAAATCATATTCTGTTTTATTGGTTAACTTTTCCATTTAACCAGTTTTCCAGTATATTTTCCACCATTTGGAAATACTCAGTTTCTTTCCTGTTCTCCAGAATCTTGCTACTACCTGTCTGACTGCAAACAATAAGAGTATATCAACTTTCCATGTTCCTATGTGTGATTTCTATTATTTTTTTGAAATAGGCCAATGTAGAAGCTGATATAATGTGGAATAACTTTACAAGACCATACATATGTTATAATAAACCCTTTTCTTATACATTTTTCTCCAAACTCATAAAGTTATACTAGAGTTTATCATGTTAAGCTTTTTAGGCATTATATAAATGCCTAAAATATTTTTAGTTTTCCCTAATTTTGGCTAAAATTGGTGTCAATGGTTTTTGAGCCAGTTGGATAACTATTAAGTCATAGGTAAAGATATTTCTATATTTAGTTTCCATATTGGTTTCAGCCAATTCAAGATATTTATGTTCTCTTCTAATAGACTATTGTAATATTTTTTTCCTAAAAAGAAACAAAACCTTCTCATCACTCCTTATCATCCATCTCCTCCCACTTGTGACTGTATGACTGTAACTTTGTCTCTTGTATCCTTACAATTTATATTGACTGTTTCCTAGTATGATTTGATTGCTTATTGTACCCCATGACTGTCATTAAGTGTTGTACCTTATGATTCTCGACTCTTGACAAATGTATCTTTTCTTTTATATATACTGAGAGTATTTGCACCAAGACAATTCCTGGTGTGTCCAACCACACTTGGCCAGTAAAGAATTCTATTCTTCTTCTAGACTATTGTAATTTAGTTCTTATGATTCATAGAGACAGATAAGATTACAGTTGTCATCAACTTACAACCACAATTAAGCCCAACTGTTGCTAAGCAAAACAGTTGTTAAATGTGTTTTGTTCTATTTTATGACTTTTCTTGCCACATTTGTTAAGTGAATCATTGTAGCTGTTAACTATCTACAGCACGATTGTTAAGTGACTCTAGCTTCCCCATTGACTTTGCTTGTCAGAAAGTCACAAAAGGTGATCACATGACCCCAGGATACAGTACTGCAACCATCATAAATAAATGCCAGTTGCCAGTCTGAATTTTGATTACATGACCATGGGATATTGTAAGTGTGAAAAGCTGTCATAAGTCATTTTTTTCAGTGCCATTGTAACTTCAAATCACTAAACTAATAGTTGTAAGTCAAGGATAAATGTTCCTTTCCACATCATTATTATTCCAATGCCTTTAAGGTCCCATGAGAAAATATTCAAATTAACCATATTTTAAAAGTCTTCTTTTCAGTGGAAGCTAAGATATATCATAGATTGAACTGATTAATGATGTGCCATCAGTTTTCGACTTCTACCACCCACATAGATAGATTTTCGCCAAGATGATCAATCCCTAGCCTGATATTTCAACTCTAGTCTTGAATCTGTTGATTCAACATACTCTCTGTACATATATCTTGTTTTTCTCCTGAAGCTGGATTTAAAAAATTGACATTTCATGAAAAAGAAACCCAGTTTTCCCCAGAAGTTGCATTAATTTCATTACATTGTTTTTAGTACATATGATGAATGTTCTAAAACATATTTCTTTTGGAATACAATTGGAATATTATTCTGTGCCCTTAAGTAAGTTTCCTTTTTTTCAGATTATATTAATGATATTAATGTAACAGACATTATTCCTGGTACAAATGGAAGCAACAGAGGTAAGCAAACTGGAAAAATGTTTCTTGCTGTTGCAGTGTTGCAGTACATTGGAGTCTGGTTTACCTTAAGGACAAAATTCTCAATAAATTATACCCCTTTTCAACATTATGTGGCTTTTGGGGTGTGGAATCATTTGTAAGCCTTGCATGTTTGCGTTCTTCATAGGTACAGTCTAAACGGAGAGGAATAAGCTTGGTAAATAATCCCTGAACAATAAATCAATCAATAAAATGATAATTGTCTTACTTTCAGATAGATATCAAGTGAAGACCACACAGTGTTTCATTGACTCATATTCTAAAGCATGGTAGTAGATGCTGCTAATAGTGCACGTGTAAACACTTCTAGAACTTCTGCCTTTTCAGGTGGAGAGTTTTAAATGCAGCATTTCCTCAAATAATGAATCTTTCATTTGTTTGGGTAAATAGTTGAGAATTACAATGGTGCCATTGGTTTCTGCAAATCTTAAGTCACAAAATTTACCACCTAGCACAGAGCCCTAGAACAAGATGAATGAGAACAAAAAAGAGGATCCAGAAATGTTGTTCCTGGTAATAGCACGATATCACTTTTTAGCTTTTTAAAAGTCTTAGGACAGAAGGAGGTAATACTGTATGGCCTTGTTTTCAAAAGTTGCCTGCCCTGGAATAGTATCACGTGTGACCTCAGCCAATATGCTTCCATGAAATTTAAAATTGACTAAATATACAAAATGTTTATCAAGGCAAAGGGCTAAGTAACATTTAAAAGAGTTGCAACTAATTAAAGCAACCAAAAAAGAAAAAAATGGAAGAAAAAATGACGTTCAGACATTTGCAAAACAGAGGGATCATAGTTTCACAACAGAAACATCTTAGTTTTAAAAGCTTATTTTAAAAGCCACACTGATGTTTTTTCATTATTTGTTATTACATGATAGCCTTCTTAACTGTACTAGTTATAAGTTGTTCCAAACCAATGGGAAGAATTCAGCCTTCACTGTAACCTCACATAAATTTCAGAAATGCTATTAATTTTCCCTCAAACACTACAGTTAGATAGATAGCACAGAACAAACAGACTGGAAAAATAATGCCAATGATTCTTTTACATCTATTTATTCTGTACAAAGGTTTGTTCTTCAGGGACTTGTAGCCAACTAGGCAAAAGGCCGGCATGGGATGAAAATAATTGCACTGGGAAATTTCCATGAATGTCCTGATTAGTTCATACTTTCTGTATAAATCATGGATATTGACATCTTATACTAGATTCTCAAAAAGATAGCTTCCATCCACAGAAAGCAGTTACTATAGCCCGTGTGATTTTGGTCTTCAGCCTAGATTTAATCTAGTAATTTCCAACATGGTATCTTTTGAATATTGGGGAGTTGTGAGAGTCGAGTCAAATCAAATCAGATATTTATTATGGTTGTATACTTCATAAATAAAAGTCAAAATTCTCATTTTGAAAATACTGTACAACTATGGGGAAGTTATATAAAACGAATGGTGGCAATATAATAAGTAAAAGGAATAGTACTCTGGGACCTTTCTTTATGTGTATTAATATCTTAAAAATATCAGAAAGTACTTTCCCTTCTAGAGTTCCATCTGTCTGGATCTGTTGCTTAATTGTGTTATCTTCCCTTTTGTGTGAAAAGTTTTATATAACCCAGAAATCTGCAGTTAAAGGAAAGAATGCTAGATGTGTTATCTTCCCCTTTGTGCAAAGTATTATTTGGAAACCAGAAAACTGTTGTTAAAGGGAAAGAAAGCTGGATGTGAATGCAATATGCTATTATGAATACCATTGCATTGATAGTTTGAACTTGTTGTAACCCATGTAAAAGTCTTTCAAGTTGTGGGAGCTCTGAAAAATCAAAAATAAGTAAACTGATATTGGAATTAGCTGACATCCAGGAGAACCATCCTTTAACTAAGATGCAGAGCTATACCTAACCTTACATGACTACATGTAAAAAATTCACACTGCTTATGTACTGCTTAGATGTTGGCAGTTTGGTAGACTGTGCCCTTAGCTCCTAATAATGATCTAAAAGATTATTTTGCAGCTCACGTGGCATCTTTGCAGAATTTGGACTTGTTTCAGTAAGTTAGAACTGAGGAAACGCTCTAGAAGGAAACGAATTTGGGAGTAAAGGGAAGAGAAAGCACGTTTAGAGACACTAGGAGTCTTATAAAACAATATATATACATAAGGAATTATGTATATGATTGATGGCAGAGTGTTAGCCGTTTCTTTCCTGTTGAATGTACTTGTGGATTGTGGTAATTGCTTTCATTCTAACGCCAGCTCAGCTGCCTTTCTGATGTTGTGCATGTGTTTTGTATTTGGTATGGACCTAAAGGATGTGTTCAGTGATACATTGTAGCTCAGGCTAGACACATATTTTGCTGTGTGGCTAATTCTGAGAAAGTACCAATTCCTTGTTTAAGACTTAGGACAAAAGGAAAAGAGGATCACCTCATAAGCAACCCCAGTAATTCTGGGGATACTCGGGAAGCAAAAAATTGCCCACAAGCTTTTCTGTGCAAGGAGTTATAAGTTAGACTTAGCCAATTAAAAGTGCTACTCAGTGTATAAAGTGATTTAAGCTACAAAAGTAGTGGTGATTTCATTGGAAATTACAGCACTGCCCAACTTGCTGAAATGTTTTGAGTGAAATGAGACCAACAACCATTTTAATGGATAGCACATGTATCTAGAGACAACCTGACTTATCAATACACTGGAGAACTGTAACGCTTTGGTAGCTGTCTTTTTCTCTTATTCATTGCAACAAATAGTGAATAAGGGAAGAGAGTATGAATTTACAGAGCTGCGAGAAATGAAATGTTAAAGAAATGCAGTACTCTATAGATTGCACAGCTCATCTTTCCCTGGCAGAGCCCTAACAACCACACGGCTGCATGATGAAGGATTTGTCCAGAGGTGCTTCAGTGTTACTGTAGTGCAGCTCCCATAATTCTAGGCAGCATAGCCCAAGGCCTTTGGTCATGTTGTCTGGAAATGACAGTAACTATAGTATAGTTAACTTACCTGAAAGATATCAAGGAAAGGAAGGCTCACTCTCAATACGCATTTCTTACCTGCAAGAATTATGTGTGCACATAAACAATATGCTTAAACAAAAGTAAGCCTGACATAAACAGAGCTTCTATGTTTTTGGTACCTTTACACCAGTGTTGACTCCTGGCAAATAACTGGACTAATCCTTTTGGTTTTCTAGTCATGATTTTGGAAGTAGTTTGCCATTGCTTTCTTACTAGGGCAAAGAAAGTCAATGAATGGCCCATGGTCACCCAACTGCCTTTCTGTCTAAGCAGAACTAGAACACCATTTCCTGGTTTCTAGCTGGTACCTTAACCACTATATGAAACTGACCATTTTCTATGGATTTTAGTTCACATATTAATTTATTCTCAGGTTATTGTTTTGCTTTAGACATGAAAAATTCTTTGCCATGGGATGAATGGCTATTAGTGGCAGTGAGACTGCTCTGAAGGGAATCTAGTAGACTTTCTTGATTGGCCATTGTAAGAACAGACTACTGGACTATATGGGCCAGCAGAGCACTGCTTATACTTTTTGGAAGAGGTTAATTAATGCCATGTTTCTCAACCTTAGCAATTTTAAGATGGGTAGACTTCAACTC
This sequence comes from Naja naja, assembly GCA_009733165.1. Classification (NCBI taxonomy): domain Eukaryota; kingdom Metazoa; phylum Chordata; class Lepidosauria; order Squamata; family Elapidae; genus Naja; species Naja naja. Next base: position 281,066,778 of record CM019149.1, read on the forward strand.
CCAGAATTTCCAGCCAACCAAGATTGAGAATCATTGAACTAATGTTCAAGCGTTGATTTCCAGCACGTAATTTCTCCCCATCACCATCATCACCCAAGTGCAAATGATTTCCTTAAGCTAAACAATCATTTTCTTTCCTTTTTAATTTTACAGTAATATGTCCAAGTGACGGTAGCCATAAGGTACCAGGAAATGAAACTTTTGAATTTACTTCTACCAGTGCTGTTGAATTTGAGGAATTTGAAAAGTGGTGGGACAAATCCAAAACTGTTCCATTTTATTTGACCATCATTCTTCTGCTGTTGAATTTTAAGTCTCCAGCTTTCTTTGCCAAATTTAACATATTAGGTATGTAGTAATCATTAAATATTATGCAAAATAGATTCTTTTAGGTATCTTGACCCAATACATTTCTTGTTAGTTTGGGGGCCTCATTACACAAAAGATCTTTGCTTCAATTTTTCAGCATCTCAAGACATTTAAAACTTGCCAGGGCAATAACAGACCTTGAATTAATTTGGAGCAGCAAACGTTGAGGAAGATTTTGGATGTTGTTTTAATTCTTCACCCTCTTTCTATTGGAAAATGCTTCCTTATAATGACAAGTGTTTCCACTATGCGAGAAGATAAACATTTGCTCCACTCTTTTTTTCTCCAGTAACTGGAAAGCAATTTCATCCACAATTGATCATGTTTAATGATCCCTCAGAATGGTTAACTTTTGCTAGTTGACATCTCTAATTGTGTTCTTTTTTTAACTTTAAAAAGAGATGGCAGTAATCCAGTTGTGAATCTATCACATTGTGTAGTTCAACCAAGGAAGAAAGAACGAATTGTCTAACTTAGCCATAACAGAAAAGTTTCAAACTTTTTGCATTGCCTTTATTTCTTCTTTTTATTCAGTTGGAGATATTTCTAGTCTCTAAAACCTTGATTATTTTTTCTTTCAGATAATTATTATGGGAATAGTAGTAGTAATGATTTTAAGCTCACAATTCACTTAAAATTATTTTGTCCTCCCACTGACACATGTTCCAGTTTGGTATAGTTGAATATGATGTCAAGTAACTTCATCTGTCAGTTACTATTAAAACTGATTTATAAGAAGAATATAAAAGAGAGAGGCTGGATTGTAATGTTCTAAATCTCATAGACATTAAAGAACAATTTTCCTCTGTCCATTAGCTTAAATATGCAGTATCTGAATATGATTTTTTTCCTTTTTCCCACTGCAGGTACTGTCTCTGTCATTTATTTAGTAATTCTTGTTACCGTGAAAGCTGCTCTTCTAGGATTCCATTTCGAATTTGATTGGACTGCAACAAATATATATTTTGTGCCAGGTAAACTTTTAAGAAATATTTATAGACTGTTCCCTTTAAATAATTTAATAGACTGAATGGGGGCCTGCGGGGCAGGATATGCTTTCTGCTGTAGTCTTACTTATATCTATCTTGCTATAGTCCAAGCCCTAATTATCCAGAACGCACCAAGCCTATCGCTTCTCTACTTATAATGAAGGCTGGAACCATCCTTATAGGCAAAACTGGGTCACACATGCTAAGCCAAAGTTCACTAAATAAGATGTGATGACTGGATACCAACATAAACCTAATGCTTAAATTGGATAGTCACCATAGTGGTGTTTCTACTTCAGATCTGAAGCCAAGACAGTGGTTTTGTTGTTCTTCTATAAAAAGACTTGTAAAGAGGCATAAGGGGTGATTCCTTCTACTTTTGCTGGGAATATAATGTGTTGTCAAAATAAGCTCTGAAAAATATTGTTTTCTTTTGCTGCTCTTTGATTAGATTACTGTTTATTTTCTTGGAGAATCCTGTCTGCAGAATCATTATGCAGGTGCTAAATTTAATTATTCCTAGACAATAACATACAGCTAAGGGAATTACAAATATCGTTTCCTCCTAGAGTTTTCTCCTCAGTTTGTTCATACTTTATAGACAATCTTCCAGTTTCCCAAACACCGTATGGATTGGTAGCTATCAGCAGTTACAATAAAAACAAAACAAAATGCTTAAGGATAGTTTTCAGTGCCATTCTTTTCTTCAGAAAAAAAATGGATACAAAACAGCCTGTAACAAAAAGTTCTTGGTGTTCTTTGAACATTGCCTTCCATATGTAGGTTTTTGATACGAGAGACTTTATAGAAATGTTCTATCTAAAGAAAAGTGTTGGAAGAGGCCCCTTAATACACTGGATTGTGGTAGCAATCTGACAGAGCTAATAAATCAGAACAAGTACTTGTGAAACAGTCATTCCACTATGGCCACTTGGCTGTCAGTATTTTTCATTAATTAGAATCCTTAATACTTGGTTTTTCTGGTTGGTATGTAATATTTTTTCAAGACTATATCAAGAATGATATAAGGGTGGAAACTCATTCCACTAAGATCTCCCAAAATTCTGCTTTGCTTTCTTTTTCTGCTTTGTTGAACAGAAAGATTTTCTCTTCCTTCTTTTTCTCATTTGTACTCCTTTCTCATTCTTTGCCTGAAAAAGTTTTCCTTTGTCTAGCAACGTGGTCTTTTTCTTATTGTTTTGTTCTCTCTATGCCTAACAGAGGCATCCTCATGGCAAGACAACTGGACCACCCTCTGCCCAAGCCTCGCCTCCCTATTGTCATTGTATGGACAGCCCAGGAAAAGCAGGAGTGGGTGGGATTCCCAGAGGACACCACATGCAAGGCCTCAGGGGACTGGCTGCCTGCTGTCAGGCTGCTTCTTGTCCTTGAATATTCCCTGCCAGCAATCCTTACGGTCTAGAATTCCTCTTGCAGTCCATGGAAAATGAACTGGAATCTGTTTGTAACTTATCCGCTGTGGATATGAGGCAATGTTTCTCAACCTACTTCCTTTCAAATAGGTTGACCCCAGATTATGTAGAGTTCACACATATGGTCAAGGACAGTGGGGTCCCTCTCATGTGGAGAAACAAAACGTATTTGTTTCTTGTCAATCAGGAACATTTCAAAGCACTTTATAGACAGCAGAGTTTACCATACTTCTAAATTAGTTTGAATTAATGGTTAATACAATATATGGTTGATAACATTCATAAACTAAGGCCATTTTGATTAAAAGACAACTGTTGTTCTCTGTAATGGGAAACATTGGATGAGGAGTTTGCTAGAATCCATACCAAGATTTGGGTTCTGTGGTTTAGATAATTTCCTCCTCCTTTTTTCCAGACATTATAATAGAATAAATAATAGTCTTAAAAGGGTTTTCTTGGTCAATGGCTGATGTTGTGGTAAACACAGGCTCCTATACACATGATGAAACAGAGTGATTTTAACTGTAGCTTGACAGCAGAGTAGGGGAAAAATAATATTTGTGCTTGAGAGCTTATTTTGAGTGTTTGAGTGAAATATAACTCTCCTTAGATCTCCTCAGTAAAAACCAAAATAAGATGAGTGGGGAGTAAATATGATAGTAATCATACTCAAATCATTTGCCTAGGTTAGAAACTCCTGCCAGACTAGCTTATATTTTTGTCATGTGGCAATCTCATTGGTGTGTGATAGAAGGCATGCAGGACATGTATATGGACCATTGCTTCACCTTTGGCTATCATTACTGCATCTATTTGGCTGTTCAATGGTTTTGTCTAACATGCAATGCAGCTTTCCCATAATAGTCTTCCAGATGGCTCTTGTCAGAAATCATTGCTCAGATGTTATTGTTTACTGGCACACTTCATCTGTGAATGTTTGCATGATTATCCAAACAAGTCAGGAAAAAGAGCAAGAGTGGGGTTGAGGGGAGAGAATTATGCAATTCTGTTGGGTTGTTTGTGAATTTGAACAGATGTTAAGTTAGCAAACTTGGTAAATCCAGCTTTAACTTTAATCAGGAAAGTCTTACAAACATTAGAATTTCAGCCTTGTATTTTGTTAAATCATGGGTGGGCAACAAAGTCATCATTCAAAAGCCATTTATGAATTAAGTTGGCAGGGAAGCATCACGTTTCTACTTATTTTTGTGAAATGGAAATAATGCATTTTGTACATGCAATATGATCAGTATTGATGACAGTTAAACAAAACAATAAAATAGATATTCTAGAGCAGACATCAAAATAATTCCACCCCATTTTCTTTGGTACTAATATTTCTACTGGCCTCAATCTAGCACCATATCTTAACTGGAAAAATGTTCCACGCTAAATCATAATATAGTTTGTGGCTTTCAGCTATTGTGATTCTATCCATAGGCTTAAACAGTGTATGAAGGCCAGCCAAATGTAGTTTCATCAGTAAATTATTGTTATGCCAACCATGGCTTATTCTCTCATGCAAATGGAACTGATTTCTATTATATACACATAGAAGTAACCTAGTAGAAAAGCACTGTCCTGCTTAAACTTCCTTTTGTTTTAAAATATAGCCAGAAAACCATTGTAGTGGTAGAGAAGGGAAAGCAAAACTTTTTCTTGAACTTAGCTGGTTAATCAGAGAACAGCTTGGCTTAAAATATATGATTTTATTACTGAATAGTAATTTATGGTATCTAAAACAAATGACACAAAAAGAAATGAATTCTATTGATTGTTAAATTAGGATGTTATCCACCAGAAATACAAAAGAAGCTGGAATACATTATGTATCAGGTATAAACATACATGTTTAACTTAAATAAACCTTTTTAAAAAAATAATATTCAGTACAAAGGAAATGCATGTGTTTGGGTTTTTTACCTTTTTAAAATCTGCAGTCCTTTATGTACTTGAGATGAGTGAGGCCCATTTTTAATGCATCTGCATATCATAGTGCAGAAAATGCTGTAAAGCTGTTATTATCACATTCACGAATGCTTCTTTTTAGCTTTCATTTTATTTGTATTAGTTGGACAATATTGGCACCAATCCAGGGGTGGGATTCAATCGGTGTTACTACCAGTTCGGTGACTACGCTGTGTGTGTGTGTAAAAAAACCTTAAGCTGTGCTGCCTGGACAGCTGAAAAGCACTGCGCTTGGGTGTGCAGCATTTGAAAAGCCACTTTTTTCCTGCTTTTTCAACCTCAGCTGTGCCATGCAAAGCAGCTGAGGTTGAAAAAGCAGGAAATAAAGGACAGGCAAGAGCCCGGGCAGGCGGGTGAGCCAAACAGCAGCAAAAACAGAACCGGTTCGATGTCTGCTGCTCTTCAGAGCTACCGGTTCTATAGAGCCGGGCAGAACCAGTAGCATCCCACCCTTGCACCAATCACATAAGTCCTTGGAATAGCTCATCATAGTAAAACGTTCTTAGTTTCCTAATATGCAGACTGATCTTTTTTGGAGTGGAAGGGGAGGCATGCTTCTTCCTTGTAGAAAAATTGTTCCCCTATAAATGTGTTCAGTATTATTATTATTATTTAGCCTTCTCTGGTTTTCAATTTTTAAAAATGTGATGAAAATGATGTAACTTTATTGTAAATAATACAAGGCAATATAAATGGGTGGGTAGTAGTTATGACATCATTTGGATAGTTCTTAGGAAAAGGGAGTAAAATGCACGGAATTAGGCATTTGTTTTGTTGATATGGTTGTGTGTGCGCGTGCATGCGAGAGAAAGATTTATTCAATGTCAATTATGAATACAATGTCCTGGAGGCAGACAATGTATTAAGAGATGTCTCATTTCTAATTTCATGCAGCTATTTCTATAATTGTTGGTTTTCCTTTTACATCTGATTTGCTTCCTGCTTTTCCTGTATGTTTTGCCAAGCTTAAATATATCCTACCTGAATATCTAACAGTTGCCACTACAAATATGACTGGGAGCTTGGTTTAGGAATCAATAGACTTAGATGCCTGGGATATTCATTTTAATATTAACAGTCACCACCCTGAAAATTCTGATTTATATTCTTCTTTCTCCAGAATTCAGGATCTTTTTTCCTCAGCTTACTGGAGTGCTGACCATGGCTTTCTTTATGCACAATTGTGTAATTACACTACTTAAGAATAACAGGAACCAAGAAAAAAATGTAAGTGACTACAGGAGAAAATATGTTTAGGTGCAAAAAGTGACTTTTCCTGAAACTGTTCTTTGTAATGGTTGTTATGTGCTCAGCCTGTGTTGGGGTCATGTAAATTTCAGCACTCTAAGCCAATGTTTGCTAACCTTAGCCTAGAGCTAGCTTTTTCTGAATGCTTCATTAAACAATCAAATATTTTTGGGGCAGCCCTATATATGTCAGAATGATGTTATTTCTGCCTGGATTGTTGAAGCACATCATGTCATGCTCTGCTCAAAGTAAGATTCTAAAGAAATCAAGTGAGGAAGTCATTGATGGCTCTCAGTTTGAGAAAGTTTAGAAAACCATTTCTAAAGTTCTGAGGTTCTCCCAGTCCGTATTCAAACCCATAGTTTTGAACTGGCAAAGATGTTTTGTTAGAATGATTCCATTAACTGTGCATAAAATCATTTAGGCTTTGTCTTTTTATTTATTTATTTACAATACCCTATAAAAATGTAAATTTAAAAATTTTCATTAATCATAACCAAACCAAAAAGTAAAAGTGCAATAATAATGGACCATTTGATCCTGTATACTAAAGGAGTAACAGTGGGGGGCAAGGGCTCAAGGAAGGGGTGAAATGTCCAGTAGAATGTGGTTTCAAATAGGGGAAGAGAATAATGTGGAGAAGCAGCCAGTTAGTAACAGGAGTTCACTGCTTAGAGCCGTGATTGTGAACCTATGGCTCGTGAGAGGAATTCATTCCTAGTACCTTCTTGCTTAGTCTACAGGAAGATCTTGGCCAGGTTGAAGCAAGATGCAGGTCAGAGACAAGCTTAATAAGAAAATGAGTCTTGGGAAGGCTAGACATGTGTGCAAAGATGATATTGCTTCATCACAAGGTTGCTTTGTCACTTTAGCCAGTGTCAGTCTTCATGACTGACCTTTGGAAAGGCACTGAGCAAAAATGGGATTCCACATTCAGCAGCAAGGCAGAACATAGATACTTATCAGCATCTGGATGACCTTTCAAATATTTGGAGAAATGTTTTACAGCTGGATCTCAAACTTGAATTGTCATGAATGACGCATGAAGTCTGGTTCATTAGCATGGGGACCAGAACACTGATTTTTGTATATTTATAATAAAGTCTCTAGTGAATCAAGAAAGAAAATGCAGGGTATGTCATTAAGCAAAATTGTATTAAATTTTTAAAGAATGTTGAAAAAAAAGCTGTAGTACTATTTTTCCCTTTCACTTTGACCATTTACCTGGTTGGGTTTTTTATTCATCAGAACACAAATGTTTGGTTTGGTTTGGGGTATTGCCATAAACCCTTGAACCTAATAATCTGAAACTTGGCACTTAAGACGTGGCAATTATTCCTGAAAATAATTTTAAATTCTGCCAAGAAATCAAAAGGAAATTTACAATTCTCTTTAAAGAGGAGTGAAAGGGGAAAATGCATGGTTTGTTTTCAATGTAGGAGGCTGAAATTACTGTAAATACAGCTCTTTCATATTAATTTTAATTGAGGGCGAATTTATTTTCTATCTCAAAGAAAAAAGCAATTGCAATTTGATGATTTCTGGTTATAACTTCCAATTATATTCTTGCTTATCTTGGCCTGGCATTATAAATTAAAGCTGTATGGTGGAAGTGGCTTAAAAAGAAACAAAGAAGTACAGGTAGTCCTTGGCTTATAACCACTATTTGAAGTTACAACAGCCCTGAAAAAAGTGACATGACTGTTTTTCACACTTACAACCATTGCAACATCCCCATATAGTCACATGGTCAAAATTTGGATGCTTTGCAGTTGCAATATCCCAGGGTTATGCAATCACAAGCAAAGTCAGCGGGGAAGCCAGATTCATTTAATAACTGTGTTACTAACTTAACAACTGCACTGATTCACTCAACAACTGTGGCAAGAAAGGTTGTAAACTTGGGCAAAACTCACTTAACAAATGTCTCACTTAGCAACATAAATGTTGGGTTCAATTGTGGTCGTATGTTGAGGACTACTGTACACAGTATGACTCTGCAGCTAGCAGGATATGTAGAAAGGCAGCTGTTTCCCAGCCTCATAGCTACTACAAGGAGCTTCTGCTGCCACCAACCTGCCTTGCTACAGGTTTAGAATAAGAAATTCTTTGTGGCTTCATGACTCAAAAGGGTTGCTTCATTTCCACAAGAATTCATACCATCTTCAAGCATGACTTGTCATGGTTTCATGTGCTTTGCTACCTTGTGATCTTGATAGTTGCCATCATTGGGGATAATATGAATTCTGCTTTATATCAGAGAACTCTATAGGTGAAATGCAAATGCATTATGTGGCAAAACTGATCCTAGCCAAACAAATCTACAAAGGAATGGATGAAGAACAAACTCAATATTTTTGAATGACCAAATAGTAGTTCTAATCCACCTAGAAATTACAGGAAGTGTTGGTGATATGTACAATTACTCAGCTTAAAAGGGCAAATACTTTTTCACATAGATACATCATATATTGGCTACCTTTGTTTCTGAAATAAATAAGCATTGAAGTTTGTTCACTCCATCTCCCTTCATGTAACAGAAGAAGAACATGAAGCTCTGATTGATTCAGTCACAAAGTTACACAACAATCAAAACAATCTGAAAGAAGGTGAATTCCAATTTGAGCCATTCTGGACTCTTGCTTCCTTAACCTTCTGCTTTTGGAGCAGAAGGTTAAGGAAGGTTAAGCAAAATAAAACAAAAACAGCTATCAGTGTAAATGATGACTGGGTTTCCCCCTCCCCCAGTAGTCCTAACCTTTAAGTTTTAAAGTTTAAGTTCATAGTATCAATATTGAGAAATGGTTGTATTTTCTTAATGTTATTTGATGTTCCTACTCTATGGTACTATGCCTAGAGTTTCCATATTTAATATAAGAGCTGAATTTGATGGTTCTTGTAGCATAAAACTGAAACTAAACTCTTTCAATGCACAAAAGTAGCATAATCTAACTCCTTTGTTTTGAAGAGATGCTTACTTTAGAAGATTATCCATTTTCTATTCTTATAAGTAGAGAAAGAGAAAAAAATGTGTTACTTTCTGGATAAATATGGAGTCTAAATCTAACTTTTTTACACTGTAGCCCAGCCTAATGTTCACAGATCTCACCAGCAGTCTAGTGTTTCCAGAACTAGTATATAGTATATACTCAAATGTCAACAGTAAAATAAGTTAAAAGTTCAGAGACTGAGATCACAGTTTATGCTGTGAGCAAGTATTGACTAGATATAAAATCTGTGATAATCTCCATTTTTAAATTCGTATCATCCCCATCCTGCTTGAGTAAAGCAGTTGCTGAAAAGATGGAAGCATTTTCTGACAGGGAAGAAGAGAGTTCCATAAGCTGTTGATTTTCTATTTGGGTTTGAAGATCCCATTCCAAAGAGTTACAGGAATTATATCTATTTAAAGAGAAATTAAGGTCAAAATTATTCACTGAAATTGTCAGTGTTTGTTTAATCGGTCATTTTCTGTTGCTTCAGGGGCTTGGACAGAATCTGGGTTTCAAGAAATTTAACTGGAGCAGATAGACAACTTTCTCAGGCAATGTAGTCATGAGAGTAATCTAACAAATATAAGAAAATAAAAATGGAATGTTACAGAATAGAATAAATGAGTTAATGTTTTTCTGCACATTGCAGATGTCTGTGATTCTATTATATAGAACATTATAGTTCTATAATTATGGGGAAACACTCTGGGATTGTAGATAAATGTTCAAATGGTGCTGGAGTATCCAAGTGAAGATCCCCACTTGAGAAGAATGAAGTCAACCAGGGGTACTCATGGCAGGGTCAAAAAAGGTCAAGAAGATGTTAATAGGGACGTGGATTGATCCCGTTATTATGGCTGTCATTTTGACTTTTTAAATTAAAATATTCCTCCAGAAAATATTCCTCCAGAATATATGTCTTTTTCAGTAAGTGATATTGTGGACAAGTTATGGTTTATGATCATGTAGCAGAAAAACAGATGTAAGATTCCTCCAGAATCTTACAACTGTTTTTCTGCTACATGATCATAAACCACAACTTGTCCACAATATCATTTACTGAAAAAGACATATACAGTATATGCTGAATCATATTTTGTTAACGATGGTTCACTGGATAAATGCCTTTGGTGCCTATTTTTATTCAGTACAGGCAAATGGCAACCCTAAGGAGAAGAGACAGGGAGCAGGAGTCAACTTGTTAACTAAGTAAATCTCGACTACTGTTATTGAAATGGACCAGAACACAAGGCACAAATCTAAAGAACTGAATAGACTACACTCTGTCCAAGATGTTGTATAACCACCTGTTTGGAGATAGAATCCCAAAAAGAAGAAGGGGTAGAAGAGGAAAGAGGATGGAATGAGCTGTCAGGGAAGACATAATTTGCAAAGATTTTGGGGATTGTTGCTTATTATCTCTATAGTAAAGTAGCCCAGTGAAAGGGAAATGTGGTGAACCACAACTTTTTCTTTGATATGGAGGAAATTGTAACATTTGCTTCAAATGATGAGCAACGGTCATGAAATAAAACTCAAAAGACTGATTTAGAATGTGGTCCAATTTCTGAAAAGAAAGGGAGCTTGCAGGCAAAAAAAATTGCTTATTATTCAATTTCAAGGAATTTACAATAAAGCATATGGTTTCTCTCAGTTCCTTTTATTTGTACAATAAGGATAGGCTAGTTGAGAATTAGTGATAAAACCATTTACAGCAGGGTGAAAAAAACAAAATGGCAGCTGCAACTGCATGGCCAAAGCCCTGCCCCCTTTTAACATGTTGCCATCTTGACTTTTTTTAACAAACCTTCCCCATCCTTCTATCACTTGCCCCTGATTCGCCCTCTTTTGTAAACCATGAAATCTGGAAGATTTTTCATTCATTCATCAAGGGTACAGAGTCTTTATCTAGCACTGTAATTTACCCAAATTGTATTTTAATGTGTGTAAAAGTAAAAGTAAAAGGCACTGCTAAACTTGAAGCATCTTCTCCCCAGCTAAATGCTATAAAAAGCATCCCATAAAAGAAGACACTTGTATAATTTCCATATGTCATTTGGTACCCATATTTTTTTGAAGAGGAAAAGTTTGGTTTTTAACAATGGTCCAAAATTGACTCCTTTTTGAGAACATGATAGCTTAATTAGCTTTGATCTCCACATTTATTATAGCTTTTTTCTTCATTCCCTTGAATGTATGTTAAATTGGCGTGTGGGTGTAGTCCCAAAATTACTGTGTTATTGTATCTACTTAATAATTAAAAACAATACATTTTCCATTTATTGGGGCACAGGGGACAATTAATTCAAACAATAAGAATCATTATTCCATGATTTAACTGTTCCAGGATTTGTCCTGGAACTAATTTTCCATATAATAATTGAAACAAGCTGATTTTATTTGTTTTCTGTTTCTTGTGTTTTAACTACAGGTCAGAGATCTTTCAATTGCTTACTTTTTAGTCAGTTTAACGTATCTCTATGTTGGGGTGCTAATCTTCACCTCTTTTCCATCTCCACCATTGAGCAAGGAGTGTATAGAACAGGTACAAAAACCTTTAATATGGGGAACTTTGTTTAACTTGCTGAGAATTGATTATGTGTAAGCATTGTTCTCTTCTGTCTGCATCTGCATTTAATATAATGTTATTATCAGGTCTCACTTTCACTTGATGCATCAGGTCAAATTTATGAACAATGTCATACTTAAATAATACCACATTTTCCTAATTAAAGCTATTTTAGCACCATTAAATACTAGCTGCCAATTGCACCAATTGGTATAACCCATTATACCATTATTTTCTACCACTTCAGGGCCGAAAAGTTGTAAAGAAAAGTTGGTTACTTTTTCAAATTAAGAAATTGGGTTCAGATGAGTCTGTCTTGGTTTAATTAGCTGACTTAGCAAGCTTTTAGCTTGTACATTCATCTCCTTTGAGCTAAAGAAGCTAAAACTAAATGAAGAAGTTTCTAATTAAGCATAGTTTCCCTTTTTTGTCTCAACTGGAAAAACATGTTTATCAGTTCTGCAACAACTAGAATCCTTAGGCTATTACATGAAGTTCCAAGCTGGTAAATTTCCTTTCCTAATTCAAATGAAATGTGAAATAAGGGCTAATTAGGGATTTCCTGGATTATTCTCACCTTGAACAAACGTTTTCATATGCAGGCGAAATATTTATGCATCATATGGTTTACACAGCTGAGATTATATCCAGATTGGCTCAGTGTCTAATTAAAGTATGGTACTGTTTTACAAATGGTAAACTGTGGTTATATGGAAGTATGCTGGTATACACTGGACTGGTGCATAAATGCAAATTATCAGTGTAGCTGAAAAAGAAAACAGACCATTAAGCAAAAAAATGTTTTTCTATAATGTTTTACAATCCCTTCTCCAGCATAGCTGGGCATCTCAAAATAAGTTTTATGCATCTGAAGACATGCATTTGTCTAGGAAACTATGTCAAAATAAATTTAAGGAAAAACAGAACATACAAATGTAAAAATACATCTGTGTGCATGTGTTTGTGTTGAGAATATAAAATAAGAATTTGCCCTACTTAAGATACAAAAATTTAATTTACAATAAGACTGCGATTTTTAAAATTCTGGAACCAAACTATTCTAAATAATTAAGCCATATTTCATTTGTGCTTCATGAACAAAATTCTGTAACTTCGTGCATAAACATTTCCATGATTAAAAAACCAAATATGTAGATGAAGCCGTTATAGAATTTTCCAAGTCTTACATATTCTGATTATGATCAGGATATGTTGATGTGTTATATTCTCTATATAGAAACATCTTTATGCTCATTGCTTTATAGTCCTTGATATACATAGACTATAGAGGCAGAAGGAAATGACAGCCCCATTTCACTTGCATCACTAACTTTTCTTTTTGTTAGAATTTTTTAGATAATTTCCCCAGTAATGACATCATGTCATTTCTTGCAAGAATATTTCTGCTGTTCCAGATGGTGACTGTGTTCCCACTACTTGGTTACTTGGCACGAGTTCAGTTTCTAGGACATATCTTTGGAAAAGTTTATCCAAGGTAAACCATTCCTTTTTGGCATATCTTAGTTCTATTCCTTGTTTTCACACCCATGTCATATAGAAATATTCTGACACTACTCATTTGCCACTGTTAGAACAAACTTTCTATTGTGGTTAGTGACGGCTTCATGTCAGTCTCAGGGAGGGAGTGTTTTTGGTTTGATGTGTACAGGTGAAACTCGAAAAATTAGAATATCGTGCAAAAGTTCATTTATTTCAGTAATGCAACTTAAAAGGTGAAACTAATATATGAGACAGACTCATTACATGCAAAGCAAGATAGTTCAAGCCGTGATTTGCCATAGTTGTGATGATTATGGCTTATAGCTCATGAAAACCCCAAATCCACAATCTCAGAAAATTAGAATATTGTGAAAAGGTGCAATATTCTAGGCTCAAAGTGTCCCACTCTAATCAGCTAATTAAGCCATAACACCTGCAAAGGGTTCCTGAGCCTTTAAATGGTCTCTCAGTCTGGTTCAGTAGGAATCACAATCATGGGAAAGACTGCTGACCTGACAGTTGTGCTGAAAACCATCATTGACACCCTCCATAAGGAGGGAAAGCCTCAAAAGGTAATTGCAAAAGAAGTTGGATGTTCCCAAAGTGCTGTATCAAAGCACATTAATAGAAAGTTATGTGGAAGGGAAAGTGTAGAAGAAAAAGGTGCACAAGCAGCAGGGATGACCGCAGCCTGGAGAGGACTGTCAGGAAAAGGCCATTCAAAAGTGTTGGGGACTTTCACAAGGAGTGGACTGACCTGGAGTCAGTGCATCAAGAGCCACCACACACAGACAGATCCTGGACATGGGCTTCAAATGTTGTATTCCTCTTGTCAAGCCACTCCTGAACAACAAACAACATCAGAAGCATCTTACCTGGCTAAAGAAAAACAGACCTGGTCTGTTGCTCAGTGGTTCAAAGTCCTCTTTTCTAATGAGAGCAACTTTTGCATCTCATTTGGAAACCAAGGACCTAGAGTCTGGAGGAAGAATGGAGAGGCACACACTGCAAGATGCTTGAAGTCCAGTGTGAAGTTTCCAGAGTCTGTGTTGATTTGGGGAGCCATGTCATCTGCTGGTGTTGGTCCACTGTCCTTCATTAAGTCCAGGGTCAACGCAGCCATCTACCAGGAGATTTTGGAGCACTTCATGCTTCCTTCCGCAGACAAACTTTATGGGGATGCTGACTTCATTTGGCACCTGCCCACACTGCCAAAAGCACCAAACCTGGTTCAATGACCATGGGATTACTCTGCTTGATTGGCCAGCAAACTCGCCTGACCTGAACCCCATAGAGAATCTATGGGGCATTGCCAAGAGAAAGATGAGAGACATGAGACTGAACAATGCAGAAGAGCTGAAGGCTGCTATTGAAGCATCCTGGTTTTCCATAACACCTCAGCAGTTCCACAGGCTGATAGCTTCCATGCCACGCCGCATTGAGGCAGTAATTGCTGCAAAAGGGGCCCAAACCAAGTACTGAGTACATACACATGCTTATTCTTTCAGAGGTCCGATATTGTTCTATGTACAATCCTTGTTTTATTGATTGCATGTCATATTCTAATTTTCTGAGATTGTGGATTTGGGGTTTTCATGAGCTGTAAGCCATAATCATCACAATTATGACAAATCACGGCTTGAACTATCTTGCTTTGCATGTAATGAGTCTATCTCATATATTAGTTGCATTAGTTTTAAGTTGCATTACTGAAATAAATGAACTTTTGCACAATATTCTGATTTTTCAAGTTTCACCTGTATGTGTGTGTTTAAAATGATGTGTAAACAGGGCCATTGATATTCCATATGTAATTTTAGAGCAATGAACCAAAATTTGGCACCTTGATTACATTGATTGCAACTGTAGCTTGGTGTAATGTGCAGGTGGGATGCATGGTTTCTTTATGGTTTTTTGCCTTTATTTTGTGCTCCACCCAAGCCTCATGCTAGTCTATAAAGTGCATACTCTAGTGAGAACAGCTAAAAAGATAAGTCAGAAAATTGCCCAAATTAGCATGAGTTTTTTTTAATTTGAAAAAGGAGAATTCTTGCTTACTAATTCAGGAGTTATCCTTATCATAAGTCTGCTAGGTGTACATTTTATGTGCTTTTCTTCAAAGAGTTTTCTGACAGATAAGGAAGGTTACATAAACAACTGCAAGAATCACAAGTGTTTCTTGTTGATAGTGACCTTTAGAAAAACAGGTTCTCAGACAATATTTTTGATTTTATTATGTTGATCAGGACTTTTAGAAGAAATAGCAGACAATTTGTGTATGGAATGGCTTCCTATCCAGGCTTTGAGTCAATTCTGACCTATTTAGTTTCAGCAAGAAAGCCATATTCGTCTCCTGCCGGCATCATACTCCGATCGCCCTGTATGCTCCCACAGGCAGGGCCTCCTTGGGGTACCATCAACCAGACATTGTCGGCTGGTGGTGCCCAGGGGTAGGGCCTTCTCTGTGGGAGCACCCACCCTGTGGAACCAGCTCCCCTTGGGTCTTTGCTTGGCCCCTGATCTCCGTTCCTTCCGCTGGGACCTGAAGACCTGGCTATTTCAGCAGGCTGGCCTGGACTGAACCAAGGGAGGGGGGTTTTAAAATAATTTTAATTGGTTTTAGTGTATTATTGGGCTTGTACTGTTTAATTATTTTTTAAATAGATTATTGTATTGTGTTTTTATATTGTGAGCCACCCTGAGTCCTTAGGGAGAGAGGGCGGCATACAAGTCTAATAAATTATTTTTTATCATTATATTATTATTATTTGCCACCAGACCCCAGGTTTTAATTAAATACCACTAAAAGAGGCCCACACCTTGTTACAGTTCTCTATTCATTGTGATTTAGTGATTATTAATCAATTTTAGTTACTAGCATTTGTAAAAATTATGTGGTGACTAGGGCAGTAACTACAATCTGCTAACAAAGAGAAATTAAAGACTCTAAACATTTCAAACAAGAGAGAGAGATCCAGTTTGGTGCAATGCTTAAGGTGCCAGGTTAGAAATTGGGAGTGTATGAGTTCCAGTCCTGTCTTAGCACAAAGCAGCTTAGGGACTTTCAGCCAGTCACTCTCCTTTCATACCTAAAAACACAGAGAACAATAAAATAACAATAAAAACAAAGAACAAAAGATGGTGCAAACCAGCCAACACTCAGAACAAGTACAGAAGGGAGCCTGACTCACCTTCAAGGCTCTTTGAAAAACCAGCAGGGTGGGGCCATCCAGATCTTGGGGGACCTCTCCCTTGAGAGGTCAAGCACTATGGCAGAAAAGGTGAGTTTTAAGGAATCCCAATAGGTGGCATTGTTTAATCAAAGGAACTCAAGCAGTATAGCCTTTAGGGCTTTGTAGGTAACTACCAGCATCTTGAAGCATACCCAGAAGCAACCTGGTAACTAGTGCAGTTTATGAAGCAGAGGTATTATATGAGCAAAGTCAGGCACACCAATCACTCAGGCTCCTGCATTCTGGACCAAATAAAGTTTCTGGGTGGCCTTAAAGGGCAGCCTGATGTAGAAAGCATGGCAGTACACAAGCTGCAAGATGACCAGGGCATGAAGGACTGGCTGAACATTTTCTTTTAAGATCCCAAATGTACAGATATAGTTATTTGCTATTTTTACAGTGGCTGCCACTGTACTCTAAAAAAGGGACTTTAGACCCGGATTTTATCTCTCAGAGTTGAAATAAAAATACAGATTTGCTCCCACTATTAGTTCAATTTAAAGAGTTGACAATGGAAATAATTTATTTGCTGGTCTGAAGCAATTTCCTGGAAACTTAGTGTGTTTAGAAACACATTAATCCAAGGTTATTATGCTAAGTGGAGATCTGTCAGTTTTCCAGAAGTTTCAGCTACATCTCTTAAGAATCTACTTCCTGATGTGGAGGCTAAGGAAGTGTATTTATAGTCATGTTCTGGCACCCACGCTGGTTTTGTGCACTCTTTAACACCACCTCAATTTTAGAGATGCTGTGTTTTCTCAAACACAGCATCTCAGCCGGTTGGATGTTGTGATAAAGCATCAGGCTAGAAACCAAGAGATTGTTGTTTCAGTTCTCCCTTTGCTACAGCTCCAACTAGGTAATTTGGAGCTAGTTGCACTCTCTGAACTGTAGGTAGAAGGCAATGGCAATCCTCTTCTAAAGTCTTGTGAAGAACACTGCACAGACTTATCAACACTGACTCAAAGGAAGAAAAGGGGCTTCTGAATTGTTCCATTAAATTCAGGGTATCCATATACACACACTCCATAAAAAATAATGGCAATAATTTATTTTTACAAATTTATGTAGCACCCCAAATCTTTTTCTTGAGGTAATTGTGACAGGACTGGCTTTGTTCAAGTTGTCTCAAGGTTCATTTATGGTTATAGACTACAAGCATCAACCTATAAATGTGTAAAATCACTCTGATGGTGGCTCTGCTTTGGCAGGAGACTTACCATTTACCATTTTGAATTAAAGATGACAGGAATAAAATAGTATAATCTTGCAAGTCTGAAAACACTTTCCATCCTCTCTTGCCTTTACTTTCCAGAGAATTAGAGAAGGTGCCTTCTGAGATGCTCTGTCCAATCTCATCCCTCGTTTGAACTCAGTGTCTTTTATCAGACTGCTGTCCAGGCTGCAGCTCTTCCTTCTTTCTCCCAAAGTTATTCTCATAGCCTGTTATAGAATAGTAGCGACACTACTTGGTGATCAGCATTCTTTCCAACAACTTGCCCCTCTCTGTGGACCACAGCTGGTGATTGAAATCCAATATATCAGGGTGGGAAAGGCTACTAAAAATAACTGTAAAAGTTGGTAGTGATTTCTTTAGCAAATAGATTTTGCCTTGATTTGTGAGGATCCATTTTTAAATATACTAAATAACAATATGCAGATTAAAAAAAACTATATTGTTTAAAATGCCGTCTGTGTAGTAGTGAACACAATTTCAAAGGAGGTCTCTGTGCTGCTCTAAAGAACAAGGGCACTAACCTCTCTTATTAAATATTAGCGCCTTTCTCTTTAATGTGTTAATTTGGAGGGAGGTAGGGATTTGCTTGAGCAAATCACCATTGGGATTGCTAAACTTTATTTATTTAGTTAGTTAGTTAGTTAGTTAGTTAGTTAGTTAGAAGCCGTAGTTCATAGTCCTTGGTTAACAACCACTCATTCAGCAACCATTCGAAGTTATGACAGTGATGAACAAGTGACACTTAAAACCAGTCCTCAGAGTTCTTGCCATCCCAGCATCCTGATGGTCACATGATCATATGGCAACTGGCTTCTATTTACATGGTTGCAGTGCCCTATAGACATGTGGTTGCCATTTGCAATCTTCCCTTGCAACATTGACAAGCAAAATCAATTGGGAAGCCAACAGAGGAAGTGGTAAATTATTTGGGTAAATTTTCACCCCCAGGTACAGTCCTCCCAAGCCTCACTACCCTTGTGCTGTGCTGCAACGGACCCTTGAGCACCCTCATCTGCCCCATAGCAACCACTTACTGCCTAATAGCCTGTTTGCAAAACACCTATGGACCCTAACTTTGGTTGTTGGAAGCTAATGGGTAGCCTTGCTTAACAATGACAATAGGGACCACAAAGATTGCTATCACTAAGCAATGTGTGTGATGTCATGCTTTATGATCACATTGCTTAACAATGATACTTCTGGTCCCAGTTACCATCATTAATCAAGGACCATCTGTATGCATTGGGCTCAGAGTCAGATTAGCGTAGGAGATTTTTATTTGTATCCAAGGAGAGCCTAGAGCCTGTGTACTTCTCCCATAGTCTAGTCTAGACTGAGAGCTAACTTGAAACAAGGAAAAGTAGCTTAGCCAATACATCATGTTTAAAAAGCCATTAATAGAGATCAGTGTTGGGGAATTTAGTTTCTTATAGATTACAGCTGTTTAATAAATTATTCTTGAAAAAAAACGTAGAAAGAACACCATGTAAGGAAAAACTGTTCAGGTGTTTTATTTTTATACAATGATTCATACATCATATAAACCATATTTAATAATTACATTATAGTGAATAAACAATTTTAAACAGATCGTGCCAAACCAATCTTATTTCATTCTTCAACATAGTGACTAAATTAGTAGATCAGCGAAACACTGTGGATGGAATATATTTAGATTTCAGCAAGGCATTTGACAAAGTAGACCACAAACTACTTCTTGCTAAGCTAGAAAAAGTGGAATAGATAGCACCACTGCTAGATGGACTCGCAACTGGCTGGCAAACCATACTCAACGAGTAGTCCTTAATGGGTCTAAGTCTACATGGAAGGAAGTAAGCAGTGAGGTGCCACAAGGCTCTGTCTTAGGCCCAGTACTCTTCAATATCTTCATTAACTACTTAGATGAAGGAATAGAAGGGGAACTTACCAAATTTGCAGATGATACTAAGCTGGCAGGAATAGCTAACACCCAAAAAGATAGGCTCAAGATCCAGATGGATCTTGACAGACTAGAACACTGGGCCATATCTAACAAAATGAAATTCAATGTAGAGAAAAGTAAAGTCCTACACTTAGGCAAGAAAAACCCAAAGTACACATATAGACTGGGTGAAACCAGGTACAATAGCAGTAACTGTGAGAGGGATCTTGGAGTCTTAGTGGACAACCAGCTAAATATGAGCCAGTAGTGTGCAGCAGCAGCCAAAAAAGCTAATGCAATCCTAAATTGCATTAACAGAGGGATACAATCGAGATCAAGTGAGGTACTAATACCACTCTATAAATCCTTAGTAAGACCACACCTAGAGTACTGCATCCAGTTTTGTTCACCACATTGCAAAAAAGATGTTGAGACTCTAGAAAAAGAACAGAGAAGAGCAGCCAAGATGATTAGGGGACTGGAGACTAAAACATATGAAGAACGGTTACAGGAACTGGACATGGCTAGTCTAGTGAAGAGAAGGACTGGGGAGACATGATAGCAGTCTTCCAATATTTGAGGGGCTGCCACAGAGAGGAGGGGTTCAAGCTATTTTCTAAAGTGCCTGTAGGCCAGACAAGGAATAATGGATGGAAACTGAACAAGGAGAGATTCAACCTGGAAATAAGGAGAAACTTTCTGACAGTGAGAACAGTCAACCAATGGAACACCTTGTCCTCAGAAGTTGTGGGAGCGCCATCACTTGAGACTTTCAAGAAGAGATTGGACTGCCATTTGTCAGAAATGGTGTAGGGTCTCCCACTTGGGCGGGGAGTTGGACTAGATGACCTACAAGGTCCCTTCCAAATCTGATTATCTGTTATCTGTTATCTGTTATTTTTTATGATTGTACAACTTATTCAGCAAAAACCAAACCACATTTATACTACAGTATATTTCTTATAACATCAAGATGTGACTAATATATCAAAATATCATTTTTTTAATATTTATTGGACATCCCAGTGGATGTTTACAAAGGGTTACATGCCAATCTTTTTATGCTGGTCATGTAATATATTTGACAAACTCTTTTATATATGTTGGGCTTGCCCTATGCTTGTCCTGTTTTGGTCCCATATTCTTATTACTGTTAACAAAAATGCAGTGTAAAGTGATTAATAGGACATTAAAGTATATTCCAAAAATCTGGAATATTTTGATTTATGATGAATTCTGGGCTCACCAAATCAATAAGGTAATTTTGCACTGTTGGAAAGAAATATCGACCCCAGGTTTAAAAAATCCTGGATTGAAGAAATAAGGTGACTATGTGCTTTTAAATTGAATTTATAAATGTAATGTATGGAATCACTTTTATGATTCTGTATGGTCAAGCTTTATTTGTTTAAAGGCCAAGTACTCTTATATATTTACTTTATATATTTATTCTAATATTTATGTAGTGTATATATATATATATGCTACTTTTAGCAGAGATGAGTAGTGATGCTGCCTTTTTTAATTTTAATTTTTTTAATATAGGTTGTTTTCTGTTTTTAAATTTTCTTTTTCCTTGTTTGTATAATAGCAATATGGATAAGTATATTTAAAATTAATAAGTCATAATGTCCAAGGGTTTTTTGTGTCTGGTTTCTTTCTTTGTTTAAAATAGCAAGGTTCCCATTTCTAAGTGTGTGAAGCTTCTGAATCAGTATTTAAATGGGATGGTATGTTTGTATTAACAGATAGGCCTTGTTCAGAATGTGAAAATCCTTACAAGTTTAATTATCTGCTTAGAAAATTTAAGAAGGTGGGATAGGATACAGAACCTTTTCTGTTTACACTTTCTTAAAGAATGAGTTTGATGAAAATCTTAGGTATGAGTCCTGCAAACCTAAATATTTATTTAATCTATCAAAATTTTATACATTTATAATGTTATGATTTCCACGCCTCTAAAGATTCTTCTTCTGATATTCATTAGTTTGGTTGAGCAGGCTCAGATCATTCCTGGATCCAAAATATTGCTTTTCATGTGGGGAATGTGTTTTAGAGTATTTTATTATAATTTATAGAGTATATGGATGCAGTGGTGGGATTCAACCAGTGTAACAACCGGTTCAGTGAGTGCGTGCTTTACACGCACAGTTTTAAAACAGCCATTTTCAGCTAAAATTTACCTTCTGCTGCCACTCCAGTGAGTAAAACAGCTGAGGCACGGCAATCTACTGTGCCACGCAAATCAGCTGGACTTCAAAACAAGCAAATAAAGGATAAACTAGGGTGGGTGGGTGGGCGGGGCCAACTAATCACCGGAACTACCAATTTGCCTGAACCGGTCCTTACCGGCCGAATCCCACCTCTGTATGGATGGCATTTTACAGTATATAAGGGATGACTGTTCATATGTATGTGTGTATAGAAGAGAGTGGGAGAAATAGAGAGATGAGTATACTTTTATGAACTTTGGCATGGCAAATAGAAAAGAACCTTAGAAAACTGAATTTCAGATAGCTATATTATATTCAAAATACCAATGTAAGATTTGGCTGTTGGAAGAATCACTATAAAGCTCATTTCATCTAAAAGTAATTGGCTGTAGTGGATGAGTCACAGAAATGGAAAGATTTTTTTACTAGCTTACTGAAACTAATAAAAGGGATTGCTCTTACAGAGAGTTAGAATAGCTTGGTTTTTCTCTTTTCTTACAGTTTTTTCCACGTGCTGGTTTCGAACATTATCATTGTAGGAACTGGAGTTGCAGTGGCCAGATTCTATCCAAATATAGGGGGAATCATAAGGTACCCTTGAAATATGAATTGATTGTTATGCTGAAATTGATGCAGGACTATGCTAAATATCATGTAAAATTTAAACAAAATAGTGGGTGATTCTCATATCTGGCATCTGCATGATATGCAGATCTGCAAGCTAAAGTGATAAAATTGTGAAAAAAGTTTCAAAATTTCACTTTTTTACATGTTTTCCCTACATGGAACAATTCAATACTACATACATTCTGGCCTTTTCTTAGTCATTACCATAGTATTTGTTTTTTGCAGCAAAAAATATCCAGATTCAATTTCTTTCACATTCAGAGGCATTGAAAATCTGAATTATCCAAATGAACCCACAGGTGGGATAATTGATCTCTCCTCTCTAAACAACATTTTATAATTCTTATATAATGCTGATGAGTGTATAGATCAGGCTAGACATCTGGATGACTCCAGGCTGTGGGTGGAGAAACGGAAGTCATAGTTCTAGTGTGACTCCCATAATCAAACAAGCAAAAGGGAAGAATAAACTTCACTAAAAATAAAGGGGAAAGAAAGAAAATCCCGGTGACACCTATAAATGCCACATACCTCTGACTCATATATCGTTGACAGTTATGACAGAATTGTGAGTGCTTAAAAAAAATTAAATGTTGCCCAATTCTGTTCTATAAGTTATCAAGAGTGAGCACGCAATTTCTTTCAAAACACTCTGGAAGAGTTTCCACTACTCCAAGACAGGAATCTTAAATCAACAGCTGCATCCTAGCTGGAGTACTCGTAGCACTCCAGAATCCTAAATTAGAAGCTATATCTGTAGCCATGTTTCTAGGGAAGCTGGAAATTGTAATTCAGCAACATCTGGAATGCCACTGCTTACCTGTCCCTATCTGACCTCATGTAGTTCTCTCACAAAATATTTGTATTTAGTATAGCACATAAAGATACAGCTTTGTATTCTATTCCAAAGTGTTTGTCACCTTATTATTCCTACTTTTTCTGTAAGCAAAAAATCCCAAACTTGCAAATAAAATAAATGAAGCCCCAGCTACCACTAAGTAGCTATGAATATTAAAAATGGCTGTATGATCGAGCCTTCCTTGAAATCAGCTTTCTTTGCCATGATTTTCTTTTCCCTTGTAACAAACACTATTACCAAAATTCCACATTTTAAAACTGCATTTTAGACCTGAAGCTTGGCTAGAAGCTCATGATTTAATTAGGGCCACTGCCAGAATCCTGACAGCACATGTGTCCCACATAAGGTCTTATTAATCCATTTTTTTAAAGAGTTTGGAAACTTTTATCATGAATGTCTTCTGCATCTCCTTTTATTCTCAAAGCTCCTCATGTTTCTCCCTTTCAATTTTATTCATTTGTTTTTATCCCACCTTCATTACTTTTATTAATGACTTAAAGTGGCAAAACGTACCCATTGCTCCTTCCTCGTACTGTTTTTCTCGCAATTCCAATTTCAGCTGAACTTTCTCCATGTGAAAAATCTTGGATCCTGATTTTTTTAAAAATACCTCTTGGACATCCAACCACATATTCCCACCCATTTGTTCTATTGTGAGCAACAGGAACAAAGAACTAATTAATTTAAATAAGCAAGCCTTGGCTAAGCAATTTTGTGCAGTCATCCAATGCACAAAGGAATGTTTGTGATTGGTTCCTTTTTTCTTCAAAAGAAGTACTCTGCCATGAACCCATCTGGTGTTCTTTATAAAAATATGAAGGACCATAAAAAAAAAAGAGGAAGAAATTTTCTCTGGCCCTTCATATCAGATGCAAGTTGCAGTATTACAGTCTCTGATATCCAGCTTTTGTGATTGCTCCCCTCACCCCACTCAAGAAGTATTAAAAGAATGATTGTGAAGTTGTTTGAACACCAAATAAATGCTATTGATTAATGCAGCACACTTTGGTGTTGGAGAAAACTACAGCAGTGGGAGCCCTAGTAGGCAGCATTTACGCTATTGAATTAAAGGATAAAGGAATCATTTTCTCCAATTAAATGTGATAATTGTTGCATCAGATGTCCTCTGTGTGCCTGAAAACTATGCATGCCAGCAGCCATTTTGAAGAATGTGTTTTGCTGCAGCTATGTCATATAATTACTTGTCAGATGGAGAAAGGAATCCAACAGAATAGCTATAATGTGTGATATCCATTCTGATGTCCATCTGCAATGGTAATGAAGCAAATCATGTACTGCTGACCCTGTTGGTCGATCAGCCCCCAGGGTGGCCCCATGGGCCAAATCTAAGCACCCTGTTGGTCCGATCAGCCCCCAGGCCTTCAGTTTAACACTCCTGTACTAAGGTTTATTTTGCTTAACATTGGAAAAGATTTGTCTTGATGCTACCAGGTATTTTTTTAAATAGTAATATAAATCAATTAACCATCCAACCAACTAACCACATTATGGCTGTCTTCAATGCTTATTCATAATTAGTTTAACTAATGGTGTTAACCTATAAAGCCCTTCATGGCTTGGGTCCAGGGTACTTGCAGGAGCGCCTCCTACCAGCATCGAGGTCCAATCGCCCATTACGCTCTCACAGGCAGGCCCTCCTGGGGGTACCGTCGGCCAGACAATGTTGGTTGGCGGTTCCCCGGGGGAGGGCCTTCTCTGTGGGGGCGCCCACCCTTTGGAACCAGCAGTCCTTGAGGCTGCGTTTGGCCCCTGACCTGCGTTCCTTCCGCCACGATCTAAAGACCTGGCTGTTTTTACAGGCCAGCCTGGATTGAGAGGGATTGGGGATTTTAAAATGGGGCGTTTTAATATTTTATAATATATTTGGATTAGATATGATTTTGAATGATGTTTTATGTATTGTATATATATTTTGTGTGAGCTGCCCCGAGTCCTCAAGATGGGGCAGCATATAAATCCAAATATATAATAATAATAATAATAATAATAATAATAATAATAATAATAATAACTGTGGATACTGAGTTAACCCAATTTTCTGGGCTTGCTCAGCATACTAAACCACACTACTTGGGACTGCAGTTTCTGAATAAAAGGTTGTTGGTTAGATAGTTTGTTATACATGGGACTTGTCACCGAATAAACATGTAGGGCTTGTAGCCTGAAAAAATAAAGATATAATCATTTGTTGTTTTCTTCCAGATATTCTGGAGCAACCTGTGGCCTCGCCTTTGTATTTGTATACCCATCCATCATCTATATCATCTCCTTGCATCGGGAAAATCAGCTGACATGGTTTACACTAATCAGCCATTTTTTGATAATTCTTCTAGGAGTGGCAAATCTGGTGGCACAATTTTTAATTTGAAAATCAATCTTAAATCAGAGTTTTTTCTTTGCAAGAGGTACAGGGGTACTAAAAGTTTACCTTGAACAATGTTATAAAAATTGTATCCTGCAGTATTATAAAAGTTATGCAGCAGTAGATATGTAGCCTGCTGTCTTTCAATCTTAGTGTGTTCCAGAGAAAACAGCCTTTTAAAAATTCAACAGTAGCAAACAAACTTTTAAAAAATGGTGGCTGAATCTTGGAATATGAAGCACCAAAGCAAATGGAAAGAACTGAATGAATTTCTGCTGCAACTTCAAGTAGAAATGGAAACTATTTGGGAATTATTAAGTTCTTTTTATAAATTATATATTTTTTTCTATGTGGAAAAAACATCTAAGAAACTGTAGGCAAATAAACAAGGGATTTTATTGAATTAGAAAGCTATATATTGCTACTGTTAAGAAGAGTGTTTTGAATTCTTTTAACTGTTGAAATGCAGCACATATTAAATCATGAAATACTGCTAAATTAAACTATATCTTTTGTGATATTCCTGATTGTCTACAACAGGGGTATCAAACTCACATCATCATAGCATCGTCACGTGATGTATCAGGACTATTTCCCCTTCGCTAAACTAGGTGTGGGTGTAGCCAGCGCCTGACACATCCAGCCTACGGGTAGGGAGTTTGACAGCCCTGGTCTGCAATATCTGGATGGAAAGGGAGGTTTTCTTACATGTCGTGGCACAAAGAGAAATAATGTTTTGTCCATTTTCTTTGGATTTGGCATGGAAGGTCTAGGATGAATATGAAATATACTGTGTCTATTTTGCACAGCAGTTTAAAATGTCCCATTTTAAATTTAAAAAGTCATCAGTATTTGTACAGTGAGCTCAAAATGTTAACTTGGATTGCTGTACCAACCCTCTCCCCAAAGTGCAAAGCGTGGTTATGAAATTTTTTGTATCTTTTCGGGGGGGGGGCAGTTTCAAATTACTATTTTGACTCAAATCTGGGATGAACAAACCTATGCTTAGCTTTTGCTGACTCTGGACATATGTTCCCTGTCTCTCAGCAACATGGCTATTAAATCTTATACTTTGAGGATGGGTAGCTTTTTACGTTTGAAAAACCCCATCTGCACTGCATCAGCACCTTGTATACCTACACACCCTCAATGCATCCCTCTGTCTTCCAGCCTTCTGAGGGTTGCACTTCTCTAAAGCTATGAAGAAGATCATTAGGAAAAGTTTTGCATCAGCTCAACTATTTTGCTTCATATTACTGGTACTTTTGGATAACGGCAGAGAAAAACCAATATAGTAATCCTAAACAGGTTTGCTTAAATGTGGGGAAGCCCCATTCTCCCCCTAGTGATCTTGTTAAACATCCCTCCTTTTCTACTTCTCTTGGCAATTGGACTGTCTCTTAGGAATGGTGTACCAATTGTCTGTCTCCAGCACTTATCTAACACAGGTTGACCAAGAAGGAAATAAATAAGACTCCACCACCTACAGTTTGATCAGGGAGAGAAGTGATAAATATGAAAATATATGAAAATAGTGGGACTGCTTTGGATGTACATTCTGGAAACACCATTGTGATTAATTGACTGGGAGATTGTGCTTGCATTATTGTAAGCAGGATTTTCATGAGCATCAGGAGGATGCAGACAACACAATACCCAGGATGCTCATTGTATAGGTCCTTTTTATTTCCTTCAGGTACGACCTCTCTGTGCTTATTTTCTGGCATGAAAATGACCACATCTATAGTACAAAAACATCTCTGACGACTTTTTCAGAGCTGTTCTTGCAGAGTAGCCATCTGAGAAGGCAGACCATGTTCAGATGTCATGCATATAGGCCTAATGACATACTTGCTTGAGAGGGTGCTTGATTCCCCACCACTCATCTTCGATCTGCCACCAAGATCTGGATCTGCTTCCTTGTAGGACCAATTCTGTGCATGTCAGGGAAGAATCAAAGGAGAAAAAGCTTTCTTCTCCCATATAGTCCTTTAAAAAAACTTCTGGAAGAATGCTTGTCCATTTCCATAAATTGTACCCTGGTGTAATGCTTTGAGGATCAGTCTTCTAGAGGTCTTCTAGACTAGCGGTCACCAACCAGTCGTCTATGGACCACTGGTGGTCCACAAGAAAATGCTGGTGGTCCGCAGAAAAATTATTTGCATTTTTATAGTGCACTAAATACTATTTATCTTTTTTTAGAATTCGTATTAGTGGTCTGTGGGATTTAAAATTATGAATTTAGTGGTCCCTGAGGTCTGAAAGGTAGGCGACCCTTGCTGTAGGCTGAATGCTAATGAGATATCTTTTATAAAAGCTGGACTTAGAAGGTGTGTACTTGTTGCATGTAATGGCATTTCAGTATATGTTCTTGATTTCTCACTTTGGAACTCTGCCTTCAGAAATCTTTGAAGCTTAGGCCTTCATTGCGTAGCATTATTCTTCCATCACCAAGAAATCCTTCAAGTGGAACAGAAAGTGAATTAGCTTGATTGATGATTTCCAGTGTAATTCCTCATTTCATCTAACATTTCTATATATTGCCAGAACATGGAGACAAACAGTCTAATGCCCCTGGCTTATGCTTCCTGGGGTTGGCTTTAGTGTCTCATTACAAAATGTGGTTTGAAGTGAAAAGCATGTGGAAATCTGTGAAGAAGAAAGAGCAGTGAACTTATTTTAATGTTTCTGTTTTCCTTTTAAATATATGTAAGAAACAATTATGTGTACTCTTTGGGTTACTGCTGTGAAGGTCTCTGACTGATAGCTTGTAACAAATACTCTGTAATTGTTGGGAATGCATTTCTATATACTTATCTTTTGAGAACTTTGATTAAGCTGCAGAAAGCAGAAATAAGGCCCTAATTATGAGTGAATTTAGGTTTCAAAGCAATTACGACATATTCTGATGGAAATGATGAGATTTCACAGATTGTGAAACAAGTTTCTCAGTCTCCCAGTTATTTCAGTTTCAGTTATTAACTATGCTGGAATCAGCTCAGTAAGATAACTGGTGTTGTCCTCAAACCTTGCCTTTTCTTTACGTTTCAAAGGCCTAACTTATTACAGTACAATTACTGTAGATCTTAAGTAGCTAGAAAGTCATTTCTTGGAATTAACTATGGATAAGGAAAAACCTCTAGCTTTAAAAAAAAAAAAATTGGTGCCTTCCAGTTGTAAAACTTGTGTTCTCATCAGATTCAGCTACTAGGAAGGCTGTGTGAAAAAGAGAGAGGCTGTATTTCTAGGCTTCTGGAGAAAAATAAGTTATATGCATTTCTGATTCGATTTTGGCTTATGACTTAGGAAGTAGCTAAATATTCTCCATCCTAAATTGATGGTGATTGATAACCAGATTCGTTTAAGGTGCTTTAAAGAGATGCTGCAATTACCTGTTCTTTAGGACTACCAAATTTCACTTTTCTTCTTTCTGTCCTGTGGGAAAAGCAGCTTGCATTTAAGCAGAAGTACATATATACACACTGATGCATATACTATCTTGATACACTTCTTACAGTACTGTTTTATGCCATCCACATTAAGTGATTCCTGTGCAAGCATCTAGCAGGGTTTAAGACTGGACAACAAAATGAGTAACTGATTAATTATGTTAAATGACTTGGTCCTGTAAGTACTTTGTTCCTAGAAGTCAATGGAAGATGTGAATTAAGAATACTAGAAACAACCCAAACACTTTCTTATTACAGGGAAGATTCAACAGTTTCTGATGCATCTTGGAAACAGCTGATACTCTACTACAAGAGTACATATTTTTTGTCCTGTACTGTACCATTTTTCCAACCAACATAGTTATGAAAAGAAATTATATAAATTGAATTTAGGACTTTGTTGATTAGACCTAACAACAACAACCCAACAAGACACAACAAGAGTTAGAACAATCCCAGGAATGAGTTTCTCTGAATTCTTAAAAGTTACGAGTGACAAGAATTCCAGTAAGTACAATCAAAACAATTTCCCTGTTGTGTTCCTGTGGGAGAGGTAATTAAGCTCCAAATGTTGTTGACTCCTCCATTTAGTTCTTCATAGTCACATGACTGGGAGCAGAGCTGTTATTAAGGGGCTGAAAGTAATATTCTGCATGTTTTTCCTGCTTGGTCTGGTTGAGTGCCCTATGGCTATCTTCATACCTGGAAACAAGCAGGAAAAGTGGGACATTAGCAAGCTGCCTGAAAAACTGGATACACTGAGAAAGAGATAGACTAGGTGCCCTTCTATCTTTCAGTTTAATATCTGGATTGACACACTGCATTATGCCTGGTTTGTTGTTACCAGCTCACCAGGCTCACCTGGGCTGAGTCTTTCATTAAACTAAGCTATTAACTGTGGTTTACCAGCCAATATGCCATAGTTCATACGTTGTGCTGAGTCAAAAACAAGCAAACAACATTATAGCTTAGCATGTGTGAACCCAACGTACAATCCTACTTGTTCTGTAGTGTACGACTCCTACAATGTGCTAAACCATTATGGGTTTTTTTTCATTTACATAATGTGACTCTTTCTACTGTGGACAATAAATGATGGTTTAGCGTGTAATGTCATGCCAGCTAACAAGTATATTTTATTACCTCAGTTGAATGAACTATTCTGATTTAATTCACAAATCTTCTTTCTTTAATGAAGCAATATAGTTCAGATACCAACTAATCCTGTAGTAATATGTCATATTGTCTGTTTTGCTGTCTTGCTTTAAATTATTACCCCGCTTTTAAATAGAGTACTATATAAAGTTAATGCCATTTTTGCTTTATAAAAATGATTGTCGAATTGTTCACATAGTATATGGAAATATTTTATGTGCTGATTACCTTTTAACCAAAGATACTTTGTATTTATAAAACCAAATAATAAGAATAGACTCCAGATAGGTACAATATTTTCAGTGTAAATTGTACTGGATACAGTATATTTAAGAAAATGATAGTGACTGGAAAGGGTTTTTTTGCATACATCTCCTGCTGCTTGCATTTTCAAAAACATTTTAGGTGATACGAATGAAATAGAAAATGCAGCAGTGGTGTATTTATTTATATACATAGGTTATTTCTTAGATATGCAAATAAATTTTCCATGCACACAGTGACCTGCTGCACATTTCATCCTAGGAGAACTTGGAATGGATTGTTCATAAGATTTAAATAACATTGCTAGTTAATTTTTTAAACATTTTCTTCAGTTTCTCCTTTTTAAGTTGGGAAGGGGATTTCTACAAGCAAGATGAGATTTGAGCCTTATCATAATCCTCTCCAACTGGCACATCTTTGAGTATCTTGTACTGACAGTACAGGAGTGAGAAATACCACTATTATCTATCTATGAGCCGTGGTGGTGCAGTGGTTAGAATGCAGTACTGCAGGCTACTTCTGCTGATTGCCAGCTGACTGCAATTCAGCAGTTCAAATTTCACCAGACTCAAGGTTGACTCACCCTTCCATCCTTCCGAGGTCGGTAAAATAAGGACCCAGTTTGTTGGGGGCAATATGCTGACTGTGTAAACTGTTTACAGAGGGCTGTATATACCACTGTGAAGTGGTATATAAAATAAGTGCTATTGCTATTGCTATCTAACCAAAAATACCAGTATCTAACATTGTCCTTATTATAAGAAGAGTTCCACTTTGATTCCATAGCCATTGTTGAGAGGATGGATATCTTGCAGCCCTATAGTGCTTTATTATTACATAATGCCATACCATTTAGCATACCATACTGCATATGATACCATATATCCTAATAAGCCTTTGAGTTAGTTTTTGACTCCTGGCAACTGCCTGGGCTAGTCTCTGCAATTTTCTTGGCGCGATATCAGAAGCTGGCTTTGTGGGTTGTGGTGGTGTAGTGGTTAGAATG
This sequence comes from Naja naja, assembly GCA_009733165.1. Classification (NCBI taxonomy): domain Eukaryota; kingdom Metazoa; phylum Chordata; class Lepidosauria; order Squamata; family Elapidae; genus Naja; species Naja naja. The sequence continues at coordinate 281,098,194 of CM019149.1, forward strand.
CAGATTCAGCCTTCCATACTTCCAAGGTTGGTAAAATGGGGACCCAGATTGGTGGGGCAATACGCTGATTTTGTAAACTGCTCAGAGAGTGCTGTAAAGCACTATGAAGCTGTATATAATTCTTAAGTGCTAGTGCTATTTGTACCTAAAGCAGGACTAGAACCTAAACCCTCCTAGTTTCTAGCTAGCCTATACCTTACCCACTACACCAAATTGGGTACCATACTGTACCATAATTTATGGACAGAGGGCGTAACACTTGCCACTTGTTGGTATCTGGGGAGTGTGGGTGTGTATGTGTCTGTATACACACACACACACACACACACAAAACATGGAAAGTATAGACAAAACAGAAGGCAAGTGTCTTCCTTGTACCACTCACTGAAATACATATTAACACCTCTCCTCCTTTCAATGCCCCATGACTTGGGAACAGCTTGAGAATAAGATACCTTGAGGCTGCTGGAAATGCAGTCTTCTTCAATGGTCAGGAGTTTATGCAAGAAACACCTGGACCCCTTTCAGTGAGTTACCAACACTTCCAGGATCTTGTACAGAAGCCTGAAAGAGCAAACGAAACACAGCACAGACATAATTCTGTGTTAACCTCTTAATCAGTTTATGAGTTTTCATCAACTCCAAGGGAGTGCTTAAACAGACATGCACAACTACTCCCATGTATTCATCAAATTCCATCATTTAATTCATTAAAAAAAATGAGAGGGGAGTAAAGAAGGTAAATCGGCATCCAAATAGTTGTGTGTACATGGGGTGAGTTCCAATATATACCTCTTCTTTTACTCTCCAGCTAGGTTGCTAGGTTTCGACTTTTGTGCAAGTTTCATTTAGTGTCTGGCTTCTAGTTTGGTCTAGTTTCAACCTGGGTCACTGTTCTTTGCACATTCAAGGCCACATTCCCTACACTGATTTGGTTGTTGTTTTTCTCAATTCATTGTTTGTATATTGCACTACTAAATTCAGATGGAGTCCATAAATGTTCAGTAAAAGAATAAATTGTTTCTTGACTCCATTCAAGTTGAGAACTGAATTACCTGCCACTTCTTACTTTCCTTTAATTACTGTTTTCTTCTGGAAAATGTTGATTTGCAGCTGTCAGTTGTAAGTATATATCTTAACTTCCTATTTGGTCCATATGATAAACTACAGATCAAGGATTTGTTGTGGTGTTTCAAGCAGTCGTGCTACTGCCTTGATACAACAGTTCCATTGGTAGAATTTGTCAGATTGCTGGGTATGTTCTACAAAATTCTACACTGCTTGGGATGAGACCAATTTCCACACAGGGTTCTTCAGAAAAGCCTTTGTTTCAGAAGCAGAGTTAGTGGATGCCAAAAAATTAGAGAGATTATGTCTCCCAGGATCTAAAGCTCGTCACTGGAGGTCAACATAGCCTTAGTTTTGTGGTGGTCCTGTTGGCAGGGAAATACATTTTTATTAGCAAAGGTTTCTGGTGCTTAAGCAATTTTGTTATTGACTTTAATATTCATCTGGTATTTTTGGAGTTATTTGTGCTTTTAATTTGCATAATTTTTTATTGTTGTTTTGCACTTTATAGTATTAATTCATCTAAGCCAGGGGTGTCAAGCTCAAGGCTTGGGGGCCAGATCCGGCCTGCGGAGTGCTTAGAACTGGCCCGTGGGGCTGCCCTGGAAACAGCAAAGGACTCGCCCACAGTGCCTCTGTCAGTGGAAATGGAGCTTGGGAAGGGCCACATGCAGCTCTCCTGAGCTCTGTTTTTGCTGGCAAAGGGTTGCAGGAGGCCATCGCAGCCAAAAACAAAGCTTGGGAGCCCATTTTCGCTGGCACAGCGCTCAAGCCACCACAGGCACCCCTGACACGAGTTACATCAAGCTGGCCATGCCCATCCCGGCCACGCCCACCCCAGTCCCCTGAAGTCAAACACAGCCTTGATGTGGCCCTCAATGAAATCGAGTTTGACACCCCTTCTCTAAGCACTGATAAAAAGTGAAGTTTTATGTGTACATGTTAGAATTATACCTTGTGTTTCTACTAGAAACTCACCGTGTACTCATGCTTGTTTACTCATAAAGATATAATAGAGCTTGTCTGACTTTGAGCCGTTCACACATCATTCAAAGCCATGATGTGATTTGTTTCATTCTGACTAATTGTGTTCTATAAATCCAGCTTTTTTTTTAATGAACCGCAATTTGCAGCTTAGTGCCTTGTGTGAACTTCTGGCTTGTGTAACAAACAATGGCTGTGTCATATGAATCCAGTCAAAAGTTGGCAAATAGCAGGCCATGGAGACTCACAATTCAGGGACTGAATAGAATACAGATGCCTCTGATCTTCGTTAGTGTTTAACTTTTTACACATTATAGCTAAAATTGCCTGGATTGTCAACAGAAAGGTTTTATTTTTATTTTTAAAGAAAAAACCCTGTGGATTTTGTTTCAAACAAGTTGGATTTTTTAAAAAAAGATATATAACAACATTAATTCTTGGCATTAAGTTATTTAAAATGAATACATGCTTAAAGAATTTACAAAAGCACACGAATAGCAGATTTTGGAACTATGCAAAAATGACAATCACCATTTCTAGGAATTGCCTCAAAACTAATAATCTCTTTTCACCCACCTTACTTTTGATATGCTTCATCTATTCTGGTTTGTTCAGCAGCAACAGTATATTAATAGGTCATTATGTCATCCCTTTTTCCAGTTTTATTTTTATCAGCTTCAGACATTAAGAGAGAGTAAACGGGGATTCTCTATGATACACTACATGTTGCTTCTGTCAGCTGGAGATGCAACATCTGAAGTCAGCACAAAGTCTTGCAAACCTTGGAAGCAATATTAGGAGGCCAAGGACCATCTGGACAAAAGACTGATTCTGCTTCCAAGAGCCACAGATGTGGTGCCTGGTATGCAGATGGATTGGGATGACTTATTGAATATTTATCTTGTCACAGAAAAGTTCCAAAACACTAGAAACACACAGGGTCATTATGAGGATTTGGAAAAATTGCTGGAATACTGTATTTGACTTACAGAAGACAAAAAGGAAAGAAACAACCATTTTTTTGACATTCAGCTCATACACACACACACACACACACACACACACCTGCTGCACTATTTGCAGGATAAAAATTTGGCTTTTCTGGAAATAAGTCTCTGGATGCCAAAATATCTCTTGCCTTTATTACTACTGCAGCTAAAGACAGAATATAATCCAGTCAAATTTCAAATATCTTGGTTGCACATCTAAGTATACACATTGGTTGGTTTGTACATTACACTTGTTTAATTACAGCTTTATAATTATCTGGGTTCATACTTAGCTGTACACTTTCCACTGGTCATGTTGAGAACGCTAGAACTAGAGGTCAGCAAGCTGGAGAACTACACATTGCCAGTCTTTCTTTAGACTACTTTATCCCCACTGCTAGCTCCTCCTAACCAGATAATAATATAATAGAGCTTTCTACCTCAATAGAAGCTACCTTGAACAACAAATTCTAGAAGGAGTTTTAGTATTCTTGTGGTTTTGATCTGGCTTGTTAGACCTGTGTCCTGGCTCCTGATTTAGAGCAGTGTTTCTCAACCTTGGCTTCCAGAATTTCCCAGCCAGCAATGCTGGATGGGGAATTCTGGAATTTGAAGGCCACAATTTTAAAGTTGCCAAGGTTGACAAAAACTGCCCTAGAGTGCTAACTTATTAGATCACATTCCTATTTCAAACTTCACACATCTTTGATCTTGCAGAAACACAACTTCAAAATTAAGATTGGACAGTCATCCTAGGTCACAAATTATCTCAAGTGGCCCAAGAGGCTTAATACTCTTAAAATACATCAATATATTAGAGAAGGTTGCTATTTGTAATTACAAAGAGTGAATTTCCAGATTACGCTGGAATTTACCTGAGTAAAGAAACTATAAAGAATATAACATTCAGTATAAAACACAATGACAGGTGGATGTGGAAAGCTGGTATGTTGAGCGAGTTATTTCTTTGTTGTGTATGCAGGCTGAATTCTCACAGTACATTTACCCATTGGTTAAGTTACACTATGGTTTACTGAATTAACCCACTTTCTTGAGTTCATGTACTTAAATATACTTAAACCATAAATTCATGGGCTTGGTCCACACAATATACTAGGCTAAAATGTGATTAGTACATTGTGCTCTGTTGTATGAAAGCAAACATACATACAGCACGTCTTGAATCACACCATCCAGATAAAGCTGAGTTTAATTAAAATATTCTTTATTTAGGCATTATTGCAAAAGTACTGGAAGATTCCTATATTTTGCTAAATAGAGAGCAGTGTGGAAAGAAAAAAAACTTGTTTGATTAAAGCTGACATGTAGTGTTTGGAAGCAACTCCAGCAATGATATTTTTTCATGATGATCATGGAGATGTTAAGAATATGAGGCTACAGACAAATTCAGTAAGCTAATGCAGAATAGTCACATTTTTCTTTCTTTCTGGCAATGTTCTGTGCCTTCAACTTGCATCTGGAAAGACAAAAATTAGGCATGCATAATCTCCCCTTTCCTTGAAAAAGCAAGAATGGCAAAAGCTTCAGCATGAGTTTCTGAACTTGAACATATTATTGCTGGAAAATAATAACCCTTTTCTATCTAATGGAAAGGATTTACTTAGTTTATTTTGGGACTACCCATGGTATCAGGCACCAGCAAAACTGGATCAGTCTGGTTTGCTAGACGACACCCATCTTGGCTATTATCCCAACTACTTTTGCAACGGCTGTTCTGTCTACGATTTATATTTTTCTTGTTCTCAAAGTTGAACATCAAAACAAAATCTTAAAACTATGGAGGTACTGCAATTGAAGGCCCTTTATTTTTTTGCTCCATTTCTCCACCTGTAAATATATGGAAAAAATGTGAAAAAAAGACATTTCAGCTAGATCACCTTATTTTTTTATTTAGGTCCTATTTCTGACTATTTCTGTCCTTGTTATTTATGGTATCTTGAGAACATCACCTAGCCATCATGTGAAGAGATATTCATTCTCATTACCATTATTTTGGCCGAATGGTAGCTATAGCATAGAATATGCTATGGACGCCTATTAAAAATGATCACTTTTTCCAAAGTTAGAAGAGAGAATGTGACAATAATAATTTTTTTTAAGTTCCGACAATGTGGGGTGCTGATGTTCATTGAGTTAACTCTAAATAAACAAGGCCCAGATTTGTTCAATGTGTTAGATCCAAAAATGTTACCTTGTTAAATGTGGCATATAAAAATGATCAATGAATGTCACAGAAGATGTAATTCTTGTGTCTCAATCTAGTAATTTGCGTTAGATTACATTACTATTGTGAAAGATTTTGAAAGTAAGGAATGTCACACATTATTATACAAGAAGTTTCTCCATACTTTGTCTTCTATATACATTAACTATAACTATAATTCCTTTTCTAGCTATAAGGTTTGGGACATCTGTGCTCAAACGTTGTGAAGGAACTTGCTTGGGAAAGAATTGTTTGTTTGTGTAATGGCATTATGGCTATTAGCTGGCCATTTCTTAAACAGACTTACTGGTTACTGTTCCTCTATCTTCAGGTAAAATAGAGTGGCTATTTTCCATATTGTGCTAAGCTATCATATGAATTGTTTGGTTTCAACTGTTTATAAAGACAATTGTAGTTCATAACCCAAGGTTTTGGCTTTCCCTGGTATAAGAGTGCTTTGTTTTATTCAGCAAAGCATCGTTAAGCAAACTGTGGTTTGATGTAGAATGAACTATGGTTTGATGCAGAAATGGTTCCATTTGCAGCCGCAGATTTGAAAACCTTAAAAATGACCCTTGCTTCCAAATGGCAGTTTTTAATACAACAAAAGCAAGAGTGTTAACTATTTTTTTATTTAATTGTAGATTAAAAGAAACTAATAATTTATATCGACTCATCAATTTTCAGGCTTGGGACTCTAAATTTGGCCTTTGGCCAGAAAAAGTTGTGAACCCCATTGGTGTAATGTCTGTACAGAAGCATATTCTAAGGCAGGGGTCTCCAACCCTGGCAACTTTAAGACTTGTGATCAGTTGGCTGAGGAATTCTGGGAGTTGAAGTCCACAAGTCTTAAAGTTGCCAAGGTTGGAGACCCCTGTTCTAAGGTGCTTTCAGGAGATCTCTTGTCTTCTGTTTGTCTGCTTCTTGTACAGGTAGTCCTCAACTTACAACCACAATAGGCATTAGAATTTTCATTGCTAAGCAAGGCAATTGTTAAATGAGCCATACCCAAATCTACATCCTTTTTTGCCATGTTTGTTAAGCAAATCACTGCAGTTGTTAAGTGAATCACATGGTCCTTAAGGAAATGCAGCTTCTCCCGTTGACTTTGCTTATTAGAAGCCAGATGGGAAGGAGGTCGCAAATGGCGATCACTTAACCCCAGAATGCCTCAACTCTTATAAATACATGCTGGTTGCCAGTCCTAAGTGCAAGAAGCAGTCATAATTCACTTTTTTCTGTGCCATTGTAATTTCAAATGGTCACTAACTCAATCGTTGTAAGTCAAGTGGTCACCTGTAAACTCCGCTTGTATAAGAAGAGTCTTAAAAATGCTGTTAAGTTGTCATTATTCTCACAACCAAATGAAACTGACCTTGTAACATTTCTGGGATGTTAGGGAACAATTGTACAGTGCTGCTTGTTTCCTAGGACATCTTGCATGATTAGCTTCCTTTATTCTGAAATCACATGTCCGTTAGTTAGTTACTCTGTTCATAATACTGTATGGAATAGTCTTGTAACCAAAGAACTGTATTAAGTAATTGTGCAATTAAGTAATCATTTCAGGCAGGCACACCATGTTATGCTATCCCACTTCTAGTGTTCCTCTCCTGTAGGCAGCTCAGTCTAGTGTAACAGTCTTTGCTCTCTCCTTTTTATTTTACCGCAAAATAATCCTGTTGGCATGTCATGGTTTGGCCATGACATATTTCTTATGCACCTTCTATGGGACTTCACCGATAGAATTTTTGATGTCTGATAATTCTACAGCTGCTATTCTAGATACATAAACACACAACATACACACGTACATGTGTGTGTGTGTGTATGTGTGAAATCCAGCTTCAACAGCTAACCTAGCATTGTGATCAGTGGTGGGATTCAAATAATTTAACAACCGGTTCTCTGCCCTAATGATTTCTTCCAACAACCAGTTCACCAAGCTGCTCAGAAAGCTAACAATCAGTTCTCCCGAACTGGTGCGAATGGCTGAATCCCACCACTGATTGTGATGACTGGATTTCCAACCCATCTCTTTGGTTATATCTTGCCTTAATTATCAACCCTGGTCCACTCACCCCAATCGCCCGGTGACTGCTTGGTAGTAGGTTTTAAAGTTGATTCCATGTATTATGGTTTATTGAGATGTTTTAAAGCATCTTTCTGTAAACAACAGAGGGAAGAGAAGCTGTTCCTTTTCCGCCCCTTCAGGAATAGATACAATGCCACTGAGAGGACAAAATATAAAAATAAAAAAAATCCTGTCAAGCAGTGGTCTGCTTAAACGACATTTTTTAAAGGGTAGTTGCTCTTTTAGAAGTGAAGAAGTCTATTTCAAATAATCCTGCAGAAGGTAGTATAGGTATTTGTAACAAGAAAGTAGACTTTTAATAGAAGTTTCCGCTACTTATCTATTAAGTTGCACAATTGTGAATAGCCACAGAAATAATTCTGTTACATTCCTGTACAGATGTGGATGTATGAATGCAATGAATGAGCTTATTATAAAGAGGAAATTATTTTAAAAGGCCCATGCGAGTCACTTGCAAAAGAAAAATTTTCCAATCTCTTTGATTTTATCTTCCTCTACAATACTAAATGTTGTGTCATTGAAGCTCATGATTAAAAAAAATCGTTGTGCAACATTTGCAATCATATGCCCATAGACCAACTGTGGAGTTATTGCCACAGCGTGTTTTACACATGAAAGCTGTGTGTTTTGTTATCAAGTGACCTCTATAGTAAGAAAACCAAAGTCATTGGGTATTTTTGCTCAACATTTCCTAAACTCGAGGATGAATTGGGTAAAATAGTTATCAAATGATAGGATTAGAGCTTAAGGATTTAAGTTTCATGGGAGTACATTTTAGTTAAAAGAAACTTAGTATATAAGAATAACCTTTCAGGAAGACTGAATAGACATAATTCTGTATTCAGATCTAATGGTCAGGTCTGGGACTAGAATGGAAGTAAACACAAGTTTGAGTCCTTCAGCCACATAAGTCACTGAACCACTCACTTTCAGTCAAACCTACTTCACCATGAGGTTTTGAAGATAAGTAAGAAGGTAGGTACATAAGATTAGAAGCAGAGCATGAACACAAACAGAGAGAAATCTGTTGGGGTGCATCCAGCAAACAGTTTTGTCTATAAGATTCTTGTCACATTATTCAACCAAACCTTGATGGAAGAAAATCAATCTATGTAGTTAACATAAGAGTCAGCAATGATTTCATGGCCTCTAACCCTCCTCCTCTTTCTGATGGAGGAATTATTATGAATTTCCCCCAGGAAATGATACTATTAAATTAATATGCCAAGAGCTGGGGTGTCAAACTCGATTTCATTGAGGGCTGCATCAGGGTTGTGTTTGATCTTGCGGGGGGTGGGGCATGGCCAGCATAACGTCACTCATGTCAGGGGGCACCTGTGGTGACCCAAGCGTTCTGCCAGAAAAAATGGGCTCCTGAGCTGTTTTCGGCTAGGATGGCCTCTTGCAATCCTCTGCCAATGAAATGGAGCTCAGGAGGACTGTGCCTAAGCCTCCTGAACTCCATTTTCACTAGTAATGGCAGCATGAGCTGGTGCTTCACTGTTTCTAGGGTTGCCCTGCGGGCCAGATCTAAGCACCCTGTGGGCCGAATCTACTCCCGGGCCTTGAGTTTGACACCCCTGGCCTAGATGATTAATACAAGTTGGGTTCTACAATAACTATATTTGGCTGAAAATGAACTTGCTTTTTATAATACAATAAAGGATTTGGGATGTACCTTCCCTTGGCCTCCCTATACACGCACCAACCCACATTCTCCTTCCTTTGGCCTTTCTGCATTTGTGCTACATCTCAGCACCTTGTCCGTCAACTCATGTCCAGCCTACATAGAGTCTCCTGGGCCTTCTAATCCCCCTGTAACACCTGCATGCTCCTTACTTGGATGTCTAATGCTTCCCACTCGATAACCCAATCCATGCTTCTTGGACTTGTGATAGCAAATGTGACTGCCTGGATTGTTGTTGCTAAGCAATGTGATCACTTGACATTGTGCTTTACAACCAGTTGATTAACGGCAGCAATCCTGATCCCAACTGCCATAATAACCCAAGGACTACTTGTATGTATTTGTTTTTCTATTACATGTATTACATTGTGACTCCTGATACCTGTTGGTAGTTTACATTGTGTGTGTAAACTGAAATTAAAATGAAAAATATTAAAATCCACAATACATTAAAATTATCAATTACAAGTTTCTTTAAGATCTTCTATATAGGTTAGCTTCCCCAGCATGGAATGCAATGCAGAGACCTATGTGGCTACAAAAAAAAGTTGATTCTGAGGGTCTATTTAGTTAGGGATGGATCCAGAGGTGGTATTCAGCAGGTTTTGACCAGTTCTGGAGAACCAGTAGCGGAAATTTTGAGTAGTTTGGAGAACCGGGCAATACCACCTCTGACTGTCCCCACCCCCATCTATTGTCTGCCTCCCGAGTCCCAGCTGATCAACTGGGTCTTCTTTTATTGCCCTGCACAGGAGAACGGAGCTGGAAAGCAGATTAGTGGAGTGAGGAGGGAATGGGATTTTGCAGTAACCTTCCCCTGGAGTGCGGTGGGAATGGAGATTTTACAGTATATCCTTCCCCTGCCATGCCTACCAAGCCACACCATGCTCATCAAGCCACGCCCACAGAACTGGTAGTAAAAAAAATTTGAATCCCACCACTGGATGGAATCTAGTCACTTGTAGTTTAATATATTGTGTGAACCAGGCCTATTATTCAGTGTCCCATCAGAAGTAAGTCATCATTTCAGAACCTCACATTGCTTAAATATTGAGAGTAAAGAAAAGCAAGAGTCATTTATGACTATTGAAAATACTTAAATAATTATTTTAGCAATTTTATTTTAATAATTAAGCCATAGAATCAGCAGTCACAGTGAACACATGCTTTTTTTAAAACCTCTGCCTCTGTGGTCTCATATGATATAATAAAGTAATCCAAACTAAAATATTATTCTGAACTTGAATTCCTAAAACAGTCAGGTCATTATAGTCTAAATAACCAAAGGCGGAACAAGAAATTCCCAAAGAAACACTTAATGGCTAGACTTGCTTGTCTGCTAAAACCTGTTTAGCTGTGAGCTGTTGCCCTGAATACTGGCAGTACATTACTCAACTCTTTCTTGTAAGCATGGGTGACATTTTTAAGTGAAATCCTTGAGCCTGGTGGGAACTAATTAACTAGTTTTGTTATAGTATCAGAAGATTGAATGCTATCTTTGTCATGCCAATATAAATGCATTCATACAAACTTAGAAGAATGGAAAACTGAAAATTTTAACTAAAGTGAAGAATTGACAGAAGCCTACAGCAGGGGTGTCAAACTCGCATCGTCACATGACATTGGGACTTTTTTCCCATTTGCTAAACCAGGCAGGGCCAGCATGTGACACATCTGGCCTACGGGTTGTGAGTTTGACACCCCTGGCCTAGAGATTAAACTAAAATTCTGTTGTGGATCAGGTCACATAAGGGAAAGAACTGGTTGTGTAATCTCTCTTTATAGAATCCAAACAACTTCAGCAACAGAGTGATCAATGTCTGGAATACTCTACTTGACTCTGTGGTTTCTTCCCCTAACCCCAAAAACTTTAACCTCAGACTGTCTACTGTTGACCTCACCCCTTTCCTAAGAGGTCTGTAGGGGAAGTGCATAAGCACACCTGAAGCCTAACAAGGTAGGAGTTGATTGGATTTCAGGGACAAGGGAGTGTTAGAACATTGGTACTGACATAGAGAAACAGGGTTTATAGGCTTCTATCCCCTTAAGTTCATGGACTACTTGTAGCCTTGTTAAACTTGGACAAGTCAAAGTTGACAGAAGGAAGCCATGCTAGAAATATCCTGGTAACAAGCTATGTAGGACATTAAAGCCAGAGCTGTGAGTTGGGCAACCTTATAAATCTAAATAATAAATAAAACCAGGACTTTATGATGCTGATAGGAATCAAAAATAAAACCCAGAATTAGATGTGATATGCCAAAATGTGATATTTTGTCAAGTACCTGTGTTTCCCTGAAGATAAGACTGGGTCTCATATTAATTTTTGCTACAAAAGACATATTAGGGCTTATTTTCCAGTTAGAACCTATTTTCAGGGAAATGCAGTACTACATGCATCCGTCTGGCTTATTTTGGGGGTAGGGCTTATGAGCATCCTGAAAAATCATGCTAGGGTTTTTCTGGTTGGGTGAAATTTTCAGGGAAACATGGTATCTGCCAACACCTGGCTACTGCACTCTAGATTAATAGAAACTTCTGTGTGGTCTTCAAAGACACTCCTGCCTAGGATTTATTACTCAATCATACATATGGTTAAAAAATGAAGTAGCTGTTGTGAAGGTTGCTGTAGTGAGGTACTAATACCACTCTACCATGTTTCACACGTCTTATATAAAACACACTATATAGGTCTTATAATTTATGGTGCCAAATAGTATGCACCTGAAAAGTCTTCTTGGAACTGAGATTTGCACTAGGTCTTAGGGTAGGTCTTATATTAGGCAGGTTTAGAAATAGTGCTAGGTCTTACAGGTCTTATTTCGGAAACACGGTATAAAGCCTTAGTAAGACCACACCTAAAGTACTGCATCCAGTTTTGGTCACCACATTATAAAAAAGATGTTGAAACTCTAGAAAAAGTGCAGAGAAGAGCAACCGGGATGATTAGGGGACAAAGAACGGTTACAGGAAACTGGGCTTGGCTAGTCTAGTGAAGAGAAGGACCAGGGGAGACATGATAGCAGTCTTCCAATATTTGAGGGGGTGCCACAGAGAAGAAGGGGTCAAGCTATTTTCCAAAGTCCCTGTAGGCCAGACAAGGAATAATGGTTGGAAACTGAACAAGGAGAGATTTAACCTGGAAATAAGGAGAAACTTTCTGGCAGTGAGAACAATCAACCAATGGAACAGCTTGCCCTTGGAAGCTGTAGGAGCGCCATCACTTGAGATCTTCAAGAAGAGATTGGACTGCCATTTGTCAGAAATGCTGTAGGGTCTCCCACTTGGGTGGGGGATTGGACTAGATGACCTATAAAGTCCCTTCCAACTCTGATTATCTGTTACCTGTTATGTTTTATATAAGAGACAAATACTGTAGGATGATCAAGGTGAATGGACACAGTTACAATGATAATTGTACACAATTGGAAGACCTGAAGACCAAGTTAGAAGAAAATCTAGTAATGTGGTCGCTAAGAGTTATCACAGACTTGATGGCACTTTTATCTACCTACCTACCTACCATGGCTTTTATTATTTCCAATCAATAGTAGACTAAAGGAATGGGGGGAAGGGGGGAGATTAAAAGTAATTAAGAATAGCATTATCACCTATTCTGTTCAAATCACATACACACTATTAAAAGTATAAGAACCAAACCCTAATATTCCTTTTGCAGGCACACGACATTTATGCTATATTCATACAGATCGTCTTATCTCTTCTGATTATCTTGCTTGCCTTGGGACAATTCATTTCCTCTTTGATGAATCAATTTGGTTCTGAAGTCATTATATTTTCAATAAACTGGTATCGCCAATCTTCCCTTCGGGCATGGTTTTTCTGCGCATAATGGAGTTGTTCATACTTCTTATGTAAGAGTTGCAGTTTCTATTTTAAGGCCTCCAATCAGTATTAAAAAGACTCAAAATACATTCCCCTTTATGAAAAGCTCTAAAGAAGGGAAAAGTGACAGCCTGCATGAAAAGCTCTTGAACTAGTCACAATTGTTACCGGTGATAGGAATATCACTGGAAATTCAAAATCTTTTAAGTATCAAACACATCATTCTGTCAATCAGTGGATCTGCCTGACTGCAACATTATGTACATGTACATTGAAGCTAATTAATCTCTAGTAACTTTCTGTTTTGTGGCTTGATGATGTTTTGTGCTGTCATCATTTTTGTGGCTAAGGATACTTAAATTAATGATAATTTTGTGGACATTTGTTGTATTTTACAGAGAGAGTTTAATCTTGATTTTCAAGAAAAATAGAAATAATCATGCCTTTGCACGTAATAAATTTAGAATACATCTTAGTAGTACGGTAAACACATTATGAAAATCCAGAGCAAGTCCTGACATATTTTCCCCTATACATCATTTATGGCAAAGTAGCAGGCAGCAGCCCAGCTGTAATCCTTTGAGGAAAATGATTAAACACAGTCAAGTTTAGCTCTAAGTAAATATACATTCGACTTGGCTGTATCCTTTACACAAGATTAAATCTACTGCATGGAAGTGATGTCTACATCAGAATTTAATGTTAGGAATAGTAACCCTTAGCAACATAAACGAGGTGAAATGCGGGGAAAAATGGGTCCATTGGGTTTGCATCACATTGTATTGCTTTCTGATGTCCATTTGCATTGCAGTAATTGCCAGATTTTGATTGCCAGATTTTAAGAAATATACTTTCATCAAGCTATATTTAAGATTCAAATCCACTGTGATTCTCAAGCATAAAAGTCAGTGTATTGACAGTCACTTTCTGTCAGCCCAGCTACCACCACAAGTTTGTTGTTACTGGGGTAAAAATGAAAGAATCTTCTCATAAGAGCCACATTGAGCTAGAGGAAACTTAGGATACAAATAAATACATGAAAATCATTCTTAAAAACACATTGGCAAAATAATACTGTTCAAATTCTGTCCCCTGCGAATAAAGGCCAATATACGTGTCCCAGGATAATGTTGCAGGATCCAATCTAAGTCAGTCACTGGGACCAAATGTTCTTTAAGAGCACAAAATACTGTCAAACTCAATACTCTTAAGCTCATTTTTGGCTTGTGAAAAATTAATTGGAAAAATTAATTAGTGCTGCAAAAGGCCAGTTACTCCTGTTCCTTGTAGTCCATTAAGTCTCCTTCAGTTAAAATTACTTCAATTTTGGACTTCCAGTGATCCAATGAGGATGAACAGAGGTGCAGAAGCCCATCTGTGGTCCTTCTAAATCCCTTTTTGCTGTTTGGTGTGACCCTTTGGGGGTGCACAGTCCCCATAGAGAACTGTGCTGGTGTCGGGAGACTCAGGCTGCAGTGAGAGGGGAGGGCAACCCCCCCACCGCAGTGAAGAGAAACCCTGCAGAGGCTAAACAGCAAGAGATCGCCGGTTTGTAATGGCAATCCCGCAGTCCAAATGGTCATCAATGAGAGGGAGTGAGTAACAGCCTGTGGTGGCGAACGAAGAGGTTTGTGCGGAAAATTTGGTGAGAATTTATTAGAGCGTTTGAGTGCGGAAGAGCAGAGAGGTCTGTGGAGAAGAAATAAACTGATCGGAGCCTGGAAAGAAGTGGCGAAAAAAAAAGGGGAGAGTGAAAGTTAAAGGGCTCGAGAGGAGGAACCGAAAACTAACTGTAGCGACTTAGAGGAGAAGGAGGATTGGATCGGAGAAGCTTGCTATATTGTTGCCAATTGGATGAAAAAAGATCTGTCACACAGAGGGTGGGGGTGTTCTTGGATTATTTTTGTTTGGAAAGTCAGAGCTGGCTATTTCTGAGATCAGGAGAAGATTCAAAACTTTGAAGTGGATTAAAGACCCAAGACTAAAGACGATACTAATAAGTGAGTTAAATTTCTGTGGATGTGAAATGAGCGGTTGACTGAGGAAACATCGGTGTGGAGAATTTTGGAAAAAATTCCAAACTAGCTGTTTGGAATTGAGGATGAAATGAGGAGTACATACTACTGAATGTATTGAATTTTTAAGAAGCCATAGTCGTTACTCAGCAATTTTCCTCAGCCCGAAAGTAAGGAATTGAAGGTATCTTGTTGTAGAGACAGAGACTTACATAATTAACTTAAACTCTTTCTTTAAGAAAGACTCCTCTATCCTTAACTCTGGATATTAGAATTAATTACTTTATACTTTGTTACTTTTCATCTATGTACTGATTGAAGAAGGAAAGACATTTGATGGGTATAATTGAGAGATGTTTTGTTGGATTTATTTGATATGTTAGTAATTTCTCAAGTAATATTAATATTGTTAACAATAAGCATTTAATACTTATAACATTTACCAGATTTATAGTTATAACTGATTAATTATATAGTAATATTTGAATATATGCTGTTTATTAATTTAAATAACTGACTTTTTCAGATTAATCTACTTACAAATTGTTTTATGTGTAGTGATGAACTTTTTCATAACATTATAAAATTGTTTTATAATATTTATTGATATATAGCTCGATATATATTTGAAATGGTATAGGATGTATAATAGATAGATATACAATAGGTAAGAGTCATATTTAAATTAAGAAGATAGGAGAAGGTATTTATTATTACTACTTTTAGGACTTTACAATACTGAGGAATAACGGTAGATTTTGTATATTCATATATTTAATTTAAGATTTTAGTGATGAACTTTTTCATAACATTATAAAATTGTTTTATAATATTTATTGATATATAGCTCGATATATATTCTCAAGTAATATTAATATTGTTAACAATAAGCATTTAATACTTATAACATTTACCAGATTTATAGTTATAACTGATTAATTATATAGTAATATTTGAATATATGCTGTTTATTAATTTAAATAACTGACTTTTTCAGATTAATCTACTTACAAATTGTTTTATGTGTAGTGATGAACTTTTTCATAACATTATAAAATTGTTTTATAATATTTATTGATATATAGCTCGATATATATTTGAAATGGTATAGGATGTATAATAGATAGATATACAATAGGTAAGAGTCATATTTAAATTAAGAAGAAGATAGGAGAAAGGTATTTATTATTACTGGACTTTACAATACTGAGGAATAACGGTAGATTTTGTATATTCATATATTTAATTTAAGATTTTAATTGGATATCATATTGGATAGTATTTATATTTCTATTTGTTTAATATATCAAGGAAACTAGGAAATTACAAACAGATAAGAGTAGTTAATCAGTTGGCTGGTCAACTTAGCTTATTGGTCAACTTTTTGATATATCACATAAGAGTTGAATGTTAATTTGGGATAACACAATTAATATAATACAAAAACAAAATTTTTTTTTAGGAGAAATGATTTCTGTTGACTACTACAGTGCTCAAAGCTGGAAAGAAGATGACATTAACAGCTCCAGCAGCCCTCGAAGACAATTGAAAACACTGACAACAGAGAAACAACCTCCCATTACAAATGCCAATATCCATTTGACATTACTTACCCTACAAGAGTCTATGTTAAACTTACAAGGAATAATGCTTAAAAATCATAATGAGACAAGAGCAGATATAAATGAACTAAAAGAGGAAATGGGGAAGTTAAAAGCAGAAATGAAGGGAATATTTCCAAATTAGATGAAAAAGTTGGAATAATACAACAAGCGTTGGAAAAAAATGAACTGACAATAAAAAAAAGTAGAAAAGACGGAACAAACGAAAAAAAAGAAACTGGAAAGAGTAGATGAACATTTAAAGATTGTGAAATGGAAGACTCCCTGGTATATTTAGAAATGGACAAAGCAGCATCATATTTAAGATTCCAAAATATAGTGGAGTCAAAAGAAGAAGATCTAGAGCAGGTGATGGCGGAAATTTTGGCAGAGGTATTGGAAAGAGATAAAGAGATTCTGAAGGAGTTGGACGAAGTTTACAGGATAAGCACTAACTATGCAAGGAGACATAAATGTCCAAGAGATACACATACACTTTGCAAGGAGAAAGGTTCGGGACATTATATACAAAATAACGAGAGATGAAACAATAAATATAAAGATAAATTTCAGTGCTTAAGCAAATTCCAAGAAGGGTTAGGGAAGCAAGACGGGACTATAAACATCTGGCAGCTCAACCAAATTGAAAAGGCATTATATTTAAATGGCTCGTCCCGGAAGGGATGTTAATTACTTGGGGGAAAGGAAAATCAAAGTGGATTCCATGGAAAAAGCCCAAGATTTTTATGAAAAACTGACCAGTTCTGAAGAGCAGACCAGCAAAGATGAATCAGAACCGGATTCCCAGGAGGATCAAGAGCACTCAAAGAAAGGACAAAAGATCCCAGAAAATTTAGAAAACAACCAACAACAGCTAAAAGAGAAAGAGTGAGTAACGACAAGGCAAAGAGCGAGAATCAATTAGACTTAAACACTTGAGAAAAAGATCAATCAAAAACCAAGAAGAAAAAAAATCACCCAGTAACTACAAGAGAGAGAAAAAACTAAAATTAATAAAAGTAACGCAAAGAGAAATTAGAAAGATTATGAAATAAAAGAAATAGATATAACTAGAATTATGGAAAAAGAAGTGAAACTTCTATCTATGAATATAAATGGCTTAAATTCAAAAATAAAAAGACAAAGGATTCTGGCAAAGTTGATAAAACAAAATGTAGATATTGTCTGCTTACAGGAAACTAATATCTTAAAAACAGTGGAAAAATATTTAGATTGTACTAAATGAGGAAAGGTGTTCACGGCTTCAGCAGACAATGAAAAAAAGAATGGAATAGCAGTTTACATTAAAGAAGAGATAAAAGCAGTATTAGTATTTGCAGATCCCAAAGAAAGAGTTCTGGCAATAGAAATACAAACTTCAAAAAAATTCTATTGGTGGTTATTTACGCCCCTAATGCTAATCAAAAAGAATTCCTTAAAGCTTTGTATATCAAAATTATTGAATTGTATTATAGGGGATTTTAATGCGGTTGCAGAACATCAAAAACATTATAAAGGAGAGAACAAGAAGGGAAAAGAAATAAATTTATTTATTTATTTATTTTTATAGACCGCCCTTCTCCCAAGAGGGACTTAGGGCGGTTTACAGGGCAATAAAAACATACAATACAAAAATTAAAATAAAGATTAAACTCGAATTAAGTCCCACCAACATTAAATTTTGAGAATTTAAAAACGATAGTTTAAAAATGATAATTCCAATCAGAAAATTAAAAATATTTCTCATGGGGATAGATTGGCTTGCTTTAATAGCCATGTTTTAAGGGTGCGGCGAAAGGCTCTCAGGTCGGGGACAATCTGGATCTCTAACGGTAGCTCATTCCAGTGGGCAGGGGCTGCCACAGATAAGGCCCTCCCCCTGGGGGTTGCCAGCCGACATTGTTTGACTGACGGCACCCTGAGGCCAACCCTGTGGGCCCGCAAGGGTTGGTGGGAGGCTGTCATCGGCAGTAGGTGGTCTCGCAAATATTCTGGGCCTAAGCCATGGAGCGCTTTGAAGATCATAACCATAACCTTGAATCGCACCCGGAAGACCACCAGCAGCCAGTGCAAGCCGTGCAGGAGAGGTGTTACATGGGCATGCTGAGGCCTCCCATAAATAACCCACGTGGCCGCATTCTGCACCAGTTGGAGCCTCCGGGTGCTCTTCAAGGGGAGCCCCATGTAGAGAGCATTACAGTAGTCCACCTGGGAGGCGACAAGGGCATGAGTGACTGTGCGTAGCATGTCCCGGTTCAGAAAGGGGTGCAACTGGTAAATCAGGCACACCTGATAAAAAGCTCCCCAGCAACGGCTGAGAGATGGTCCTCTAAAGACAGCTGTGCATCCAGGAAGACACCCAAGTTGCGGGCCTTCTCCGAGGGGGTCAAGGTCTCACCCCCAGTCGTCAATGATGGAATAACTTGACCAAACCAGGGTGGCGGAAACCATAGCCACTCAGTCTTGGAAGGGTTGACTGAGCCTGTTCGTCCCCATCCAGATCTGAAGGCACTGGGACATCACATCAAGGGCATTGTTGGGGTGGTTTGGGGTGATGTATAATTGGGTATCATCAGCATACTGATGATACCGCACCCCGAAACCACGGATGATCTCACCCAGCAGCTTCATATAAATGTTGAACAGGAGAGGCAAGAGGACTGACCCGAGGCACCCCACAAGTGAGTGGCCTCGGCATCAATCTCTGTCCTCCTGCCAACACAAACTGTGAACGACCCGAGAGATAGAAGGAGAACCACCGCTATCCCCTCTGCTCTTTATACTATCATTAGAGGTATTATTAGAAAGGGTGAGGCAAAATCCTGAAATAAAAGGATTGAAAACCAGAAATGAAGAATACAAACTGCAAGCATTTGCAGATGATTTGGCTTTTATCATAGAAGATCCAATAGAAAATGGACCAATATTAATTAAAGAATTAGAAAGATACGGAGCGGTGGCAGGATTGAAAATTAACAGGCAGAAAACCCAAATTTTAGTAAAAAACTTAACAGAGCTTCAAGCAATAGAATTAGAAAAGGTACTTGGACTCCAAATATCAAAGAAAATTAAATATTTGGGAATATAAAATTACTTCAATTTTTTTTCCATCATTCATTTCTTGGAAAAGATGTGCTATAAACTCTAAAATAGTTTTTATTTTTAAAGCTATCATTTTCACATGTTGTACTACCATTGGAGGAAAAAAAATGACTTGATCCTATGTCAAATTATCATCCCAAACCCTGTAAGTTAATTTTACTTATCTCCTTTTAAGCCAGTATAGACAGTAATTTGTTTAATCACCTAGTAAATGTAATTAGTAACTCAATTTCTCTGTAAATGTACCGTATGCAATAATTTAGAATGTTATCTTAAGTTTGGCCTGTATATTATGCTATAAGTAACTGCAATGTATTATTGTTTGAACAGTTGCTTTTTTCTATATCTATTGTGTTCATAGCAGAGCTAACTCATTGTGTTATGGAGTTCTGCACTGAACCAGCACAAGATTGGAAGTGTTCAATGAATTGTGAGCCATAGTAAGTATGTAACAAATGAAGTGTTTTATTGCTAGTCAAGTTAATCTGTTAGTTCTTTTCTACAACTTTTGTTTCAATTAGAAGTATGAAAATTTCAAATAATTAGTGAAATATTTAATGATAATAATATATATGTGACAAGAGTTTTTAATCATCAAATATTTTAAAATAAAGTTCCTTAAAATAATATAGGTCTATCAAGATAATTATTCATCTGGCATCATGAGGTTATATAATCACAATCTATTCATCACATGAGATGTGCAAAAAAAACCAAAACAACCCACCCCACATCTTTTGATAGTGTTCAAAATATATTTCTTCAGATGCAACCAACTCTGTGGAACAATCTCCTACAGAGCTGTAATGCAACTTTCTATTGTATAAAAGTAAGCTTTATTATAGATGGGTGAATCACGTTCTCTTAAACCAGTTCCATGATCCCTCAGAGATCTAGACAATAAAAGACAGAGATAAATAACATTTAAAAAAAATTCACATTCCATTTTCATCTTCTAATTCAGCTTTTCCAGATCTTTGAAGTATTATTTTACAGTATGGCCTGAGCTGATGGGATTAAGAATTTACATTCCCCCATCCAAATTCTAAGGACAGGACATGACCTTTAGGACACAATAGGATTAACCCACCACCACTGAAATAGTAAAAGACACAAGGCTCTCTACATTGCACAACCCCCTGGAGCATCTCAATCATCAAACCCCAGAATCTTATAAAAATCCATCCACTCACTCAGCCATTTTGTCAACCTCCCCAGAAACATGCTGCTGTCAAGGAAGCTTCTGGAAACCAAATAAACAGAGACCTACTTTCCTTGTAAGCCAACCTCCATTTTATTCCCAGCATTTTTCTCCTGTCTTTGGAACCAGACTGGATTTTTCTTCCAACATTTACAATTAAAATCCAAAAGTGCTTTGTCTCTGCTGGCTCAAGCCAATGGGAGTTACGGTACATCACAGCTGGAGAACGATCACCCAAAGATTTTTCGTTTATTTACTTTGACACCACCATTGTTAGAAATCAATCCTGGTTTCATTTACCTGGGAAACCCACAGAGCACAGTAAGGTTAATTTCTGAGCGAATAAGGATAATGATTTTGAAATACCCGGCCTTCGTTTTTGTTTTGCAACAGACTAACCCAGCTTTCCAGATCTTTTAAATCTGCCTAGACTTGTTTAAGTTAAGTTTGCCTAATATTTCGCGGAAGCATATGGTAATAATTACTTTCTACTCCGTTTCCCCCACCACGTAGAAAAACCTCCCCGCCCCCACCTCGCCCTTTCTCAAGTTTAAACGGATCTAGCAAGGTACTTAAGAAAACACAAGCTAAAAATGCGGAAGGGGCGATTGAGAATCAGTGCCTTCTAGTGACTTCTTCCAGCAAGCAGGGCAAAACAACAACCCAGAAAAGAAATAAAAAGCAACCGGACGCCGCTCGTGGGAACGAATGAATGAAGGCGACCCGGTTCAACTGGGAGAGGGGCGTGTCCTGCATCCGCGTCAGTGCTTGGAACTTCGCCGCAGCGAATGGGAGAGCCGCTTGGCGTCGAGGGTCAGAAAACAGGAAGTGGGCGGAGCAAATAGTTATGACGTCTGGTGGGGCGGGGCTACTTCAGTTCGACAGCTGGGCGGCGAGTGGAGGGTTTCTTGGGCACGCGGCGGGTGCTGGCCCAAGGAGGCGGAGTCTGCTCCTTCCCCCGCCCGCCTTCGTTCCTGGCTTCGGACCCTCCCCCTCCTTAAAGCGCAGCCCATCCTCCCGCGAGCCGCATTAGTAGCGGCGCTTCGGGTGTCAGGCATCGCTGTTGGGCGGGGAAGCAGCGCGCTCGGGCTTCCCCGTTTTTTGTTCCCTCCCCGCCCGCCTCGGCTGGCCCTGTGGCTGGAGGCGGTTGAGCTGGGGCTCCTAGCCCGTTTCTCCTCCTCGCCGCTCTGGTCTCCACCGAGTCTCGCTTGAGGGCGGCACCGCCACCACCACCTCAGCCCCGAGATGTTTGACAAGACGCGGCTGCCTTATGTGGTGCTGGACGTGGTCTGTGTGGTCCTAGGTATGCCTCGGGTTCCGCAGCGTGGGGATGTGAGGAGGAAGGGGAGGCGCCTGGGCACCTCAGGCAGGCGATGCGCCACCGCTGCGCACTTGTCGGTTTACCCACCCGACGCGCCCCTGTGGTGGCTGCGAGGGCTTCCCTGGCCGACTCTTGAGGCAATTCCTCCGCTTCTGTTCCTGCAGTTACCCCCGGGGATCCACGAGGAATATGAATAATATATATATATATATATATATAATTTGTTTTCGTAGATTTTCACGGGTAAAGGTATGTAGGTCTTGGTGTATTCGGGTCTTGTCCCGTGTAAGACAAGACCCGAATACACCAAGACCTACATATATATACATATACATACATATATATATATATATATATATATATATGAATCTCTGGGCGGGGTTTACATAAGGTTTTATCACCCACACTCTTACTATGTATGCCTCTACGTACCTATGCAGCGAATGTGCATCTGGGGTACCTTGCTTCCCCTGCATGTTGACATGCTAATCTTTGCCCTGCATCTCTGGCTTTGCCGAAGAAAGCTTGGGGGAGGGTTTGGAAAAGGGTTAATAAATGCAACGTTTTTTTCATTTTTAGGTTTGTCTGCTTCAGCTGTTGTCGCTGCTTTCTTTGCGTTCATCTGTTCATCTGCTTGCTTACTGGCTAGCTTCGCACCAACCCCCATCTCTCACCTAGATAAACTTGGTCACTGGAATTCTGCTTAAATCAGGGTTTTATTCAAGTTGGCTAATATAACAAATGGCTTGAATGAGTGGTGTACAGAGAAAGAGTTGGGAAAAAAAACACACAACCACCTTGATGGGCTGGTAGATGGAAAATCACAGCTGCATTTTGTACTGGCTTCTTCAACCTGGTGCCCTCCAGGTGTATTGAGATCCACATCAAGCATCCGGTGAAGTCAATTGCATTTGGTGGGTATGAGACAGGGGAAGATTGATGTACATTTAGCAAACTGAGTTTAGAAAGAAAGCAGTTTATTTCCTCTCATATGAACATACTTTTATGTAAAGGGATAAATAATTGATGAAGTTGCATACTGATGTCCTATAATACAGCCTTTAATGGATTTTTTATAGGTGACTCTGTAGCTACTCTTAGGGTTAGGATTACAAAATATATATACTGTACCAGTATTTATTTGCTGACAGTTCTTTCATTTTTGCAATATGAAGAATGATCACAATGTAATTAAGTATAAACTTAACTTTGTCTAGCCTTAAACATTGTTGCTGCAAAGCATCTAGTTTTAGATTGACATTTTCTTGAGTGAATGTAATAGTGAACTTCGGTTTGGCTTTGGTTGTTGCTAAATATTTGTGTTACTTTAGGTAAGGGCAGTGTAGTGATGGTAGCCCACCATCCTCTGCTAGACTCTTTTTAAATCTATTAGATGAGACCTTGATGGAGATTGGTTTCATTTATGCCATTTCAAATCCATTAAATATAAGATAATTGGATTTTGGACCAACAAAATAATTGGTTTAGAGTAACTGAAAATTTGCTTCTATAGAAAGTATGAGAAAGCCTCATGCCATATAAGTTTAGCAAAGAATGATATTAAATATTTCTATTTAAATATAGATAACAACTGCAAATAATAACTTTCTCAATCACTTTTTAATGGATATACTTTGATATGGTTAATAATTATCTTAATAATTATCTCTTTAATTAGATAATTAAAGAATTGACAAATTTTACTGCTAAACAGTTCCTGAATAGATGAAGAAACTTTCTTCTTCCAAGTTAACAACTCTGTATAAAGAAACTGGAATAAAGTTATTTCAGGATTGGGCTTTCAGAAGCTGTGTATCATCAGATTCTTATATATCTTTAAAATATATCTTTAATCTGATGTAGTGTTTTAAAGATTTCAGCAAGATCATGTATGTTAGGTGTATTAATTCTTAACTTACTATAACAATATCTAATATATTTGACCCAAGAGGAAATACTTTAGAAGATATAAACCACTGTTTACGCAGTGTACACTTTAATAGATTATATGATCTAACTTGATGAGATAAAGACGTTTCCTGTTGCAGTCAAAGCTACAAATATATTGTGAAATCTCAAACACTAAGCATTTTATTATGGCTTAAGCAACAATGAAGTTAAAAGAAATTCATAAAGTTCTGATTTAATGATGTCCAAGTAGTTGCTGGTGATCAGCATCTCAGCACTGGTAACTGAATGACTTAGTACTGTGATCCAAATCTAAGACACAGGTAACAGAATTGAGTTTATCTCTACATTGCAAATTAGCCTTTTCTCGATCTGCTGATTAATGCTGATACTTTGAAACTGCCTTTCTTCAGCACATTAAAATTGATTTAAGAAGGGGTAAAATTAAGATAACTATTTCAAAGCTAGGCATGACTTTGGACATTCTGATAGTTCATGTTTCTGGAAGGTGTTTCTTGGATGAGCATACTGAATAATGTTGCAGAATTAGTTATGTAATGGCTCAGGAAAAAAACATACAGCGTTTTAAAATCCTTTTCTGCCTTCCCATTTGAAAAATTTTGGAAAGAATAAGAACTTCCAGTGAAATATTTTATTTTGGAGAAATGGATGCAGATAAGACAAGATAATCTAACTGTTCCTTCCTTCTCTGAAGTTTTTATTAGTTTGTAATAAGATGTAATAGGTTGACATTTATGTAGTGTGTCAGAACACCAGAGGACAAGTAGTTCTGTACTTTCTGACTCTAGATCTTAGAGCAACATGCATGGCCGCTGCTAAGCAGCATGGCCATTTGTACCATTTGAGGAATAATTCAGTATATTATTTGCTTATGTGTTTGTGTATTGTTGCTTATCTAATAGATCTGCTCCTGATTGATTCCCGATGTAGATATCTAACTAAATTATACTTTTACGTTGTACGAATATGTCAAATTTGATAATTGTATGAATTAACCAAATTAGTTTTAATGGGTGAAGGATTGAACCAAGGTGAAGTGGCAGTGGGTTCTTGCAGATATGTGGTTCTTGCAGGTTCTACCTCTGGTTTTGATTGGGGTTGTACTAGGACTCTGTGAAGTCTGGGATTTTCCTGGATTCTCTTACCTGTTTGAAAGCAGGTGGCAGCTTGCAGACGTGTGCACCAGTTGTATCCATTCTTGGATTTGGAGACTTTGTATAGACAGATATATCTTGGCTATCCTGTATGTATAATATTGAAATGTGCTATACATGATGCTTCCTTGAGGATCACTCAAAATGTGTACTTGATCAAAAATTCAAATGCAGGAACAGTGATGAGCATACCTTACTATGCCCATGTTTCAGGCCTGCTCTGATAGCTGCAATGGTTACCAGTAAGCTTCTAGGTGCAATTGAATGGTATGATTATTATCTTTAAAGTCTTAGAAGTCCTAGTTATCAGAGCTATTTCCTGTAGGATCTGTCCTTCCTGTTTGATTAACAGAGAAGGCTTGTTTCAAAGATGTTATCTAAATTAAAGTAGGAAGCACTCCTACCATCCTTTGGAATAGCATCTTCCGGTTATTTATAACCCCACCATATTCCTCTTTAAACAAGATTTAATAAACTGACTCTTCCTCCAAGCCTTGGGTTAGTGAAGGTTAAAGCCCTTCGAAGTTGAGGGATGGATGGAGCATTCTTTTTTATTTATTTCCTCTGGACAACTCTCTTTCCCAATATGAGACCATTCTTTTTAATTGAGAAGCTACCAAGAGTCATTCTGGAGTTGGGCAACCTAAAACATTGATGCATAAACAAAGATACTACATAGAATGTTCATAAAAAACAAAAAATAAACGTAGAGCTATAGAGAGTAAGACAAATATTGGATACATTTGAAATTTCCCCCAAATTTTGATTAACTTGCAACCCCTTCTCCCAATTTACAGTTTTTTTTCACCATGGCTTCAAAATGTTAGAAATTTTCTATTTCATTAATGAAAGTTTCATAAATTATGATATATGGACTACAGAAATAATAAATTCAGGGTTTAAAATGAGACATTCGGGATCATTGTGCATTGAATATAATTTCTTTAGTTGTAATCTCTTTATAACTGTGTCATCCACTTGAGAGATTTTGCTGATTAGATAATTTGATCTGAGTTTTTGAGAAGAAAACAAACCTTCAGTAAGCATTTAGAGTCATAGTTCCTAAATGTAGAACTACAGAAGGGAATGGGAGATTAGATAGATAGATAGATAGATAGATAGATAGATAGATAGGATAAATAAGATAGATAGATAGATAAATAGATAGATAGATAGGATAGATTAGATGGATAGATTAGATGGATGGATGGATAGATGGAAGAATTAAATAAGAAATTATAGCTTTTATAATTAAAGTTACACCTCTTTTGAGCTTCTGGGTAAGCTTCAGAAAGGCTAAATTACATATGTAATGCAATGTAAAGTGTTTTATCTAATGAGACTCTTCAACCAACAATCTTTTTCAGTCTCAGATGGAAAAAAGTCATGCCTGCTTTAATGAAAAGCTGATGCAAGTTCTGAAGCAACTTCCAGATTTTTTTGAAGCACGTATATCCCTTTTCATTATTCTAAGTAATTTTCTTCCTAGTGGAGCTGATAGAGCAGTTCAAGTATTAGATTTTCATTTGGCTTTAAACGTATTTAATTCCAAAGCTGTGAGTAATTTAAGTTCAATAGCTGTTCAGATTTGTTTGACCACTTCCTGTAACTCTAGTACCAAAAATAATGCTAAACTGGAACTGAATCAGTATGGCTTTTAGTTATAAAGTAATTAAAATAGTACACTTGGGACAGACCATAATTTGTATACTCAAATGTATACACAATAAATGGTGATTCGGATTGTAAAAAGATTTAGGAAAAAAGAGTTGGGAAGTAGCACTCCAAATTGTGTCTTCTGTGTGGTTTCTGCTGTGAGGTTCTGTGGGGTTTAAGTGCATAAGTTCCATCTAGATTTCATACAAGATCATACAAGTAAAAAATGCAGAATTTAATTAAGATTATGTCATGATACATTTTCTTTCATGTCTATTGGAAAAATATGAAGTTACCATTCTCTGTGTTTGTAGGTGTTTGTACAGTATCCTTTTCCTCATTGTGTGAATGACAACAACATCTTTGTTAACTTATGAATCATAAGCTTCTGGGATCTTATGGTATAAAATTACAAGGATAAGAAATGTGTTGAATTTTTAAAGGCTTCACAGGTACAGCTTGTGATCAGATAAGTATAACAAAAAGAAATATAGTAAATAGAGATAAGTTTAATGGATGTCAGCTGCAACAGACAAAATCTGACCATATATTGTATGCTTCTTTCCATGTATAAAAATCCCATTTGTCATGCATATATGTGTGGAATATGAAAAATATGCATGGAAAAAATCCCATTCCTGCTTCCTTCGTGTGTAAAATTATTAAAATATGCATCTGTGAGATACCATTCATTGTTTTATGAGTGCTATTTGGATCTGATGGGTATTCTGCTTTTCCCCCATTGGTCCATTACATTGAGGGTTTATTGTGTTGTGACGAGATCAAGGAAAGTGATTATTTGTTTCTTGTGTTCCTTGGTTAAACAACCTCATTTGGATATTGTGTTTAGTTCTGCACACCACAGTTTAAAAAAGATGTTGATAACCTGGAGCAAATCCAGAGAAGGACTACCAAAATGGTAATAGTATTAGAAACCAAGCATACAAGGAAAGGTTGAAAGACCTAGGAATGTTTAGCTTGCAGAAGAGAAAGTTGAGAGGGCGCATAATAGCTATTTTAAGTGGGCTTCATGTCTTCAGACTTACTTTTACTTGCCCCAGAAGATAAGACCAGAACTAATGGGACTAAAAGGATGTAATACAAATTAGACATTCGGGAGAACTATTTAAAAAAAGAGCTGTCAATCAATGGAATAAGTTACTGTATGCAGCGATTTTTCCCTTTCTCTGGAGGTTTTTCAGAGACTGGATAGTCTTCTAGTGTAATGAATCCTGCAATGTGCAAAGTGTTGACGTCTTAGGACATTCCAATGATATATTTGATTTACTGCCCAGTGATGCATAATATATTGTAAAGTTCACAAAGCTGATCATACACTGGCTTTGAAGAGAGTTGTCATTTGCCATTTAAGAGGGATTCTCTTAACAGGTATAAAATCCAGCAGTTCCTGACATTTTTTTTTTGCATTTGCCTTTCAGTGCTAAGAAAATCTGTAAGTACTGAGACTTGGGGTCTTTGGCTGAAAAGGAAAATCATAGCCATGTTGCTAGCAGCCATCTGCTTTCTCACTTTTGTAGTTAAGATTTCAGTGTGTCTATTTTTCCTAGGTTCTCAGCTGAATCATCGAAACCAAAAGAGAGGCTGTCAATATGCCTTTAGGGAAGTGTTGCATTGCATTAAGTAGGAGAATTTTCTTATCGATTGATTAATGTACCTTGTTTACGACAGGCAACAAGGAAACCTCTTTACTAATCTTTATAGGCCTCTTTTATGATCTTATGTAAATGTTTTCCAAGGAGGAACCATGAGACCTATCTCATTTAGCTCTTTTTTTTTCATTAGAAATGAGATTGCAAGTTATGGTTTCCTAGTTGGCATGCCATCATTTCTCCCTGTTTGGCCATGCACATCTGTAATGTTCCAGCCAAGAACAACAATGGGCTCTTCCTTTATTAGTGGAAATTCTTACCTATCCTACGTAAAGATTATTATAGCCATAATTTTCCCTTGGTTTACGAAGAAGTGATTAAAGCTTGGGACTAGAAGCAGGAAAGCCTTTCTATTTCTACCTTAGGCAGAAAAGGCAGTTGGATGACCTTGGGCCAGCCGCTCCCTCCCAATCCTAGGAAAATGATGCTGGCAAATCAGTTCTGAAAACTGCGTAGTCTTGTCTGTGTAATTGCCAGGAATCAAGTCCAATTTGAAGGCATTCTCTCTTTGCTAAATTCCAAGATGCAGTAGTCCTCGACTTATGACTGCAATTGAGCCCAAAATTTTCATTGCTTAGCAGGGCATCTGTTAAATGAATCACACCCCCATTTTATGACCCTTTTTGCCACGGCTGTTAAGTGAATGACTGCAGTTAAATGAATCACATAGTTCTTAAGCAATTCTGGTTTCTCCCATTGACTTTGCTTCTCAGAAGCTCCCTAGGAAAGTTGGAAATGACAATCCCAGGTCCTCAGGATGCTGCAACATGACCACATGACTATGGGAATGCTGTGATGGTCGTAAGTGTGAGAACTGTCATAAATAACTTTTTTCAGTGTTATTGTAACTTCAGACAGTTGCTAAATAAATAGTTGTAAGTCGAGGATTATCTGTAATCAATTGGTTTTAGGCATTTGTCTAGGTGTTTGACTGTCAGGAGTCATCATGGCTTGTAGACTCACTTGTTTTCTGAGAGAAAAATAGTTGACCAAATGTGGGCAGCATATTTCATTGCAGCAAAATTTCTACCAACTTAGTTATGGGTAGATAGCATTATCAACAGTGAGAAAAATAATCAGTGGATATGTAATCATTAACTCTTCAATTATCCCTAGTAAACAAATAAATAAAATAGGAATAAAATGGCACATGTTATGACGAGAGCCCTTAATCTTTTCATAGCTGATAAGTATGGAATTAGATCCTGGTTAGTGAAGGCCACTCTGGAAGTGACATATGAATAGGTTTGAACAATGGTGAATTCTTCCTTAGTGGAAGAGATGTTCTTGACTCCTGCTTAAGGAGGTGTGGGTGCACCCTCTCAAGAAGCCATTGCTGGACTCTACAGTTCTTGACAACTTTCGTCCAATCTCCCATCTTACTTTTTTAGAAGAAGATAGTTTAGCAGGTGGTGGCATTAGAACTTCAGAAGATTCTGGATGAAATGGATCACCTGGAGTTCTTTCAGTTAGACTTTGGCCCAATAACTACTAGGCAGCTAACACACATAATATTCCTCCTTCCTCCTCCTTTGTTTCCCTCCCCAACAGTCCTACCTGGCGAGTTAGACTGAAATAAAGTGACTGCCCCAAGATCACCCAGTCAACTTTCATGCCTCTAATGTAGGACTAGAACTCAATATCCTGGTTTCTAGCCTGGTACCTTAAACACTAGAGAAACTGGCTCTCTTCCTTCCTTCCTTCAAGTCTGGTCCCAAACGATGTTGATAAGGAATGAGAGGTCCAGCCTACAATCCCTTTTGTGTGAGGCACTGCAGGGCTCAGGACTCATTAATTTTTAATATCTACATAAAATCACTGGATGAGCTATCATCAGTACACTGGTGATGCCCATTTATATATGTGTGTGCTTGGTGAATTAAGTGATGCTGCGCACACACTTGCACAGTGCCCAGAGGCTGTGGGAGTCTGGATGGGAAACAATAGGCTTTAACTGAATCCTAGTAAAATGTAGTGGCGTGGTGGTGTGGATGGGAGGCTCCTTTGTATCTGGGATATTTTCATCTTTAGCCTTGGATGGAGTTGCACTGCTCCAGACAGACCTGGTGCATAATCTGGAGTTCCTCCTGGACTCAAATTTTTTGCTCGAGGAACAGATACCAGTTGAATAACTGGTTTTTCTCCTGGATTGGGAGACCCTCTCTCAGTCACTCACACTCTGCTATATGAACTAGTGCAACATGGGACTATCCTTGAAGAGTATTTGGAAGCTACAGCTTATACACCCACAAAATTGCCTGAAATATGGCACACGTAACACCTTTGCTGTGTGAGCTGCATTGGATGCCAGTTTGCTTCTGGGTCCAATTCAAATTGTTACATTTAAAAATCCTACATGCTATGGGGCCAGGTTACCTGAGGAACAGTTTTAGCTCCATCGCATTAGCTCATCCCATCTGGTCAGACAGGAAAGATACATTATGGACTCTGCGGGTTAAAGAATTTGACTGGGAGAGTACAGGAAGAGAACCTTCTCTGTCATCCCCTGGCCTATGGAACATTCTTACCCCAAAATGAGGTGAGCCTGGCCTTTCAAAAGAGCATGAAGATTTAGCTATTCCAGCTATTCCAACTGAGGCTTGAAGAGGGGTATGCAATCCTAGGGGTAGTTAGTGCCTTGAAGGCTTTTCTGCTATGTTTTAATTTTTTTAGTTGTTTTATCTGTGTTTCTACTTTGCTTTCATTTTACTGAACTTTATATTGTGTTTTTATATGGCCTTTATGCTTTTATTTGTAATTTGCGCAGTCATTTTGAGAGTGAGATAGGCAGTGTCTAAATTCGGTAAATAAAATAAATAATGGCAGTTTACTTAATTTAGATTATAAAATTACTAGATTGGTAGTTATTCTCATTATGTATGGTTGCAGGATTTAGTTTATAGAAAAGGATAAATAAAAAGTGTCTGTACTCTGTCTCTTATCTTCTTTGTATAATCTTATTATCTGTTCTAAAAATAATAGCTAGTGTTCTCTAAATAACAGAACTGAACTTGCCAAATAAGAATTCATTCATTTGTTGTCCCGCTTATATCCTGTATTTATGTTTGCTTGTAATGTTAAGCTTCTATATTTTATCCATTTCTTTTTATGATTCTTTCAGGGATGCTTTTCCTTTTAAACATAGATAAAAAAAGTTGAACATCTTCATAACAATGCCAGATGTGCATTTTGATTGAGCTTTGATACTTATTTTTTATAAGCTGGCATATAGCACTGTGATTCATTCATATAAATTCATGATAAATTCATGCACATTAATAGCTGTTGTTACAGAGCAAAAATGTTGGGTAGGATTGTTCATTACAGTGCCAGTTTTATAGCTTCAGAAAACTATAAAAATTAGAGCACAATTGTATTCTTGCATTTTAAGATAGTATAACAAGAAAAGCTAAATCTTCTAATTTTTAATTCGTCAGTATGGTTAGGAAAGGTACAGGGATTGCCACAAACCACTTAATTTTTCTGCAGGAACAAAGTGGATGCCCCAAAATTCCATTTCAAAAGGAGATGTAAGTGCCCCATTAAAGTTTTTATACTTTCTTACGCAGAAGCACAAGGCTGCAATTTCACTCATTGGTTTGTCCAAATGCAGTTTGTGCACACAGTTGCATGTGTTGTACAATATTTGTAATATGTTTAACATAATCTCTAAATTGCTCATTTAAATACTTAGGAGGTCGGGTTTTTAGTAGTATGACAAACTTTTATTTATCTCTGGACCCTTTCCTGGATTTATGCCCATAGCTGTAAGTTAAATGTTATCTTATTTCTTAGCAACCAGTACCTGTGAAACTTTTCTTAGAATTGTTTTCAGACCAATTCTTTCCATCTACCTTTTGCCTCCTCTCTGTGGTCTATGCATTTCATAGTTTCTAGCAAGCTCCAAAGGTGATTTTTGTATGTGGTTTAGCTTCTGCTGACAAGCTTTCATTTATCTGATCTTAAGTTATTGCTTTGCTGATTCTTTGTAAAAAGCTTCTGTTTACTAGTAATAATTTTCATGAAGCAGAATAATAGAATAACAGAGATGGAAGGGACCTTGGAGATCTTCTAGTACAACCCTTTACTCAAGCAGGAAACCCTATGCTATTTCAGACAAAATGGTTGTCTAATGTCTTCTTAAAAACTTCCAGTGTTGGAGCATTCACGATTTTTTGCCACAACTTCTTGCCACAGTTGTTAGGCAAATCACTACAGTTGTTAAGTTAGTAAACATTGGTTGTGAAGTAATCTGGCTTTCCCATAGACTTTGCTTATCAGAATGTCACAAAAAGTGATTACATGACCCTGGGACACTGCAACTGTCAAAAATATGAGCCAGTCGTCAGTGTCTGAATTTTGATCATGTGACCATGAGGATGCTGCAATGGTTGTGTGAAAAATGGTCATAAGTCATTTTTTTCAGCATTGCGGTAACTTCCAATGATCCCTTAAATGAATGGTTGTAAGTCGAAGGCGATATTTTGTTAAGATAGGTCATACTATTTTCTGTTCTGTCATCTCTTTCTGAGACAGCTGTTCCCTTTTATAAACAAGTGTTCTAAAAGCCAAAAGTCGAATGAGTACATGTTTGACAAAAGTACACAATTTGGTCTAGTAGCATTATCAGCATACAGTATAAAATTTCTGAATTACTATCAACTATAAAAATGGCATCGTTCTCAATTTATAATATTTTAATAAACAAAGAATAGCATTAAGATGGATATCAGTAATATGCAAGAGGTTCGAAATAACAGTTGAAATGCCTCACATATATAAATCAGTTACTAATTTTTTTTAACAATAAATATGTTTTCTATCAATCTTAGAGTAATTCAACAACACACTTTTTCATGTTAACTCCTGTGAGAATACTTTTGAGATTAGTTGACAACTTCTTTAAGGAACATTTACAGTTTACAATACAATATGGATTTGTTCCATTATTGTTCCCTTCATTTAATACTCAGACATTTGTTAATGTGTTTTTGGGAAGAATAATATGGTTTAAAGATGTGAATGTGATTTTTAATTATAATATATTTCTTTAGCCAAGAAGAAATGAAAATCGCCCCCTCCACAAATTCCCAAGTGAAAAAAAGAAAAGTTAAAAAGTTTGAAAATATAATCCACTCCATTTTTGATATGTGCTTTTGTTTGTTATTTGCCATCTGGTGAGTCTTGTGTCTGTCTCTGTGTGTGTATAAGAATGAAACTACCCTTCATATTTTAAAAAAGTATTTTCAGGATATATTGTTACAGTCTGTTATTAGAGATCTTGCTACCTTTGGATTTATCAGTGTCTAAATTTTTTTTATTAAAATATATCATGTTTACTGCTTAAACTATGCACTGAAGTTTGGTTTATTCCACAATCTAATACATAGCTTGAAAGATAGAGCTGATAAATTCTGGAAGTGTTTTTAGTCTTACAATCTATGGAAAATCAAGTCTGCCAAAGGAATGGATGTTTCATGTAATATCCAACAGGACTGTTTGGTATTGGTTTCATTGGGTGCTTCACATACTGCAAAATATTTAGGCAGTGTATTCCACACTGGGAGTTAAAGCAAGCAGTAATGCTCTTATAAAACTTGTATTTACTTGGCTGAGCTTACTTCCCACATAGAGTCATATGTGGAAGAATAAATATATATATTTTCCACCATTAGTTAGTTGTTATGTACAAAGTTCAAAATAATTCCATTTTTTTTACAACGCAAGCTTGGTATAATTATGTTTTTTGAGTCAAAACTAAAATATCTCAAAATAACAAAAATTATAAAAAAGGATTGAAACAGCCTTTTCATTAATAGTGCAATTTTTGTTGTAACTGATAAAAGGGAGTTTACTTTTTGAATTTGGACTTTTTCAAATGGGCCTGCCCAACTGACTAATTTTTTAACTTAGCATATTCTGTCTGTATATCATGATTTATGGTCAATCCATATTTTAAAGTCTCTTGAATTTCTCATTTGAGACTTTGTATGAATTGGAAAACAATTCATTTATTAAAGAAGTCATTTCCCATCTGAGAAATTATACCTAGAGTTTGTCAACATTGCAGGATCCAATCTGGGTCCATTTTGTCTTCAGCTTCGGACTCGTGCTGGAGCCCATTTTCAGGGAACTTCTCTCTTTCTGAAGATGGGCTCCAGCATGAGTCTGAAAGCTTTGAAGACAAAACCTCTGGTCCCGTTGACCAACCCATATTGGATCCTGCAACATTATCCTGGGACACGTATATTCGCCTGATTGCTCTATTGTAAACTGTAATATGGAATATCAGTTTGTAAAAATAATTTAATTTGTGGATTTATTCTTGGTCATTGTTTCCCAACCTTGGCAACTTTAGGACACATGGACTTCCAACTCCCAAAATTCCCTTGCCAATAGGAATTCTAGTACAGGTAGTATCAGGTAGTTGAAATTCTAAATTGCTTTTTGAAAATCCTGCTCTAGAAATGATTGCTGTTGATAGATTGTTCCCTCTCTCCCACTGTAGCCTCCTTATAGCTTATGATTGGTTTTTGGTTCATCAGGTAATGCTTCAAAGCAGCAGTTGTGAAATGACCAAGCTACACAAACTCAGAGCAAGTTTCTGTTCAGTAAATGTACTTAGGGTTGGCATTGAGTCAATGGTAGGTCAATCCCCATTTTAGCTAATAAAATAGTGTTAGCAATTAGATTTGGCCTAAAGTGTTTGAGAATTGCTGCCAAGTTGGATAGATAAAACTGAGCTAGATTCATCCATAGTTGATAGTTTCTAACGTAGGAAGTTTTATTTTAGCCATTGTGAGGATGTAATTTGATATATTTTTAATGGAGCTGAATCAAGTTGGCATCTTGTCCACAAAGATATACATTGGTGCTGACAGATCTGTTTTCTTTTATAGAATAGCTGGCAAATTTCCCTTTGCAGTATATAACCTCTTAGCAATATTTTTGGTTGCTAATACAGGAATTATACAGCTACATAGCTGTTTTAAACACCTAGGGCACAGTTATCGTTTAGTTATTTGTTAAGCCTTATATTGCTTTGACTTCAAAGATAAAAGCTGTTCATAGTCTATATGGTTGGTTTATATTATGTTTGACTTGGTGTAAATCATTTACACACTTGGGAAGTTCAGAGAATATTTGAGATCGTTAGGATAATTTTAAGGAAGGGGAAGTACATTCCCCTCCTACAGTAGCCATAGGGCTGTGCAGTGCTTTGGATTCAATAGCTAATAAATTCATGTTGTAGTATGAATCTGACACCTGCCTGCAACACCTTAGACTAGTCATGCTATTTTCCTGGATTATGTATTGCCAGGAAAAAACACAACTGCTTTAATATATTGCTTAAAAGTTTTACGCCTTCATCTTCTGAAACCGCTTTTGGAGATCAAATCCTAAATTTCCCCTACCTATTTATATTTTGTAGTTTGGAAATGCTGCAATGTTAGCATTTATAGGCATTCTGGATTAATTCTTTACAATATTATAAAATATTTTTATTCTTTTTTAATTACATTATATTAAATATTCATATTCTGGGAAACCACAAGCAGTCAGAACTTCTAGTGCATGAATACAGAATGAGAGAAATTACATTAGTGTTGTCATGAATAAGTCCAATCTGTATTTTTGTTATACAGATTACTTTTCTGTTTAGGAAATTGGTCCTGGTTGAAGACCTATTCCCTGAAAATATATGAGAACAATGTGTTAGGATAAATAAAAGGTGTTAACTTGATATTTGTAATAGCTTCATGACTAAATCAATGAATAGTTAGTAGAGAAACTAGTATAGTGGCTAAAATGTATTCATTAACATTCTAAGCAATAATTGCCTGTCCAATGGTACCTTCATGATGAACTATATTTCAGGAAAGTCGATTGGAACCAGGGAACAGATTTTTAAAATTAGTAAGTGAAACTTTTAACTGATCAGATGAACTTTAAGGACAAGCTTGTTTTGTTTTGTTTCTGTTCTAGTATTAAACAAGAAATTCAACAAAGTAATTTAAAATAATTTTTCCAGCAGTGCCAGATGCATGCATTGATTAAGCCATGACATAATTAACTTTTTTTATAGCTTAGTGGGTAGTATGTCTTCAGCCAGCTGCAATTTGTCCGTAAAGTTTATGCCATAAACATTATTTTTTTTAAATCAACATTATTCCCAAATTATGGGTTGGGATTTCTTGGAGGGATGCAAACAACTTACATAAGGGTTCCAATTTTCTTTTTAAATATTGCCAGTATTTAAGCTTAGACTTTAGAGTATTATCCATGCGATGAGGTCACATAAATGTAATTATCATTTTAGAAAGATGCAGCTTGAGAACCCCTGATATAAACAATCTATGTTGTATAAATTGGACTAGTGAGGACCTTTTCAATCTGGGCACACTGCAGTATTTCAAGAAACATTACAAATATCAATATGCAAAATGTTTGAATATAACCTGACCATGATGGTTGGTTGATAACATAATTGTTACATAATTGTTACAATCCAAGAGATCTGATTTAAATGTTATCTCCTTTTACCTTAAAGAATATGCTTAAATGCAGATGCCATGATTTCAGCATCAGACAGATTTGTTGGGGTGTTCTCTTGCCTTTCATTAACTATCTAGCTTGATGAAATTTGCATACTGCTTTGTGGAACTTTGAACAAAAGGATTTTTGTTCTGTTTTTCCTGCCTGTTTCTTGATGGTGTAATGTCATTTTTCTTGCATGACTTTTGCTTTGTTTACCATCAACATATTTCAGAAAGCAAAGCTCTTTTGTTTCTAATTACAACAGAAAAGGAAACTCTATTACTAGTGTTTGAAGACTATACAGGAAAATATTATTTAGTGCAGCCTAACTTAATGTGGTGTGCTGCAGATGTGTTCTCTGGGAATTATGGAATTTAGAATCCAGCACATAGGAAAAGCCCAGGAAAGATGACTGATTTATTGCAGCTTAATTGACAATAATATTGACTCTGTTTTTCTGGCAATTCATATAAACTATATGCAAATCCTTCTAAACTCCAGTATGGTCAGTCGAGCCCAAGAGTATTTCCCAATGACCTGACTTTCCATTACCCAAAATGTCTGATTCCACAATTAAAGCAAAGCATGGAGCAACTCATTGTTATATTCAGTAGGTACGCAGAAGACTAAATCAATGTTTTTCATCCTTGGTGACTGTAAGATGTGTAGAATTCAACTGACTGTGGAATTCTGGTACTTATCCTAAAATTACTGAGGTTGAAAAATACTGGGCTAAGGGAAAGGACATGTTTGCAAGTAAATCAACTGTGTTGACTTGAGGGCCAATAGCCAAGCAGCATTTATCTTTCCTAACCTAGCCAATAGATGAGATCAGTGGTGTCTCATCCATTAGTATTTCTTTGTTGGCCAATGAAAAATGATTTGTCCTTTCTCCTTTATTTCACCTTCCCCACCCCATCTCTGTAACTACAATAAAAAGTTATGTTATCAACAATTTTATTTACAGTAAGCAACTACCAAGTTTTATGCTTGTTTGTGTTTGGTCCCTACCTTGTAGTGATGTTTTTTGCTGCCACACTGGGAAAATGGGAGATGGAGTGACTCAAATGTGCCCTCTCCCAAATGGCAGCTCAGACTACATCATTAGAACAGCAGAGTAAACCAGTAATCTTTCAGCTGGGGCCATCACTGCTTGAAATGGGCAATTATTTTTTGAAGGAAGGTTTGACATTACCACTTAGGAAAACTATGGACTGATGTAATTGTAAGGGTAGGACACAGCCTCATCCGGTTTGTGGGGAAGCTTGATCTGCAAGTTGATCTGCACCCTCATTTGCAAATGACTCCATGTTTCCTTGAGAGTACTGTGCCTGGCTGGATGTTTTAAACTAGCCTTTTAGTCTTGATAACACCTGTAGGTGATCTGAACTACAGCCACAATTATAATATGAATCATGCAGTGAATATCTGTGTTGGTTCGCTACACATGCAAGAAATTATGAGCAACATTTTAGGTTAACCAGCACATTGAGCTATTTTGGCAGTGTATAATATTCATTTCAGTGTTTAAAATCTTACTCTAAAGTGAAATGTTTTCCTAATGTAAACAAGTGTATGAAAAAATGTGAACTGAACTGACTTTTTTTTGCCAAGGGAAGCACATTTTTCATCTCTATGGATATGAACATGTTGGCACATATTTTCCTGTGGACTTCAGGATTTTAATCTGAGGATTTCCTCTGGTCTTCCCCTCCCTTGTACTTCCTTCCTTGAATTTTAGAATGTATCTATAAATTGAAGCAGTTTGCTCTTTGGTTAAATAGTTGAAGCTCTGATCACTAGGAATTGTTGCCTAATGGACCAGATCATGTTTATCTCAGAATGAAACTTTATCTACTTGTCTGTCTCTTGATTATCCATGCTCCCCAGAGAATTTCCTCCTGCTGTGCCTCAGTTGAGCATTGGCCTTTCCTATCCTCCCAAGGATTGTGCCACAATAACAATTTTGTCTTTTTTTAAAAAGATTACATGAAATAAGGAAGATTAAAGGAAAACTGAAGAGGATTTAGTGTAAAGCTTCTAGATGGCTGAAAATGCCATCTGGATCCCTGCAAATTTCTATCAACAAAATGTTGATTGCTTTGTTTTTAGAAAGTTGAACTGGAAACATCACCCAGTTAGGGAATGTTTCACTTACCCACCTATAAACAATGGCTCTATAAAGTTTTGGTCAGACAGCAATTCTAATCCTCTGGTTTAGTATCTTTTCAGGGAATAAATCTAGAAACTCTGCCTTAAGTTTATTTAACTGAATGAGCCATCTAGTCCAGCATTTGTGGCTGTGAGGTTACCCAGATGCATTGGTTTGCAATCCCCATCAACTCCAGGCAGCGTGGATTTTCCCCATCATTGTTAACTGATGCAGACAGTCCATAGACTTTTCTAGATTCTTCAAATGAAGTTTTTCTCAACCTGCCTAGTGATGTCTGTTGCAGATTTCAAGGGTTAAATTCTGAGTCGCAGACTTGTTGACTGATTATATAAACAAATAATGCCAAAGTGACAGTTTTGGCCTACACTGCTGAGAAGAAATATGGTCTTACTAGTGTTTCCCAATCCATCCCACATTCCCACATCCATTCCATATATATTTTTAAAAATGATGTCTAAAGAATTTTGATATTCAAAGAAAATGCAAGAGTATTTTTAAAAACATTTTAAACATTAATTTCCTTGACAAAATGCTTTCCAAGTGATCTCGTAACTGTTGGCTGGCTTGAAGGGCAAATGTGAATAAGAACACTTCTTCGCCAGATGATCTTCCTTTCTGGAACCTCGTGGCATTTTTTATTTTAAATTAAAATGATTTCAAATTTGTCCTTCCTAGTTTTCGCCCCAGTATGTATTACTAAAATGTCCAAGTTACAATAATTTGTAGGACGAAGTAATCTTCAGTTAGCTGGATGTGAATCTTTCATTTCTAACTGCTGTTTTCTAAAACAGCTCTTTATGCATAATAGAATGAATCTTTTTGTACACATATTTGTATATTTTAAAACCTGGCTCTTGCTAGAGTGGCACAAAGGAAATGTTGATGTTGGGAGACAGTGGGGAAACTGGTTTTGAATCATTTCATTGCCTGGCAGTGGCAGCTGCAGCAAGAAACGAGTGCATTATTCAAGAACTTTGACTTAGCTGGTAGTTTAGAAATATTGCCATATTTAAATGTAGGGTGTCTCTAAACTGGATGGCTTGGTATGGTTAATGTATGAGAGAATGAGCCAGATTCAAAATATTATTTTTTCCCTCAAGGAAAACTTTTACTAGATATTAAGGGATTGGATTTACCTCATCTCCTACCCTGCAAAGAATGGCTTTATCCCCAATTGGACCATTCTATGTTTGCATTGGAGTTTTTAAATCTAGTAAAGAAAACCAGTGGTGATGTCTAACTAGCCATTTATAATGGTGGCTAGGATGCCAGCTGGAGATAAGAAGGGGTTGGAAGTTGCTGTCAGCACTGGTATAGCCAAGTTGTTCCTTCTCTTCGATGAATCTGTGTTAGCTTAATGTGTGAATATCCCCATTATATTAGATGCATCCGAACATCTGAAAAATTTGGTAACAGGTAGGCTTGGTGTACCTGATTTGAATGATTTCAGCATGATTTCCAATATTTGCATACAAACCTCAAGAGTGAAGAAGTACACGTATACCAATTTGTATCAAATAGGATTAGATTAGCCAATCACAAAAGTATTGTGACATAAATATGTTATATAAAGATTGTGATAATTATAGCAAATAGTGATGCCATGAAATAAATCTTAATAATTTAAGCACAGGTGTTCATAAACCAGAGGTGGAGCTGGTGGTGACTTATATTTCCATGCTCTGTACTTATCCATTCAAGAGGCATTTATAGGATTGCTGCAGAAATTATTTTTCTTAGCCAGATGTTGAGGGGTGGTGGAAATCTAAGAGTCTTCAATTTTGCTGTATAAGGAAAAGAAGTAAAACTATTTATAGAAATCACAATTCCATATTGTTTTAAAATGTTTCTCTAATATTTGGATTAATTGGTGGAGTGTGTGGTACAGTCCACATTCAGCAAACTTTCTATACATCCCTCTTTCTGAAAGCTGAAGAGATCAAGCTTTGAAAATCTTTCCATCATAAAAATAGATAAAATGTTCTCCATAATCATTCCCTGTCTCTTTCTTTTTTGTTGTTCTATCCAAGTTTCAGACTTTCTATTCTGATAGCTCCCATTTCACCTTATTGACAAAAATAAACATACCAACTAAATAATGTAATTTGTAAATTTATATAATTTACATAAATTTCCTTTATGTAAATTAGATTTTTTCGATGTTTAAGCATTATTAATTCAATTTGCAGCTATCAGTAGGTCTGACTGCTAGTGATTAAAGGACAGATTTTTTTCAACCAAATGTTTGCTAGATATGTTGAGGCTGGAACCCCTGAGGTTCTGAGCCTAACTTTTAGAGGAGATGAGATAATGAATGATGGACAAATTAATAGGATGCTTTGCGGTGCGGGAGTCTGTGGGCACTGCATGATGCTAAATTGGCTGGGAGTTGACTTTTGCATGCAGCTCAGTAGTTTCCTTTGCACTTGATGAAAAATATATAATGACATCTATCTACATTTAACTTTATGTATTTTCCCCCAACAGCTGGCTTACCCCTTGCTGTTCTAAACTTGGCAAAAGTAAAGCCGTATCAGAGGGGCTTTTTCTGTAATGATGACAGCATCAACTATCCGTTCCATGACAGTACCATCACATCTACTGTCCTCTACACAGTGGGGTTCACTGTGCCCATTTGCTCTGTAAGTAGCAAAAAAATACAGGCAGCTGTTTGGGGAAAGTGTTAAGTATGTGTGGAGAACTCACAATTTCATCAAAACTTTGAACATAAAGACTTTGGGGTAGTTGACTAATTACCATAATAGCTGAGAATTACTAAAATCTGTAAAATGTACCGAAGCTCTTGCTTATTACCCAAAATAAATTTGACTCTTTCCAATTCTTTTGAAATGACAAGGTGATAATTTTGGATTTCTGTTGGTTGGAAAATAAATAGCTAAATAATAATTTAAACCTAAATGAGCAGAAGGCAGTACAGGAGATGCAAACAAAATGGAAAAGAAATAATGACAATGAAAACTAGTTTGCAGAGGAGGTTTGTCACAATGGGAAAAAGTCTGAAATCAAGTGGCAAATCTAGCATCATTTGTCAGGGAATAAGTCATATAGAACTCGGGGAACAAGATCAGTTGTGCTAATTAGCAGATTGCTACAGAGCTGCTGTTTCCTTTTTCAGTAACATGTAGTGTATACAGATTAAAGTGTTTTTCATCTTTCAGAGCGGTCTGTCTTTTGGTAACATTTGAGCACCCAAAAACAGAGAGTTTGATATTTGGTAACCGTGATTTGGTATTTACTCGTGATAAAGCAGTGAGTGATGCAGAATTTGTTTTAATTAGAGTGGCATTATATTTACATGAACTCCTTTTCCAGGTATCTATTTTTAATACATAACTTGGCTTAGCCAATTTTTTATGCAAAAATAGATACAAGAGGGATACCTAGATGTTTTCTTTTAATATTATCTTTATTAGGTTTGACAAAGTTTTGTTTTGTTTGTTTTGTTGCGAGATTATATTCAAAGTTATATATCTGAACAAAGTTAGAGACTTTTAAACCAATTAATTTCAGTAGATTTAAGCACATCTCACTCATTCAGATTGAGTTGCTCACAGAATCACAGATTCATTCAGAGATCTATCTATCTGCCATCAGCTAGCTCAGTCTGTCACATAAAATTTGCTTTCAAGCAAATTCATAAAATTTGCTAGCAAGCAAACTCACAAAATTATCTCACAACACACCATGTATGTAAATATTGAATTTTTTATTAAAAAAAGAGCAACTTTTACCCAAAATCAGGCAAAGCAGGCAGGCAGATTGAGTTGCTCACAGAATCATTCAGTGATCTATCTGCCATCGGCTAGCTCAGTCTGTCACATAAAATTTGCTTGCCATGAGTCTGCACTGAATAATAGAAACTTCAGTCCCAAGGGATGTTCGGCTGTGCTTAAAAGCAGAGCCAAAGATCTAACGACTAGCTAGAAAGCAAGAAATACAACCATTTCTGGACCCGTACCAATCAGGCTTCAGGTCCAGGTACAGCACGGAGACGGCGTTGGTCGCACTGGTGGATGATCTCTGGAGGGCACGGGACAGAGGTTATTCCTCTGTCCTGGTCCTGTTAGATCTCTCGGCGGCTTTTGATACCATCGACCATGGTATCTTACTGTGACGCCTCGAGGGGTTGGGGTTGGGGGTGAGGGGCACCGTTCTATGGTGGTTCTCCTACCTCTTGGGTCGTATGCAGGTAGCGTTGGCAGGGGGTAGAGATCGGCCCCAAGGCCCCTCCTTGGTGGGGTGCCTCAGGGGTCAGTTCTCTCGCCCCTCTTGTTCAACATCTACATGAAGCCGCTGGGTGAGATCATCCATGGTTTTGGGGTGAGGTATCATCAATACGCTGATGATACCCAGCTTTTCATCTCCACCCCTAACCAACCCAGTGACACCCTCGAAGTGATGTCCAGGTGCCTGGAGGCGGTACTAGGTTGGATGGGGAGGAACAGGCTCCAGCTCAACCCGGCTAAGACCCAGTGGCTGTATGTACCAGCATCTCGAGTTAGCCAGGACATTCCACCTTTAGCTATGGGGGGAGAGGTGTTGCCCCGCATAGATAGGGTTCGCAACTTGGGTGTCCTCCTGGATGCACGGCTCAGTTTAGAGGAGCAGGTGGGGGCCGTGGCCAGGGAGGCATTTGCCCAGGTTCACCTGGTGCACCAGTTGCGCCCCATCTGGACCAAGATGCCTTACGTATGGTTACTCATGCGCTCGTTACCTCCTGTATAGACTACTGCAATGCTCTTTACATGGGGCTGCCCTTGAGGAGGCTTCAACTTGTCCAGAATGCAGTGGCGCAGGTTGTGATGGGAGGATCCCGATACTCCCATGTTACACCCCTTCTGCATGAGCTGCACTGGTTACCAGTTGCCCTCCGGGTGAGATTCAAGGTGCTGGTGTTGACCTATAAAGCCCTTCATGGCATTGGACCGGGGTATTTGCAGGAGACCCTGCTGCCAATAATGGTTTCCCGACGCCCCGTGCGCTCCCAC
This sequence comes from Naja naja, assembly GCA_009733165.1. Taxonomy (NCBI): domain Eukaryota; kingdom Metazoa; phylum Chordata; class Lepidosauria; order Squamata; family Elapidae; genus Naja; species Naja naja. Next base: position 281,142,456 of record CM019149.1, read on the forward strand.
CGGCAGGGCCTCCTCAGGGTGCCATCAGCCAGCCAATGTCGGCTGGCGGCCCCCAGGGGTAGGGCCTTCTCTGTGGGAGCACCCACCCTTTGGAACCAGCTGCCCCTGGAGCTTCCCCTGACCTCCAATCTTTCTGCCGTGGCCTAAAAACATGGCTGTTCCAACTCGCCTACCCGGACTGATGGGGGGGAGGGTTTTTAGTTGTAGTTTTAAATTTAATGGTTTATGAGATTTTTGGTTTAATAGTTTTTTAATATTTGTATTCTGTTTTTAGTATTGTAAGGCGCCCTGAGTCCTCAGGGAGATAGGGCGGCATATAAATCTCATAAATAAAATTAAATAAATAAATAAATTTCCTGCTTCCTAGCTAATCTAAATCTCCTGGCACAGCAGAACAAGTGATGGTTGGAAAAATAGTAATTTAGCAGGCAAGTTTTCCGGGTAAGGAGTGAGTGGGCGGGGAGAGTTCCCGCAGGCCATGTGAGTGGTGCAGCCTTGTGTTTCTGCGCAGCCTGGATTAATTGCTTTGGGGGGGTGCTCTAGGGGTGAGATTTCTCTGTGCCCCACCAAAACTGGTGGGCCATGGCCCACTGGTTGGCGACTGCTGTTCTAGGCTTCATAAAACGACTCTATTTCTCAAACTTTCCCATCGTCAATCAGCATTTTAGGGCAGTGTTGGATCTCTTATTCTCTTTATATACTCTTGTTCTGCGTTCTCTGATTGTATTGCAAGTTTAGTTACCACATACCACATATGAGCTGATGTTTTCAGATGTATTCATCTGACCATAATCTGCATGACATAATGTTGGCATTTCTTTCCAATTACCTAAGCAGGATTTCATATTGAATATGGTGCTTGCTTCTTAAACAGAACATGGATAATACATAGAATGTTGTGTTTCATTCTGATCATTTTATCCCTTCTCATCCTGTTTTTTTTTTTAATTACATTTATATGCCACCCTTCTCTGAAGACTCAGGGCAGCTTACAATTTTTGGGATAGAACCCAGTGTGCTCAGCAATAGCCTTCATTCCATTGTATATGCCTGCTTATTACTAAGCAGCATTTTTACAAAGTCAGCTTATTGCCCCCAACAATCTTGGGTCCTCAATTTACCTACCCCGAGAGGATGGAAGGCTGAGTCAACCTTGAGCCTGGTGGGATTTGAGCCTACAGTAATTGTAGGCAGCTGGAACTTAAATGCAGGCATTTAACAGCCTGAGCCACCAAGGCCCTGTTTGTCATTTTGAGTTTCATGGCTACTAATTATAGAACTCTTATGCCTTTCCTCTTTGACAAAACCTAAAATTTAGACCCTTAATTCCGCCTAAAGATGCTGATTTATAAATCAGATAAATGTATGATTCTAAATTTTGAGTAGATAAAAGGTAGTTAAGGAAAAAAATGTACATCTTGTAACTTAAAGTATAATGTGACTTCTCTACAATGGTTAATCAAAATGTAGTTTTTGGTTGAGCTGGTTCAAATTCTTAGATTAATTTTATGAAGATAGATCCCTGTAAGTTGTAGTCTCATATGTTCACATTTTTTATTGTGTGTAATCATCAAGCAAGTAAAATTTCATGGAATCTTAAGTTAATCATAGTTAATTTCATAGTTTAAATCCTAAACTGTAGTTTAGTTAATTGTTCAGTGGGAAAGACAATATGTTGCAGTTTAAAGTTGACTAAACATAATTTAAATGAAAAGTTTGCCAAGAAAACTGCAGATACTTGTCCAGGCAGTCTTTGAGAATTGAACATGATTGAACGACTCTCCATAATTACATTTAGCCACAACACTGAAAAATTAAACATGCCACAGTTAATTAAAATGTAAAGTTTCCAAGTTTTTCCATGCAACTTTACCGCTGAGAGGTGCAAGTATAGTCCTCTTAGATTTTTTTTTTTCATAATAGTAGACTGGGAATTAATTTTGTATCTAAACCAATCAATTGTAACCAATTTCTGCCTTAATAACAGAATAACAAAGTTGGCAGAGACCTTGTAGGTCATCTATGCCAACCCCCCCACCCAAGCAGGAGACCCTACACCAGGCCTGACAAACTGGCGGCCCATGGGCTGGATATGTCATGCGCAGGCCATGCTCACCCTGGCTTTGCAAAGGCAAAAAATGTCACAATACATCACAATGTGGCCTGTGAGGCAATCGAGTTTGACACCAGTGCCCTACACCATTTCTGACAGATGGCAGTCCAGTCTCTTCTTGAAAGCTTCCAGTGATGACACTCCCACAACTTCTGAAAGCAAACTGTTCCATTGGTTGATTGTTCTCAATGTTAGAAAATTTCTCTTTATTTCTAGGTTGAATCTCTCCTTGATCAGTTTCCACTTATTATTCTTTGTCTGGCCTTCAGGTGCTTTGGAAAAAAGCTTGACCCCCTCATCTCTGTGACAGCCCTTCAAATATTGGAACACTGCTATCATGTCTCCCCTGGTCCTTTTCTTCACTAGACTAGCCACGCCCAGTTCCTGTAACCATTCTCCATATGTTTTAGCCTCCACTCCCCTAATCTTTGTTGCTCTTATCTGCACTCTTTTTAGAGTTTCAACATCTTTTTTATAGTGTGGTGACCAAAACTGGATGCAGTATTCTAGGTGTGGTCTTACTAAGGCTTTATAGAGTTGTATTAGTACCTCACGTGATCTTGATTAAATCGCTCTGTTAATGCAATTTAGGATTGCATTGGCTTTTTTGGCTGCCGCTGCACACTGATGGCTCATATTTAATTGGTTGTCCACTAAGACTCAAAGATCACTCTCACAGTTACTACTATTAAGCCTGGTTTCTCCCAGTCTATATGTGTACTTTTGGTTTTTCTTGCCTAAGTGTAAGACTACTTTTCTCTACCCTGAAATTCATTTTATTAGTTAGGGCTCAGTGTTCAAGTCTGTCAAGATCCATCTGGATCTTGAGCCTATCATGTAGAGGAGGGGTGTCAAACTCACATCGTCATGGCAGCATCGTCATGGCAGCATCATGTGACGTATCAGACTTTTTTCCCCTTTGCTAAACTGGGCGTGAGCATGGCCATTCTGTGACATATCCAGCCTGTGGGCCAGGAGTTGACAGCCCTGAAGTTGGCTATGTGGACAGACTTAGGGTGTTGGCTATTCCTGCCAGCTTAGTATCATCTGCAAATTTTATAAATTCCCCTTCTATTCCTTCATCTAAGTTGTTTATGAAGATATTGAAGAGTACTGGGCCTAAGATGGAACCTAGTACCCTATTGCTTACTTCCATCTATGTAGAGGTAGTACCATTAAGGACTACTCATTGAGTACAGTTTGTCAGGCAGTTACAAATCTATTTGATGGACAGTGTAACACCCACTTTTTTCTAACTTACCAAGAAATATTGCCAATAATTCTACTATTAACATGCAAAGTTAATTCTTATATAGAAAGAATTTTGCCTAGTCATAATTATCCTAAAAAGGGTTTATGATATGTTACTGTTTAGCAATAGCAATAGCACTTAGACTTATATACTGCTTTACGATGCTTTACAGCCCTCTCTAAGAGGTTTACAGAGTCAGCGTATTGCCCCCAACAATCTGGGTCCTCTATTTCCCACCTCAGGAGGATGGAAGGCTGAGTCAATCTTGAGCCTTGTGGGATTTTATCTGCCGAATTGCAGGCAGCTGGCTGTCAGCAGAAATAGTTTGCAATACTGCACTCTAACCACTGCACCACTGAGGCTCATTTTAATGTACATTTATTTCAAAATAAATTCTGTGTTCAACCTAACTTATTTCTGCGTAGGAATACTTCAGCCTAGCATTCAAAAAATAGCACTTTTTACATGTAAGCATCCTACTTATGAGCAGGTATGCTATATAGTAAGAGTATAGTTTGTATTGGTTCTTGATAACAACATTAAATAAAAGCTTATTTTAATTGTAAATTGATAGAATTATTTTAAACATAGCTTACTAGTATGCCTGAATGCTGAAAAAATATTGATTTAAATTGATGACACTTTTCCTGTTGATTCAAAAGCTGATACTTATTTTTGTAATAGTTTTATAATTTATGTGCTGCTTGATGCCAAATGAGCTCTGGGTGACTTACAAATGATACAAATTTAGAGGGAATTAAAAAAAAATAACGAAACCCCATAACAGTCCATTTCCTAATCATTGACTCACTGAAGAAAGAATCACAGCAGCAGCAGTGACTCTTTCACACTTTGAGAGGACCCATCAAACCTTCACTTCTGAGGACTTTCCAGAACGCTGAAAATTTTATTGGAATTCAACCCTGTGCCATATGAGAGCTTTGACATTTCCCTCAATTGTCATTGCCAGAACCTCGGAATGAGAAGCATTGCAAATCAGCATGAGGATGAGATAGCAGATTTGTTTTTTCCATTTAAGCTTAAGAAATTATTTAGAGTTTTGATCTTTAATGGAGGCATTTCAAAGGTACTTGAAATAATTTACATAATAAAAAACTCACAGTTATCACCTATTTCAATTCTGCACTTCAACATTCTTAACCATAAACAAATGATAACTCAAGCTTCTTGGCAATAGTTACATAGAAGACAATGTACTGACTTTAAACTAGCCTCTGCTCCATATTACGAGCTTACTGATGAATATTGTAACGGTATCTTTATCATAATCTGTTGTAACATGATTAAATCTGTACGTTTTCTGAGAACCCAGTTTCATATTGTCTGAGAACATTTATTTCTAATCAACATGTTCTGTACAAGAGTTATTTAAGACTTTGAATTTTCTGAGATGGTTACATCAGAGTGTTCAGTATAATGCAGAGGAAAAAAGAATATGTCTTAATACCAGGCTGTCTGTTAAACTTGTTTTGTTCTCAGATTATTAGGTAAACTTCCCTCCCTCCCTCCTCCTAGTTAGAATCAGTAAGTGAACAACCTAGAAGATTCTCTTGTGTTCAACTAAACAGCATGAAGACTAGCATGTATTATATGGAAAGAACATTCTGCAAAAATAAGACTAAAAAATACATTAATGAACTCCCTTGGGCTGCTGAACTTTTTTTTTTTATTCATATTTATATTTCGCCCTTCTCCGGAGACTCAGGGCGGCTTACAATTTTTTTTTTGGAACACTTTTGAAACATCATATGATATAAAAGGAATCATAGTGCCTCTATTCACTGAAAGTTTAAACAGTTAAAAGCATACATTTAAAGTTCATGAATACAGAAAATCAAATTGCGTGTTAGCAGCCGGTCAAACTTGCTTATGATGTCTCATTAGTTTCTTTATGCAAAGTAAACTCAGTTTCATCAGGTAATTTTTTTTATTTTTGAAGTGCAGAACTGTGTGTATATATAATAAACATAAATATTGTTATTACAGTATTTAAAAGAAACAACTAACAGAGCAATTCAATTATGTATCTTTTTAAATGTTCTTAAAAGTGGAGATTTTAGCCTCTGGATTCTCTTGATTCTATTGGGGATATATTGTTAGAAATTGTGAACTTGGCTCATCTTAATATTAACTCTAGCAAAAGTTTCTCTATTGGTACAATTTAAATAGCAGCTTTAGAGGGCTTGCTGCTATTTGGACTGTTACATGAAAATAATTAACATTTCATAACATGTAAAAATGCTATACCTTTCCCCTGTAATAGTGTTTATGTACAGGGTTTCATCTGGCCACGCCATCTTCCAATAAATATTCCATTAAGCTCCTTGCCAGACAGGAATACTATGGCTGTCTATCTCTGTCTCTGTCTCTGTCTCCCTCCCCCTTCCCCTTCCCCCTTTCTCCCTCTAATTGAGCAGAACACTTCCATTAAAGGACTACTCCCTCTGCATCTCTCCCACAATAGAAAGTGAATTGAAGTCTTTTTGGAAGGTTTTTTTTTTGTGCTACATCTGTGAGGAAGTAATTGATGGATTAAAATGGGTCTTGAACAGCAGCAATATTCTTGTATTCTGGAAGATTATGCATTTTTGACAAGGGAAGTGCTTAAAGGTGCTATTTTTGTAGTCTGGGTGTTCCCAAGCACCTTTGAAGACTGAATTTGAAATACTCTGAAAGCCATTCAGAATTTCCTCTTAATGTTACTAGGCTGTAGTTCCTTCATTCTTTTTTCTCGTCTGTAATTGTATAAAGTTATCGTTTGGTTAAATGTGTTAATATACTTAACTTCCCATTCTTTTCATAGCAAGCATCATAGGTAATTCTGTGATAGAGTGTGTATATATACTAAACAAATAACTTTAGTACTTCTGGTCTTTAAATGGAAAAAATTTAACAGCTACATAGTTTAGTAATGGATTGTAAAAGCCTTTTGAATGCCACTGCTTTAGCTAGGGATGGTGTTGTATGGTAACACTATAGTTTCCCAAACAAGTTAGGGCTTGAATGCATGCTACATTATTCCTTTTATTACCTGCATTTAGGGGTAAATGCTCCTAAGATGATAGCAAAAATCCAAAAGGATATAAAGTGGGTAGAAAAAGGTAATATGGGATTGGGGACCTAACAACATCATAAGGATTCAACCTACATTGTAAGATGGGGAATGAATTTAAGATACTGGGAAAAACCCCAATTTAATAAGAATGCTTCACACTTTTTAACTGTAGATCTCACTTGCCTATTTTTGTTCAGAGTGGCTGGTGGAAAGAACTAAGGAAAGATGGGAAAACTGATGGATTGCAAATGAGAACTAATAGAAAATAGAAAATGCCCTGCTGTTGAAAATGATCCCACCAATGTTTGATTCTTTACAAACTCATGGAGAATATATATGAGCCTATGTCTATGTCTTGGCTATAACTAGATATGTTAGGTGAATGGCATGTGTATTCCAGCTTGGTCATAGGTTGTGTTTAACATAGTTTCTAAATTAACTTTCTGCCTGAGTTTGCAAAGTATATACAATACATCATAAACTAACCAAATGGGCTTCATTCATTCAACACACTAAGCCAAACATAAACCAAGCCTAGCTAAGATTTGCACAACATGTAAATGAGCTCATTACATCTTTAACTAATTTAGCTAAATATATAATGGACACATAAATAATAGTAATATATTATAGTAATAGTAATATATTATTTTTCTAAAGTTGAATTCCATTGACTCATTAAAGATGTCTGTTAAGTCTTGCATCAGTTTATTAAGATTCTTTCATATACAGAGGCACATCTACACAAAATGTACCCTTTATAGAATTATGCATTTCAAAAATCTGAGGACTTTGTTCATTGAAGTTAGAACTTGTCTCTGGTCTACGGTAGGCTATAACAATCAATAGAAATGAGAAGTGGAGAGACCTGGCCCATAGAACCACCAAGAGTTGGACACGATTGAATGCATAATCTCATCCTCATCACAAATGAAAAGTCGAAATTTACATGAAAACAGTTTTGGGGAAATGGTAAAAAATCTACTTCCCACATCACAATTATACAAAAACTTGGACATAGCAAACATACCTCTAAAATGTAAAATGTGATTTTAGTAAATAAATATTTGCACAGGTGGGGTCTGGGTGTATAGGCTCAGGCATGAAAACTGGTGGTGCTTTCCTGTTGATGTGCTTCTTTGAATTCTGTGATAGTTTTATGGAAACAAGTCTAATCCAACTTAATTGTGGAACTTTCCAGTTATATTTAAATCTGAACACTGTTTGGACATGAGTTTATTCTAGTGCACGGAATTAGTCTTACGGTCAATACATTTTTAGATCTGGTGAGAACAAACCTTTAAATGGTTGGTAGTAGATTATGGTGTTGTGTATTCAGAGTGCAATATTCAGGTTCATGCTGTTTATTGGTTTTTAGAAGCTATTGTGTGACATTTATAGGTACGCATACTTTCATTTAACTTTTATAGAAGTTTTTCTATATGAAATCAGGAATGTGAAGTTAGTGGCAAACTGCTTCCTTGTTGCTATAAAGAAACCATCATGGATATTAGCAATAATTCAGTTTAACTAAAGGGAATTCACTTTTTTAAAGCAAATAAAGCTTTATTCTGATTTTCAAACAATTGGTTTTGAGCTGGATTCCTTATATTTTCCTGCTAGATTGAACACAGGCAATATTTAGATACCACATTCTTGGTTCTAGAGTTCGCTTAATTTCTTGTATAGTGAAGGCACGCTGCAGTTCTGCAGCACACTGAATTACAGATGTAATCTTGGATCAACCTTTCCTAATCTGCCCAAATGTGTTAGATAACAGCTCCCACCTGACTGTATTTTCTTGCCTGCTAAATTGGGAGCATTTATTTCTTTGGATAAATCAGAACTGAGCCCTATTCCTGGCAGGTGTCTTTATTTTTCTCTTGATTTACTGTGACAGCTAATTCTTCAGTAGTCACCAGATTCCTTTAAGCCAATGCCAACTAAATGTGGTACATACACTCATTCAAGCTCAGGTTTTCAAATTCTACTCTTTTTATAATTAAGGATTTCTCTCTTGTATGTTAATTACAATAAAATTAGGTTCATGTTAGATGAATATACGGAGAAAATGTTTGAGAAAGAAGCAAACAGTAATGTCCTATGCATTTTACAATATAATCAGTGACCAAGTTTTCCATGTTCTTCTGCTTGACTCTTCTTAAATCCTGCTTTGGTATATTTGGTGTATTGCTAATCACATTTTCAAATTGCAAGTACCTTTCTCTGAGGAAAAACCCTGACTTGGAGAAAATCCTAAATGTTATTTATCAATAATTTATCAAAAGAAACAAATGAATGGGTGGAGAATCTAAGAATGCAAATTTTGTTATAATTGAATGTAGATTTCAAACTATTTATATAGGTGAAGAGAATTCAGTCAAGTTCAATTTATTCCCTACACTAGATTTTGTTATAGTATAAGCCTCAAAGTATGTTTCACAAAAGTATGTATAGAAAATAATCCAACTTGATGCATGTTGCCTCCATGACTTTGCTCCTGATTCTGGATAGAAAGGCTTGGGGTTAAAGATTTCTAAAATATCCTGTATAACCCAATTATCTTATTCTTTTTGCTAGCTGCCTTGCCTTTTGCAATTCTGACTGCGAGGGGTGTTCCCTTCAAACGAGGACTGTTCTGTAATGATGAATCCATCCAGTACCCTTACAAAGATGACACCATTTCATATCAGTTGTTAGCGGGGATAATTATTCCTCTCGATATAATTGTTGTAAGTTTTATCCCTCATTTTCCTCCATTAGACTATTTGTCATAACTTGTATTTTTGGGTAAATATGATATCGAAGGTTTGGGTAAATATGATATCAAGGTTGACTCAGCCTTCCATCCTCTCGGGGTAGGTAAACTGAGGACCCAAGATTGTTGTGGGCAATAAGCTGACTTTGTAAAAATGCCGCTTAGTAATAAGCAGGCATATACAATGGAAGGAAGGCTATTGCTGAGCGCATTGGGTTGTATCCCAAAAATTGTAAGCCGCCCTGAGTCTCCGGAGAAGGGCGGGATATAAATATGAATTTTTTAAAAAAAGTTGGTACTTGCTGGCTGGTAGAAAGATATCACTGGTTTAAGCCTTTCATTTGGACAAGAAGAAATTGTTTTGGATGGAGGGTAGGGTTTTTTTTATGTTAACAGAATTTTTCAATATTTTTTAAACTTCAAAATGCAATGTTTCTTAAAGCTTTTATTAACCTGTTTGCATGCTGTATAAGTCTTATTTTAAGGGAAGGAAATGGAAGAGATAATACTAGATTTAAATTGTTTAGTTTGAAAAATATGTACAGGGAAGAAGCAGTAAAGTTATAACTGAAAATGATCAGTCCCATATATTGCATACTCTACCCCAGAATTATAAAGGCATTGTCCAGGTCAGTGTCCTTTTGTAAATGTCTTTATTATCTTTGACATGTTCTGATCTGGAGAATCATTTACTCTGGAATTTCCACAGAAGGAGAAATCCAAGTCCAATATCATGTTCCAGGATTGTAGTAAAAGTAAATCTGGATAACCTCACATATTGTCTTCTTATTTTTCCTCAGTTTCAGACATGTTTTTCCAATCTGGCCAATTACCTTTTTTAAAAAAAAATTCTGGTTGGCAAATGACTAGATGGAATTTTTCTCTACTAATAGTAATGAGATATCTGAGACGAGTCTCCTCCTCCTTCTCCCTCTCCTTCTCCTCCTTCCTTTCTCTCCCTCTTCCCCTCCCTGAATAAATATAGTGCACTTAAAATATTTAAGCTCTGTAAATATTTTTGTCTTCTCCAATATTTTGAAAGTAAATAAGATCCCGCTCCTACACCCGTCATGCAGGGGAAGTATGGACACTGCATTTTGGCTCATGGTCACCCTGCCCATGATCTTGTGGATTTTTAAAAGCCAGTGTTCATTCCTGGTAGATTTCCTGTAGGGCAAAAATCCAAAGTCAAGTCCCTCAGGAAATCCTGGAGGAATTATTTTATATACTTAATCTGTAAACAAGAGATTGCAGTCCTTCCCAACCGTATCCATCCTCCCTATTTCTTGATTCTCTTTGTGGACTAAATTATCCACAAAGAAGGATAAAGAGAGTAAGACTTTGTTTGGATGTGAAGTTGAAAGGAAATTCAAAGAGATCAGTATCTTTAGCACAACCAGAAAAAGAGGGAGTAAACATTTGGTCCCATGTACTCTGCTAAAGATCACTTCACTTTGTCTCTCTGAATTATCACCTACTAGAAATCATCAGTCTATCTCACCCATTTCTGTGTCACCTAGCTGTGACTTTTTGTGATCTTATGATCTATTCTTTAAGTTTCTTTTTTGCTCTTCCTCTATCTCCCCATCTTTTTCCTTTTTGTTATATTTTCAGTTATAAGGTTGGAGGCAAAAATGACTTTAAAAATTGGTAAGCCATGGTAGAAGATTTTCCTTCTGAAAAATGAGGTAATATGCTTAAAATGAAAACAGTTTCTGTGACAGTTATCTTGGTTTGTATATCACCTTCCTCAGGATCTTGTTTACGGGAATACTGCACAACATTTATTCTTAATTTATCAACTACGGCTTGAGTCAATTTTAAGTGGATCCAAATAAAGATACTATGACTGAACGTTTAAACGTATTTCTCTTTATTTTATTCACTGACAGTCCTGAAGATAAGCTAAATATTCTTTTTTCTCTCCACCCGTCCACCCTTCCTTTCTTATGTAAAATATGCCAACTTCTTGTCAAAGAAAAAGAAAGGAAACTGTGCTTAAAACAGTCAAGGGTGGTGCTTTTATGTCTTTTGAACCTTTGTGAAAAGTTCATTGGTTCCAGCTGCCAAAATCTGTAAGCTACATGGGATCTCCTATAGGAGCCTAGATGATGAATGATTGTGGTATTTAATATTTTTGTATATTTGCCTTTTATTTTAAATTAGCTATTTAAGCAACTTGGGACAGCTGCAATTTAATCACTAGAGCTATAGGAGGCTGCCAACTTGTTTAATTTAATGGGAATTTCTCCCCGTGTCTTTCTGTTAGTGTTCCCATTATAGAGGACAGAAATAAAATAATGATCTCTAGAGAAAGAATGTTATTAGAGTTCCATCTGTCGCCATTCCTGTGTTTGCTAAATGAATCAATTGGACCTCATAATGATACTTGAATTTTATTTTTTAAATTTATTACGGTCTAGCTCAGGGATGTCAAACTCACAGTGTCACATTGTCGTCATGTGACATATTGCCACTTTCCCCCCTTCACTAAAACGGGGATGGGCATGACCAGTGTGTGATGCATCCGGCCTGCGGGGTCCAAGTTTGACACCCCTAGTCTAGGTTATTTCTAGTGAATTTTTTTCTTATACTGAAAAAATAATTGTACAATAGTTAGGTCATCAAAGCAGGACTTTTTCTTAATGACTCTGTGGATAAATGCTTTGCCATTTTGTTATTCCAGATATGTACATATTGAAAGAGAGACAACATTTATTATTGCATTTTAAGAAGTGGGAAAAGTGGCTGTTGATGATTTAAAGTAACATGATTTACATTTTCACAGCAGAAATGTAGCATAAGTGGATGGATTAATCTCTTCTGATTTTAGTCAAGGGTTTTGTCAAGGTTCATGACCACATTCACTGAAAAGGAAAGGATTTGCCTTTTTTGTTCCAATTCATCCTAAGGCATTTGATGGATTTTCACCTGATTTTCTGTATTCATATTTTGTTGAAAACTGGATTTCTAAAAAAGTTAGTTTTTTGACTTCTAGTGTAATTTTTTCCTATCAAAGACTGAGAGGAAACATGGTTTTATGAAAAAGTTCAGGCATCCCTAATTAAATTGTATGTTTCAGCAAATCCCTGGATAAACAGAAACTGACATGCAGTAAATAAAAGTCAAATATGACAACCTTCCTCAAATTTAAACGCATGCTTACCATTTATGTGCAATTATTTACATATTCCAAATAAGAAAACAATGAATATGGCAGATATGGAAAACTGGACACCCCTTCCAGTCAGTACTTTATTGTACTCCTTTTGGCAGAAATGATAGTTTCCAAATCATTCTGCTTTTGCATTTTAGTTTCTTTTCTCCATTCTTCCCTAGTTTAAAATATTTTAATCTGTCCTTGCATGCATTGCTTGTTTTGAGAGCTCCTACAAATTTTGAATATTATTCAAGATGGGGGAATATGAAGACATTCCAAAACATTGATATTTCCCCCCTTTTATGGATGATAGGGAGGTATGTTCCAAATCCTTGTGGTCTTGAAATATCCAGCCTCTTTTCAGGAACTATTGATTTTTGCCAAAGGAGGTGGTAAAAATTGAAGGAGTCTCAATCACATTGCACTTACCATAGGTGCTATTTTCTTACTTTGTATAGGTAATGACTTCATAAATAATAGCATGCATTCAGATTTATAGAAAGATGTCACATTTACCTTTGTTCGATGTACAAGTTTTGTCAAATTCTGTTTGCTTACAGTTTCATTGAAATGAAATGAAATTTATTAGGTGTCCCTAAACTTTTGTATACAATTGTATGATAGAAAAAAACTTAAAATGTATTAAACTAAATAATTCAAAACAGTGAAATTTACTATGTTAGTCCAAGATTGCTCAGAAATTTCTATAGAAATTGAATAAGATAATAAATATAGGCATTTCATTTTGTTTAGCTTCATATGTATGTACAGTAAAAAATAAATCAATTAGGTAATTTAATTGTCATCTGCAATTTGTTGTGTTATTTTTATTAAAAAGCACCCAGACCTGTGTGGAATGTGAAGCACATAAATGGACAAATTATTCTAACTCCTTCCCCCACCAAAATATGCATTTTTAAACACAGATGTCTTCCAGTCTGGATTTTTTCCAGTCTTATTAACTATCTAATATATATATATTTAGTACATATTGTATTCTACTTAATGGAAAATATAACACAGTGCCTAGAACTGGCTTTTTGACTGTTCCCCTTCTGAAATAAGATGCATTTTATATTCTTTTGTGAACAATAGATTGCAACATTTAACTAAGTGAAAAGCCTTTAAATGTTGACATCATGAATATAGAAAAAGCAAGTTCAAGTATTTTCCAAGATGAAATGAAAGTAGGCAAACTATATTTGAGCTGCTAAAATCTGAGTGACCATGATAACAAGAAAATGATTAAGTTTTGGGGTTCAGATATGTATATTCTTAGTATTCAGACTAAATAAGTGGGCTGACAAACCCTTGCTTGTCACATGGAGTGAAATGTCCATAAAATATTTTGGTATTGATCTTTTGTAGACTGAGAATCCAATTACCAAGTATGTTCAATAAACCTAGGCTACTTGTGTTTCATCACACCACTCAGTATAGATATGGTATGTCTGAACCAATTATACATTGTTAACTGAAATGGTGATATTTCTAGTTCTTGCTGGCTTATTTTCAGCACCATGCTCTCAGAAAGCAAGTAGATTCTAGGGAATCACTCAGGAATGGGTTATAAAGGAATCTAGGGCTACTCACTCCTTAGGGCCTTTAAAAACAATATTTCATAGTGAGAGTTATTATTATAAAGGTTGCAGCATAGATATAATAAGATCACTATTATTAATTCAGTGAGTAGCCGCATTGTTAAATTTTTGACAAGCTGTAAAAAGAACACTTCATGGACCATTACAGAAATCATGTCTTGTGGTTACCTACATAGGCACATATGCCTTTTAATGAAGATTGTTGTAGCTGAATATGCTATCTTGTAGAAATACATGATTCTGTTCCACCCTGGCAACCTGTAATAACATGTAGGGAAGATGGAGAGACAATTTTAATGTTTTTCCTTCCAGTCTATATTATTTTTACATCCGTAACTAATAAAGCATGACATTCTGACTCATTTAGCTTCTGGACTTCCATCAAGCATTCTAGAAACTGGGCAGGGTTGTCAAACTCACATTGGCCAGGCAGCATCATGTGACATATCAGGACTTTTTCCCCCTTCACTAAACCGGGTGGGAGTGGGGCCAGCACATGAATCATCTGGCCTGTGGGCCATGAGTTTGATACTACTGTTCTAGGGCCTGATACAAAATGCTGCTTCTTGGTGTCTCATCCATAAAAGGATGAGTTGAATTTGAATTTGGTTGCTTCTGTTGTTTCTATGAAAGACTTTTGAGTAACAGGAAAAATGGGAGAACTTTAAGGGACACCATATCATAAGACATTTGAAGACAACAAATAGCCACCCATTACTACCATTGATACTGGTTTGTAGACATTGCTGAAGTTCAGTTGATATCTCCAGTCACCTTTTATCACAAATTCAAAAAGATATATAAAATTCACTCATATTTAAGGCCATGTAACTCATCTTCCTGTTTTTCTTCTGTTTAAAATTATGGATCAAAGAGATGAGGAACTCACACAGGAATTCAAAACTAATTAAAAATGTTTACTTCTGCATAAGAGTTGAAATAGCTACCAGCAATTAAACAAGCTGTTTGGATGGAACCATTGAGTAAAATGCTGCTAACTGGATTGGACTGAGGAGTTTCTGTGGTCACAAAATGATAGTCTGACAATAGTGCTAATTAAATCCCTGCCCTGAAACTGACAAGGTGGTAATCAAACTATGCAACAAGTGTGACATAATATATTAAACTATAAATAATATTTCAGGACAAGATTAAGTATCTTGTCCATTCTGTAAAGTTCCATGAAGTCATATATAACATGTAATAGCTTTTCTAAGAAGTGGCTTTGCCTAGAAATGTAATGAAACTCCTTGAGAAGATGTTCCCAAGATGGTTTACCACCTACTCTAACCCTGAGAATAATAAAGGAAATTGACTACTCTATGCTGGTTTTTCTTTTGTTAGCCAGAGCTGATGTTGCTGCCTTCACATGTGAGCCCAGGACAGTTGTTCCCATTCTCCATAGAGCTTTTGAAAACTCCAGCTTCTGTGTAATTCAATCAGATATCAATATTTGCTAGTCTACCACTTAACTAAGCCACTGTAAGCCACTACACAGGAGGAACTAAAGCCGTAGCATCATATACGAAGTCAGTATTATTAAATGATCCTTGAAGTAGATAGACCACTTTCAAGAGCAAAACTCCCTCTAGGCAACTTATGAGAAATATATGGATGATAAAAGTTTGGCAATAAAAGCATAATAGAATATTGATAAAACTGATACACATCCATAGTTGGAACTTGCAACATTGTATTAAAATAAGATGGTTATAATTAACAAGCCACTTATTATAGCTTCAGTTATAATAGATAAGCACAAAGGCTTCCAGCCAAGTTGAATACCAACACTATAAATGTTATTTTCCGTAATTCTAAATTTCCACCTTTGGTACCTTTGTTTTTGTTTTAGGAAACCATTATATTCTGAAGGAAGCGTGTCCGGTTTAAAAGATTCCATCTAGCTGAAGCCTGGGAGGTTCCCATGTTTAAAAGTTGGCCTTTAACATTTCTGGCGAGAACATTGTTGTCTAGCCCTTTCACTTGGTTCCTGAATTTCCAGAACAATCATGTCCTTGGCAAAGAAACCATTTCTTTTGAGTAAAAGGTTAAGAATGAGTGGAAATTTGATGAAAAGTTAAATGTGTTCCTTGCGTATGGTACCATTGCTGGATTTTCCGGGAAGCAGTGTTTTGTCTGGTGGTAAGGATAGAGGGCAAGATTTCTAATTCATGTTATCTGTTCATTAAAACCAGACAAGAACAAAAATGAAAGTTTATATATCCTTCACTTTGTTTTTGATTACTCTTTGAACCAGTCATCTAAAGATTCTGTAAAATTACTTTTATAGAACCTTTATATGCTTAATTGTTACTTAATTAAATGGAAGCCCATGTTCAGACTTGAGTATGCAGCATGTTCTTACTTGTGTTGCAATTTTTGAAATATTCTTTTCTTTTTTATTCCAGATAATAATAGGAGAGGCCCTTTCGGTATATCACAACTGTTTGCACTCTAACTCATTTGTGAGAAATAACTACGTTGCTACTATTTACAAGGCTCTGGGGACATTCCTTTTCGGTGCAGCTGTTAGCCAGTCTTTGACAGACATTGCCAAATATTCAATAGGTAGATTGAGACCTCACTTTCTGGACATATGTAAACCAGATTGGCGTCGTATCAACTGCACTGCTGGTTACATTGAAAACTTCAAATGCCTTGGAGACAAAGTAAAGGTTAACGAAGGAAGGTAAGCCTGTTAATGTGAAAATATTTTATATTTTCTTTTTGATAAAAGTGGGAAATTAACAATTTTGTAAATGGGGTTCACGACATCTCATTTGTCTTCCACTAGCATACAGAAGGTATTGTGTGTTTTGCTCTCATTAACAACAAAAACATTCCAGATTTCATTCCATTAACTAGTACTGTACAAAATAATTAGCATATGCAAATTATTTCTAGTTATATATAAGATTCTAGTTATAAAACAACTGAAGCCATGAAAAAAGAAAAGTGGAAAACATTTGCACCTGTGATTTGATACCTATTATCACTTTGGTCTTTGTTGTTCCCTTTTAATGCATAGGCTTTATGCAGAGCTAGATAGAGGTGTAACCTAAGGATGAATGTGTTAATTACAGCACATTTCACATTCTTGAGGTTGTTTCTCTGTACAGAATCATTCTTTTTATTTCCTGCTATTCAAGCTGTGAAGTTGTTGGTATGTAGCTGCAGTGGCACCGCCCAGACATTGGAGGAAAGGGATTTGAATTTTTATGGGAATGCCAGGGCTTACAAAAATACAATAAAAAATTAAAGAAACCCACCCAAAAGATCCTTGCAGTTAGGATGGCAATGTGCCATGGCTTAGAAAGAACTAGCTAGAATTCCATTGAAATCTCAGTTTTGTGCTTTTTTGGAATATCACAACCCATTTCCAAAATCTGAAAGTGGGAGGGGGGAGGGGGAGAGGGAGGGACGGAAGGAAGGAAGGAACCAAATTATTCGTGGCATGCCCAAACCCATATTTTGAATCAAAATTCCTTAAATTTTTAGATTATTGCCTAAAAATACCAGAGGAACGAAATGCTTCTAAATGAATTTATTTATATTACTGCTGAAAGAATATCATGTTTTAAAAGAAAGTCAGCAGGGAAGGAAGATTGCAGATGAAAGGCACTTAAGAATTAAAAAATTGCTTTTCCTCTCTAAACAGAATTATAAGTGATGGTGTGAAAACGTAGCTGTATTCCATCCACAGTATACTGAAGATTGTCACTTTTTCCCTGTCTGTTTTGATCACTTTTTTTCTTTTTGAAACAAGCTCTATCATGATTCAATTTTAGTCTCTTTGGGGCCTATATTCTGCTCTCCCATTTTTCTCTTGTTTTCCTCACGTTCAGAAAAACCGACAGCTTCTTTCTCCCTTGTTTATTTTTTTCTTTCCAACAAATGCAGACTGTTCATACTGAGTTAAATCAAGATTTCTGCATGATTTCTGTAGGAAACATTAAATCTTACTTCCTAGTTATTCTGATTAAGGAATTTGCTTCTCTCTTCAGTACATTAAAAAGAAAATGAATCATGTTCTTTATTCCAAAAAAAGAAGTAAAATTCAGGAATCATTTTATTAAAAATGCGCTGGGATCATTGGAGCTTCTTTTGGAGATGAAAAAAATACTTTCATTTTCACTTTATTTAAGTAAGTGATTCGGGAGGCAACAAACAGAAAAAGTGACAGCCTCTTTTGAGGGCTTCTCTTGCACGGTATACACTGACTAAGAGCCAAAAACTATATCTATCTTCCCCAGAGGGAACTTCTCCCATGATGGATGTTTAGATCTGGGATATCCGCCCAGTTTTGGAGGCAAATTTATAACCTCTCTGAATTTAAAAAATAATAATGCTAAGAGCATTTAAGAATTTGGGGACTAAGGGTATTTGGACCTTTTTCAGCATACAAGTGACTATGACTCTTCCAACTCTCGTTTTTTAACTGAGAAAATGTCCCAACAGCCAGGAGTTTTATCCAGAGACTTCTCTTAATACAGGTCATGAGTCCATATAAGAAAGAGAACCAGTTTGATGTTGTGGTTTAGTCCTGAACTCGAAACTGACTCCATAAGCAACAAAACAAAGAAGATCCTTTGCCACTACAAAAGGTGCAATCCTTTTCTCCATTATTTTTAAAGAAAAAAAATAAATCCCTGAAGTTTTCTTGGCAAGATTTCAGAATAGGTTTGCCAATGCTTCCTTTCTAAGGCTGAAAGAGAACGACTGGCCCAAAATCACCCAACTGCTTCTTCCCCAAGGCAGGACTAGAATCCAGGGTCTCACTTTTTCCAGCCTGATTTAACCCAGACCAAACTGGCTCTCCAGACTGAACCTACAAGGTTAAAAATGGAGCCTTACCTTTGAGGAAATTGGAGAATCAAAAGAGAACTGCCATTTTGAGAAAGATAAGTTTAGATGTAAATTAATATACTTTTATTGATATTGTGGATTGATCTGAATTGAATTGTGTTTTTATACTCATGTATTTTGCTCTATCTGTCTTATGTATGTATTTGCATATGTATTTTCTCCTGGAAAATTAGCTACAAGTGAAAGCCTTAATTTACATAATACATGGCTTACATTTCTTTGGAACTGAATAGCATTCCAATATTATTTAACTCTCATGCATCTTGGCCATTCTGCTAGCCATGGGAAGATTTTTACTTTCTTTTTCTCCTGAGTGACGATGCAGGGAAGAATGTCATGCATAGATCTGTAATAATGAAAGGAAAATAATATTCTGATAGAAGAGAGTATCTGTAGCTCAGGGTTGAACTGCAGAGTCCTTGGTGCTCTGTTAGTTTGGCTGTTCGCTTGCAGATGTTTCATCATCTGGATTAGGTAGCATGATGGTGCTCCATAGAAAATAATATATTTATCCTCATATACTAATGCAAATAATGAATATTTTGTAATTAGACAGAACCAAATGTGAGGATTTGAAAGCAAATAGTGCTTGAGAACACATGCTTTGCATACTGAATTTCTCTGCTCCATTTCTGGTATCTCCACGTATTTATTGATTTAGTGGTGGACATCCAATTCTTTAATAAAAATTTCCAATGTGGCTATAAAAACAGATAGAAGGGATCATTTTCCTGTAATTCTACTGAACACTTGCTAGTTTCCATAGACAATTATGGACTAGGTTTTGTCTCAATATAAAGCAGCTGCATATGGCTATATGATTGACTTTAAATGAACACTTTGAAAAAGTTGACTGCAAATTCTGAAATGATTCTTAAAATGTAAATATTTTACATTTCTTTACAAAATGCATCCAGGGGTGCTTTACAAAGTGATTAAAGCAACTACTGTAGTGATGTGACCTTCTATGCACTGTGTGACTAATATGAACAATGGCTCCTGGCAGTACAGGAATTAATCATGGGATTAAGCTACAATGCAGAAATCCGGGTGATTATACTACCTTTAAAACAGGTTCAAAAACTGGAGAGATGAGAAACATTCAGAAGAGAGTTGTCCATTGGCTGTGTGTACAGCATGCATTGTTTTGATGTTATTCTAATTAAGCAACTAATTACTGCAGTACAGTATGAGATAATTTGAGGACTTAAGGAAGCAAACAAGAAATTAACAAAGGGTCTTGATTCATAAAATAATCCTGCTATTAATGAAGTCTACAGAAATCCATTGGTGTTATTCATATATCCAATCTAGATAACTTCCACAAAGATGCTTTAGATCAGTGTTTTTCAGACTTGACAACTTTAATATTTGTGGATTTCAACTCTGAGAATTAACCAGCCAGCATGCTTTAGATATTCTCCCCTTAATAAATACAATATAATATAGACATCATTCTCTATCCATTGTATAATATAAAATATGCTATAAGGCAGTAGTTTTACAATATAAAATGGCTATAACATGTTGCCTTTCAAGATTGTGGTAGTTCTTAAAAATATGTGTATAGAGTGTGTTACTTTTGCAAAAGAATTGGAAAAAATGATTCTTTGCTTGTGGCTGAATCTTCCCTCTATGCTAACTACTAGATGCTGTGATATTCATAAAGTCACAATTATGTGTTTAATTACTGAATACAGAAGAAAGAAATATACTGGCTTATTCTCCATTGTGGTGGAGATAGCATTCAGGATTGGGTGATCAGTCTCTGCCTGTGATTGGACTGAGTCTGTCAAAAACTTTGATGACACTCCCTCTGCTGCTAGGGTCCTCCCCAGAAATTGACTCAGTCAGCTTGTTGGACGACGTGTTAATTTCTTCTCCTAGCAAATTTAACAAATCCAGTTGTTGGACGTTGGATCAGCTGAGGGCCGATCTACAAGGTACTAAGGTTCTGGTTGTGGGAGGAGTTTGAATACCATCCTCACCTCCTTCCTGCACTTTGGCTTGGGAGGCTCCCAGCGGTTTCGGCCGTTGGAGACACTGAGATTAACTGTGGTAGCCTTTAGAGGGGCAGAAGATCTGCAGCAAAGAGTACAGGTAGTGAGAGTAGGTTTAGGAATGTGAAAGGCTGCAGTGTGATCAGGGTGACTCCAGAGTAAGATCGTTGGAGTCAGAGATGGCAGAATCACAAAAGGCTAGCCGCGATGTCAGGAGAGTGGAGGGAGTGGCTCGACAGCTGTCATACTCTCTAAGCCCAGCAGCCCCAGAACAGATGGCTTCATTTTACAGCCCCAAGCCAAAGGACAAGGCTGCAGGAACCCGAAAAGGCTCCAAGGCAGCAGAGAGGGACGAGCGCCGCAGGGACAAGGTGCTGGATAAAGTGTGGGCTCGAGGGAAAGAGCAAAATAAGGAGGAAATGGCGCCCTGCATAATTTCCCGCCCAAATGAGAATGGCCATTATCGAGAGGAGAGAGGCAGCTGCAAACTGACAGGACTGCAGTAGCAGAAGCGGCCATAGGGGGAGCTCAAGAGCAGGAATCTATTGAGGCTTCTGAGATCAGAAACTTTTTATCTGCCCAGCAACAGAGCAACTGACAGCTACTGATCAGAGGCACAGAATGGCTCCAGAAGCAACCTTTACTCCCATGTCAGCTGGGATAGACCAGTAAGGGCACAGGAACCTGAGTTCCAGGTTAATGTGCAGGCTATGTTAAATGAGGCAAGGAGTGTCAGCTGTCTTGAGACAGACTAGAGGTTCTCCCTCAGAGGTTTCTACTTCCTCATCCAGACACAGTAGGAGACACAGGTCTCATTATGATGAAGATCTTTCCCTGCATACAGAATCGGGTGCGTATATTCCTGCTGTAAGCTCCCATTCCATCACATCTGACAGTGGCCAGCTGATGGACAGGAACTATTCCGATGATGAGGGCCTCAACGAGACTGACCAAGGCTCTATCCTTGGCTTGTTCCAACCTGCCATCTTTAGATCTCTCCTCTTTAAGGCCAAAAAGGCCACAGGGCGAGGCTTAGTCCCTGTACCACAGGAGCCTGCAGACCCCTCTGAAGACCCCAATGACCCATTGTTTTCTGAGAAACAGTCACGGCAGATGTCATCTCTGCGCCAAAGATGTTCACCACAGTCATCCAAAGACAGTGGTCATCCCTCGGGTCCGGTCCAAGCCCTTCCTCCCTAGACAAGAAATTGTTTAATGTAGGAGGTAATCTTTCCAAGGCCCTGGAAGTGCCTGATGTCGATGCCTCAGTTGCAGCTCTGCAAGCCAACACAGACATCCCTGGGGAGCCTGAGGACTCACTGAAGGCTGAGGACAAGAAGGCTGAGCAAACATTGCAAAGAACACACCTGTCAGCAGCATGGGTAGTGAAAGCTTCCACAGCCGCATCTTTCTTCAACAGATGAGAGGGCCTCTCTCATTTGGCTCCAGGAGCTACAGGAGAGAATTCCACTGGACGATGTCAGATCACACCTGCATGTAAACAAACTATTGGCAGCAGTGGAATTTTCAGCTGATGCCATACTGAGTGCTGCCAGATTTGCGTCCAGGGGAATAGGGGGAACAGTGACCTCTCATCGCTTGCTCTGGCTAAAGCAATGGCAGGCTGATATGAGGCACAAGTGCAGGTTGGCCACGGTCCCATTTAAAGGGGATAAATCGTTTGTAGAGGCTCTGGATAAGGTCCTAGTGGACTCCAAGGACAAAAGGAAGGTTTTGCCGTCCAAGTCCAGAAAAAGTGATTATAGACCAACTCCCTATGCCAGACGTTCCTATTATAGGACCCCTGAAACAGGAGGGGGATTCCCCAGACCCCAGAGGTCTTTCGCCCCCAGGCAGGAACAAAGCCAGGATAGGACAGGTAGAAATCGTCCTTTTAACAATAAATGGTCTTTTCGAGGGACTGGGGGTTGTCCCTTCCGATGCCCAGATAAAATGGAGACCAACCCTCCCATTGGGGGATGTCTGGCCTTGTTTGCCAGGCGTTGGGAGGAAGTAACCACTGACACCTGGGTCCTGGAGACAGTACGCTCTGGACTAACTATAGAATTCCTCTCTATACCCCTGAGGTTTTTCATTCGTTGCCCTATCTCTCGGAATGCAGAGAGAAGGAACCTTATGGAAACAGCTGTTCAGCACCTGCTGCAGATTCAGGCTATTCAGCCGGTGCCTGAGGGTCAACAAGGCATGGGATTCTATTCCATATTGTTTGTAATCCTAAAAGCCTTAGGGGGATGGAGGGCAATTCTGGATTTGAAGCACCTTAACTGCTGGTTGAAATACAGGCGGTTCAAGATGCATTCACTCCAGTCTATCTTGGAGGGAATTAGGGAGGGAGACTTCCTGACCTCTATTGATTTAACGGAGGCCTATCTCCATGTCCCTATTATCCCTGCTACAATGGGAGGCACTACCAATAAAGGGCCTTGCCCTCTGGACTTTCCTCAGCCCCCAGATCATCCACTAAGCTGTTGGTAGCCCTGGCAGCCCACCTTAGGGTTATACCAGTTAGGGTCCAGTGTTATCTCGAAGACATACTGGTCCAGTCATCTTCCCCATCTAGAGCTGTAGAGGATTTAGAGATCACCATTCAGGTGCTCCAAGAGTATGGCTTCTCTGTCAATGAGGCCAAAAGCCTCATACTATTTCCTGCAAGGTGTCCTTATCCCAAGAACATCAGGAGAGTATCAGGGAGTTAATTGGACAAGTGAGATCTAAACCTAGAGTATCCGTGGCTACGCTTTCTAAGCTCCTGGAGAAAATGATATCATGCATTAATATAGTGCCCTGGGCTAGACTGCACACCAGGTCACTCCAATGGCTCCTTCTACCACATCAGAAGACAGGTAGGAGTTGTCCCTCTTACAGGTCAGATTAACACCATTGGTCCTTAAATCTTTAAGATGGTGGTCATCTGAGGCGCTTTCCATGGGACTCCTATTCAAGGAACCGGACAGGTTAGTGCTGACCACAGATGCCAGTCTTCATGGCTGGGGTGCCCACATTCAATCCAGGGTGCTTCAAGGACAATGGTCACAGACAGATTTGGACCATAAAATCAATTGGCTAGAGCTTCGGGCAGTCCATCTGGCCCTGAGACAATTAGAGGACATGGTCTCAGGTAAGGACATCCTAATCTTGACTGACAATGTGTCTACCAAGGCACACATTAACCACCAAGGGGGGACTCATTCAGGGCCTCTGATGCTGGAGGCAGAGCAGCTCTGTTTATGGGCAGAGAGACACCAGGTATCACTCAGAGCTGAGCACATTGCAGGCGTGTCCAATGTTGAGGCTGACTGGCTTAGCAGGGCCACCATTGACCATGCAGAGTGGCGTTTGCATCCTGATTTGTTTCAGGAGCTGCCGGAGCTCTTTGGATGCCCAGCAGTGGATCTCTTCGCTTCCCAGGACAACATACAACTCCTGAGATTCTATTCCAGATTTGCAGTTCCAGGAGTGGAGGGAACAAACGCCTTACGCAACCCTTGGCCAGAAACTGTTGGTGGAAAGAGCAGAGCTTATCCTTGTAGCCCCTCATTGGCCCAGGAGGCCATGGTTTGCAGACTTAGTAAACCTTTCCATTTCCAGACCTCAGCTTTTGAAACAAGTGCGGGAATATCTAAGGCTGGTGCAGGCAATCTTTGAACTTCTGATGTCCAGACAAACAAAATAGGATTCTCATTCAAACATTGATAATTGTATTCATTGTTGACTTGACTATTTGGGTTCGTAAGATATCTGGAGGTATATGCATACTTTTATAAACAAACATGTATGTATACACACATACATACACATAAGATTACTGTATGCTTTATCTTGTTGCTGTAAATAAAATATACGATCAGATATTCTTTTAGCACACAAACCTAAAGCTAAAGACATCAGAAGTTGCACCTAAAGATACTCTGGAATATTTTTCTACTGTAATCTAAAGATTACTGTGTTGTCTCAACTGTAATAAAGTTTTCATGAGGAAAAAGGAGTGTCCCTCAACCATATGGCTGGACAGCTTGGAAATGTTGAGGACTGTAAACCAAGGCATCTAGAGATTGCCAGAAGTTAAGGAATTCTCAGCCAGGTAATTTCATCAGAAACTGGAATACTTGTCCACTGGGCTCAGAACCCAAAGAGCCATAAAATTAAAGTTTGTTATACTGTATTTCGGTTATTACCTGATTTTGAACCATCTGTGCTATTTGGAGTCTCTGTGTTCTTGATTATCTCTCCTATGAACTAGTAAACTGGCTTGCATTCAGAAGGATTTCTGCCATTCAGCTGAATTGAATACTAGGGACTGCTGCACCTTAGATGTTTCATTACAAGTATTGTCATTTGAATGAGTACGTACGTGGAAGTTCCTAGCAAAATTAACTTCATTGAAAGTAAAATGAACAAATAAAATGGGAGCCCCTGGTTTGTCTGGTGAAAGGGTGTTCGGGCTGCTGCCTCTTTTATTAGCACATATGATAAGATGATCATGCTTGATATCATGGGAAGAAGTGGCTTGGCATTCTTCAATTATCTAAGATTACAAACGATATAGCCTGGCATTGGTCAAGCTGGTTGAGGTTTATAGGGGCTAATAGAAGCTACAGACCAAACTGAGATCAAAGATACGGTTTCCATTCAGAAAAGGAAAAACAGTATAGAACCCAGAAGTATTATTTGCTTTTTTCTTGCTGTCGTCAGTAACGTCACAAGTGCAGTAAGTTGCCAAGGTTAATGCCTCACCCTCTTTTTAAAATTGCCTTTTTATATATCTATAAGTAAATGTGTCAGTTTGGTATGGGATTTTTTTGTTTGTTTATGTCTTTAAAGTATATACTAACATGGGCTACCTTACTACAATGAGCTTAAAATTCTGCTTTAATGAAAGAGCAGTTCTGAGAACTGTATATAAATAAGCACATCTAATTTTAAATGGCCTTGGTTCGGTCAAAGGAAGGACACATAGTATTTTTAAGTAAAAAGAACAAAAACAGCAAGGAACAAAATGTAAGTTATTTTGAAATTATATTATTTACAGTACAGTTTTCTGAGTGTGCATGCATTCAGGTCTTTAGATAGTAAGCATAAAACTATGTTATTTAAAGAAACATAAATTAACATTTGAATTGCTGCACCTAATATTGTTGATACTTAGTTCATATTTTTATGAAGTTATTCTCCATTGAGTCCATTGAGTTGAAGGCTAGAATCCAGGCTGGGTAGTCTTTAGCTTCGTTGCTCTACAGATCAAGTTGAATTCTGAGGACACGCCCCTCTGGTAACGGTCCCCAGTTCTTCACTTGGTCTCAGCTCATTCAAAGGGCTCTGAATTATTTGACTTTATTGAAGAATTATTCTACTCCCTGGATTCTCTTCGTTGTTTGGATTAGTGGAAAGATTTGGCAGCTGTCCGGCTTTGTCGGTTCAGCCGCATTTTGTTTTTCGCTCCCTTTTTCCTTTTTGTGCCTTTTAATTTTTTCCCTTTAAATTTCGATTCCCTTCGCTTGTGGATTGTTTATTGGTGTTTTTGGTGTGGATTGTGGACTGTGAGTACCCCAAGGAGCCCGTGTGGCCCGGGCTGGGGCCAGAGTCAGTGCCGATTCTTCAATCTGTCTCCAACTCTTTTTCCTTTGGTTTTTGACAGCTGCAGCAGCCGCGAATCGCTTGAGACCGCCTATTTTAACAGCGGCTAACTCCCTTCTTCTTGGCAAGTCCTGCTTTCGACCAGGCTTGTCTATTTTGGGGGGCTTGTGACCTGGATATTAGATCCAGTTCTCTTGAACAGCCCCCAGAGCACCGTGGCAGCTGCGAGACGCTTAAGTCTGCCCTTTTAAATTGCGGTGCAGCCAGCACAAAGGCTCACAAGTCATTGATCCGTCAGGGCTTGTTGCAGTTTAAAAAGATCCAGTTTTTTTCTTTCTGGCTTTTTGAACTGCCTCACTTGGGGAGCTGCATTGAGGTAATTACCAGCTTCTTGGTTGCATTTGCCTCCTGAAGCTGTGGACAGCTGCTCTAGCCATCGCAGCTAGCCTCAGGCTTAATTTTTTTTCTTTTTTTTCATTTTTTTTCTTCTGTCACTGACAGTTTCTTCTGGCACGCACAAGATGGTGGCCAAGGGAGCTGTTCAGGAGTTGTCAGCACCTCAGCAAACTAGAGAGAGAGCTGCCAAAGTCTTAGCCAAGCCCAGGTCAGCTGGTTTAGAGGCTGCAGCCAGGATTAGAGCCAGGGCCCTAGCTCCTAAAAAAACTTCTAGGGAAGAGGAAAGACAGGCCAAGCGAAGACAGAGAGCCTTGGATAAAGAATTTGACAAGGCTCTGAAGGGCTCCAAGATGGCTGACAGTAGTGCCATGTCACACCAGATTCCTCATGAAGCCATGCAGCAAGACCCATTGGCAGATATTAGGCAGTACTTGACAGCCTGGTCACCAAATGGCTCAGTTAATCAAAATTTGCAGGGAAACCTCCACATTATTATTCTAATTCTGAGCAGTCGGAAGGGCTTATAGCAGCTGGACTGGGAAGACAATCTTCCAGTAGAGTAAGAACTGAGCCAGAGCCACTTTTACACTTATGGCTGTGGGGCTTCGCCCAGAGGAGGCTCAGAGTCAAGAGATGCCAGCCTTTATGAGAGCCTGGATCTCTCAAGCCTTTAAACAAGAAATAGCAGCAGAATTGAACCAGCAGTGCTAGTTTTCAACTTCGGGCACTGACAGGGTCATTCCTCAGGTGCATTGGCCACCCTCGGGGGGAGCAGGTGGCCTACCACAGAGATCATTCACCATCACCCTCGGTGAGGAGCCAGTCTTGTGTTTCCAAAATGGACCTTCCAGGGGAAAGGTACTTTTCGGAAGATGAGACAGAGACATCAGGTACCCCCACATATAAGGGCCTTTTCCAGCCGGCTCTATTTAAGACTCCTCTTGTTAAGGCTAAGAGCACGGCCCATCTAAAGAAGGACACGGTTACCTGGGACCCCCCTCCAGAGGGAGAGGAACAGGAGGATAATATTTTCACTGAGAAAACATCAGTGGTGGACGCTGTTCCTGTGCCCCAGATGTTTTTGGATGTAATCAAGAGGCAGTTGGCTTCTCCAGGGGTGTACACCCACCCTAGAGGGTCAGAAATGACGCTATTTAATGTGGACCAAGAACCTTTGGACATTATTGATGTGCCAAAGGTGGATGCTCCAGTGGTGGCTCTGGCATCCTCATCTGTCATACCACCTGACGCTGAGGACACATTGAAGGCGGAAGACCAGAAGGAAGAGATGGCTCTCTGCAGAGCACATCAGGCTGACTCATGGGCCATCAGAGCCTCCATGATGGCATCTTTCTTCACACGTGCCTCTCTGCGGTGGCTTAGGCAGTTGCAGAGAAGGATTCCGCCTGAGGACCTTAAGAGTCCATCAGGATCTGAATAAGATCATAGCGGCAGCAGAATTAACAGCAGATGCCACACTCACTGCAGCCAAATTCTCTTCTAGGACCATTGCCTCTTCTGTAACAGCACGTAGGCTTCTTTGGCTACGCAATTGGCAAATGGACTCTAAGAACAAATGGAAGCTGGCGTCACCCCCTTTAAGGGGAGAGGCTTTTTGGGGAGTCTCTGGATCCATATTTAACAGAGACTAGAGACCAGCACAAGATACTCCCTTCTTGGCTTGATTACCGGCCTTCGCCCTATTTTAGGAGGCCCTCCTTTAGACAGGGGGAGGCTGGGGCGAGCTTTCCCCGTCAAAATAGGCCTTTCTTCCCAAGACCTTCTTCTCAGGCTGATATACCGACCTTTGGTGCCAGAGCCCGTCAGAGGCCAGAGAGCAAAAGGTACTTTCATGGCTCCGGTAGGGCCTTCAGACGCAACAAGTGATGCCAGAGATATACATCGCATAGGACGCTCCAAGTGAAGTGTTAGGGAAAGGTGTTTAGGTAGAAAAGTATTATACAATAATGCACATGTACCTAGAGTTAAGCTGCAGCCCAGAGGACTTCCTCAATCTTTCTTCAGCAGGAATGTATATTGGACAAAAATGCTGTTCACAGCATCATCTGAAACTGGATTGATCTTGCATATGATCTATATACCATTAACAGTATACTGTAATTAGAGATTAATTTGCACTATTTTCTATTCTGTTGGACATCGATAGGCAATGGAAAGTATAGAGCAGTGATGGCTAACCTTTTCCATGTTGTGGTGTGCCAAAAGTGTGCGCACGCTTCATCGCGTGCTTGCACCTGTGATGCAATGCGCATGCAACTCCCCCACCTCCTGTGCATTTGCGCACAACCCCCTGCATGTGCACTGCATGCTTCTGTGCATTTGCACATGACAACCCACACTGCACACCTTTGCACATGCACATGCAACTCCCCGCACACCGCATGCCTCTGCACATGTGCGCACATCTCCCATCTGTGCATCTTCCCCCGCGCATGCGTGGCAGATATCTGACAATCAGGTGGCTGGCGGGGGGCATACACACGTGCAGTTGGCTCTTCCAGGCGACCTCTCACATGCCGGCAGAAGTGGCTCTGTGTGCCACTTCCGGCATGCATGGCATAGGTTCGCCATCATGGGTATAGAGGTTGTTGAACTGCGTATTCCAGCATCCCTTATCATCTTCCACACTTCCAAAGATGGTAGGAATTCTGCAATATCAAATTAGGCAGCATGACAACCTCAACCAAAAATGACTGAGCATGGTGAAGAGCATCTCAGAAAACAGGCAATTAGTCCTTTTCCCTTAATTCATTTCAAAGAATGTAAATGAGTCTGAGACCAGAGTAGGTCAAGAGAAGGAAACATAAGGCATACTGGGTTAATAAATATAACTTTTTAGTAATTATATTAAGCCTTACGATGAAAAGGATAAAACTAATACAAACTCAAAAAGTGAAAAAATAGTGCAGAAAAGAAAAAATAGAAAAGAAAGGGGAAAAAAATAAGAATACTGTAAGGAAAAACAAAAATTTATAGAAATAACTTTTCCCCTCATCACAGAAAACAGTTAAGAATTCCAAAAATGATTGGAAAATGAAGCATGCAAACCCAGAATCCTTAAAGGTGCTGAGTGTGGTTGGTGCCTTTACTAATAAATAAATGGAACTTTGGAAGAATCTGTCTGTCATTCAGCTAGCAAAAATGCAATGTTTTCTGCGGCATATCTTTGATGTCAGCATGCATAGCATTGTACCAATATAATGTTTTCACCATATTCTGTGGCTTCTGCTAAAAGATCTTACTTTGGAGATAACTCAGATAGTTTTATTTATGTTTTAGAATGAACTTTTTTCATTACATGGGTGAGATTGCAAATTCTTTGCCAACCTGTTTGTGAAAGTTTTGAAAAACACTTTCCCCACAAAACACTGGTATTAGTTAGGGGCTTCTTGTCTAGACAAGTAGATGGTCATTGCACAATTGCTTGTGAACTTCAAGAAAAACCTGGCTTTTTACTGAAAACAGTATTGGACATTATGGTCCTTGGTCTGGTAGAACAAAACAAAAATGCTCATAGAAATTTGTAGTATTATGTACCCAAGATAGTACTATATCTCTGCCGAGTTACTGCCTGGCAACATTAGATTTATATTAGACTGAAGGAAAGCTCAGAAATCGGCCATCACAATCACCACTGCAGTGTTACATCTTGTGTCAGCGTGGTGCTTTATGGGGTGGGAGCATTCTAGGGTGCACCAGCATAGAGTATTTTAGGGTGTTTTAACACCATCACTGTACTAGTGCTGGATTAGTATAAAGACTAATCCTGATGGAAATATGCAAGAATTGTTCTCTAAGCAAAGTATACTAAAACATGTTTTAAGCCCTGAGAAATGGGATAATGTTCAGAAGCGGCTCCTGCAAATACCCCCTGATTCATTGGAATATAAGAAGTAGTAGTGCTACAGCACAGTCAAACTTGCAAGGTTCTGTTATTAGCCAGTTTCAATAAAAGTAGATCTAGTTTTCCTGTGCAGCTTAAAAAGATGTGTGTATGAAGAAAAAGTAGATAACTTCATTTTTCCCCATATCGGATCACTTGTGCCATGAGCTCTGTATTAGCTATCTAGGCCAGCAACGTCTCTGTTTCAAACTAATATTTACCTCCAATTGAACCCAGACAGTTTGCCACATTCAAGATACATAGCTTTATTATGTGCTACTGCCTCTCTTTCAATTAAAGTATAACTCTTTAGAGGCAATTACATCTATCAATTAACATTTTCATATGGATTTCATATGGATTACGGTACTTAAAAGATTCCTTCAAATCAAGAAAGAAAAAAATAACAACTCACTCTCAGAATATTCATTTTGTAAGAATTTTTCTACTTTATTTTTTAGATTTTTTTTCCTGTGTTGGCTTTAGCAGCAGTGAGATGGACATTTTTTAGCAGAAATCATTGCTCTTTTGGCTCACAATTTCAGAATTTGTACTGCCAAAGTTGCCACATCACAGCAAATGCTGTGTGATTTGATTTATTTTATCCCTTTTTCCAGAAGCAGTGCATAAATCATTTGGGACATGGAATTGCCCCAGCTCTTGCACTCACCTTTTGTCATTTCAATCCACTTTATAGCTTAACACCTCTTATGAAATATTTTCTTCTTGTTTGCTTGTTGGTGATATAAAACAGAAGTTGAAACCCAATCTGCTGAAATAGTTTTATCATCAAAAGGGATGTTAAAGGTAGGGGAATAGGGAACAGTCCTTTAAGTTAGCTTACTTTCATGTTAGAAAGCTATAAAGATTTATATCTAATAAATCTTGGAAGGAGAAGTGTAAATGCAGAGAAATGTAACATTGAGAGAAGACAAAAGGAAAGATATGTTTTTCTTAGACAAATACATGGACTTTGAGTAAGAGGAAAAACACTCCATATAAAAGGAGGGCTAGGACAATGAGGCTTAAGTATAAAGTTGGCAAAAGAAGAGATCCTAGGATCATAGACAAAAAAGCAAAGTGAGAGGAAAAGAGATGCTTCTCTTTAATTCCATGCATAGTAATAGCTCCAGAGTTGTAATTTTCATAATCAGAAGTGAAGTCTTGAGATCTATCCATGATAAAATGCAGGAGATTCATTGTCCTGCCATCCAGCTCAGTCCTTTTGCGTTACCTGATTGCCTGCTGACCCCTGTTCCATTCTGGTGCAGGTTCTAGGGTTGTGACTGAGTTTTAGCTCTGGAGCATATGTCTTAATGCAGGGTATACCCAGTAAAACTGGGAGTCAACATCTCTGCATGGCAAGAGAAGTTTCAGTTCCTCCTAAACAAAATTGAGTTTACAAGCAAAATGATTTACAACCATGACCATGATTTGTAACAGTTTTTGTTGGTTTCTGTGCCTCCTAAGGATTGTAAAATCGTGTTTGCTTACTTGTTGCCTTGACAATGACTTAGAACTGAAATTCCTTGCTCCACTGTGGTCATAAGTCAAGGATTACCTGTACCATATAGTAGCCCTTTAAACAAAAGCAAAAACTTTACAAGATCTTAAAGGTTAAGAAATTTATTATTGTAAAGATGCCATTGTACTATTCATGATATTAAAGGAACATAGAACATAGAATAACAGAGTTGGAAGGGATCTTGGTTGTCTTCTAATCCAACCCTCTGCTCGAACAGGAGACCCTATACCCATGATGGTGAACCTATGGCAAACTTACCTCACTGCACATGCACGCATCTCCCAGCTGATTTTCAGACCTTTTTCAGCCTGCCAGAGGCTTGAGGGAAGCCTCTGCAGACTTTGCAGGCCAAAAAACAGGCCTGTTTCATCACTTCTGGTATTTCTGAAAATACTGGAACTGACAAAACGGGCCCATTTTTCGGCCTGCAAAGCCTGCAGAGGCTTCCTTCAAGCCTCTGGCAGGCCGAAAAAGGCCTCAAACGGGCCAAAAATCAGCTGGGAGGCGCAGTGCAGGTAAGGGGCGGCGAGGGGAGAATCATGCGGGCATGTGCAGGGGGCATGGGATGCATTGCTTTCTGGGTGCTGGCACGTAGGCGTGAGCGTGCATGCAATTTTTGGCACAGGAGCCCATAAAGGTTAGCCACCACTACCCTAATCCATTTCAGATAAATGGTTGTACAGTACAATTTCTTCTTAAAAGCCTCCAGTGATGGAGCACCCACAACTTCTGAAGGCAAGCCATTCCACTGGTTAATTGTTCTCACTGATTAAAACCTGAGAAAAATACATACTTCCGTTATAATTGATTCCCAATTTTGGTAATGTTGGCATACTACATATAGTTTGTGGGCAACTGTAATAGTTTATTTCATATTCGTTTTGGATGACATCATTTGCTTTAGTTATTTAACTAAAGGCAGAATAAATAGTTTCTAGAATAATTGCCTATTTGTACAAACATGCATTTACAACTACATAGATGAAGAAAGTACTCAAAATTTCCCCACTTTATTTTTTTATGTTGAAATGGGCAGTCATATAAACAGAAATAAATAAATAAATCTTATGTAGAGAATATTTATGAAGATTAGTCATGCCTTTCAGTGTAACCGTATCCTTATTTGTATTCACATTTTTAATTTTCTTTAAACTGAAAGCTAAGGCTTTCTTTGAATATGTCAATATTGATATTAAAGTAACATTTAAATCCACCTTTCTGAAAACATTTTTAAACCCACCTTACTTGACTTATTTCCCCAAATGTATCAAAGGTATAATTAAAGGGAACAACACCTTATTTTAATTAACACTAGTATCGAGCTCCTTCTTTTAATACTGCATGGCTTAGTAGCTTAAAAATATTTTAATTTACCTAAAACGATAGTCTAATTAATAAAACAGAGACATTTAAAAAGCAAAATAGTAACATTTTGCCTCCAAACCTCAGTAGTCATTCTCTTCTGGTCTGTAAAATTCCACCATCCATTTTATTTTGTTTGTTTTAGATTATTTTAATTAAGAAAAAATAGGAATCTTGTGTATTGTAAAGTATCAGCTACAAGCATAATTTTTATTTCCAAGGATGCTTCTGTAAATGCTTGCTAGGAACAAAGTAAAGTGGCCATGATGTCAATTTCCAATGCATATGCTACCTAAAAATTGGGATCCGTGTGTTAATGATTTTCCAAATGAAGCCCTATACCAGGGGGTCAAACTGGTGGCCCATGGGCCAGATGCGTCATGTACTGCCCCCGTTTCCGTCCGTTTTAGTGAAGGGGAAAAAGGTTCCGATACGTCATGTGATGACGCCATGTCGACGCAAGTTTGACACCCTTGCCCTATAGTGTTGGCCCTTTATATGTGTAAGATGGTTAGAAATAAAGGCAGCTTAAACTCTTTACTGGGACTCAACCATTTCCCCAGCCCTGATTTGAAGTGGAGTTTGATAGATGATATCAGGTGTTTTGCCTTTGAGGAAAGATGAATGGTTCTGTATTTGTGCTAGTACATCTTGGTTATATAGCTCAGCCCTTAATCTATGAAGTGTACTAGGTGAAACTTGTAGTTCTTGAGATAAATGACCAGCTTTTCCTATTAAATTCCAAAGGAGATGAATGTATAACTGTGGATGACAGTCACTCGTTCCATACACCCTTAAGAAATACAGTCAGTACTAGAGCCATGCTTATATTAGAATTAAATGTGTTGAACGACCTGATAAGTAAAGTAGAAGTATCTCTGTACAGTTCATTTGATACAAGACACCATCTTGAGTTTGCAGATTGTAAGTGGTTGAGCTTGTCATGACTGAAACCAATTTTCCTGCTCATACATAGTTATAATTGACCTTGCGAGATACTATGGAAATTCTTGGTCTATATTAACTTGGATTTCAGAACTGGTTAGAAGCTCTTTCATATATGAGGGACCCAACTACTTTTTGAACTTGTGAAATAGCTTCTGCCACATTTTTCTGACCTGATTTATGGATGTATTGTGCGCATGGGAATTTTGGAGAGTTACATATTGATATACCACAAGTGGAGTTTGCATAGATCATGTAAGATAGTTTCATTGCCTATAATCAAAGCAGATTCTGTCTTTCTCATCAAACTAACTGTGTAAAGGGCTTTCTTACTGAGGTAATACTCTTTATATTTTGGAAACCATTTCAAATCCCAAGGCACAGGTTGAGTTTCACTTGTCTAAAACCCTGAAATTAGATATTCAGAAATTTTAAAATTAGCTGTTTTTTCAGGGGTGAACAGAAAGCAGGCCCTCATATTCTCAGCTACATAGTCAAGAGCCAAAGACTCTCCATAGCGAGGGTTGATTAATTGATTTGACTTCTGTACATTTGGCGTAACTGAGATGACACTTGGCAATCAGGCATAAAAATGGAATTTACCGTACTTATTCATTGCATGACCTTTAACAGAAGCATGTGTCGAAAAATATCTCCAGAGATAGCTCTGTCAGTGCTTTAGCTGGATACGTGTGTGTTGGTTTTGACAAGGAAGACAAATGGGTGTGTAGCTGCTTATACTTTGTAGAAGTTTCAGTTTAATAAAGGACTGGCCTGCAACTTAAAAGGGCTTGGTGCATAGAAAATGTTTCTTGCAGAAGCAATGATTTGCTTCAGCCTTCCTGAAGCAGTTGGGAATGGCACAAATGGAATCCAGTTTTTAAAACTTAGTTGCTTATAGCAGGAAAAATGCGGCTGGTTATTCAGGCTGCCCGACCCTTGAAGAGGCTTCTAAAAGACAAAATAACTGCTGCCCTCTTTCCCCACGCCTACCACCTCCAATTCTGAAGTGCAGATCCAAATCTGAAAGGGCTTGGAGAGAGCATTAACATCTTTTGGCTCCTAAACCTTTTGCCATCATGCCTCTTTATAGACTAGTTTTAATGTACACCTCTCTCCTAAAAGTCAAAAGATCAAAATGAACACCAATGAACAATGAAACAGTATAATGATTGTGAAGTTTCCATTTCAAGTGTAGCTCTTGATGGCATCTCTGTTAAAGTGCATGCAAAGCATACTCTTAATTATAAATCTTTTGGGTGAAATATGAGTTATTCTTACTGTTGTGGGTGGGGGATATGATCATAATTAGCAGGTTCAGAAAATTATTGAGAATAATTGTTTTTTGCAATTCATCAGTCCCCCGGCAGTCATCTCCAAAAAGCTTCTTGGTGCAGTTTAGAAAAATTTGTAACTCAAGGGAAGTAATGGGTGCAGGTATTTGCTAAAAAATTACTTTACTAGCAGTGCTGTCAGGAAATAGGAAATCCTCTTGGACATCTGCAAGAAGAGTAGATTCTGAAAGCAAACTGTTCTAAAATATTGTGGTTGAGTTCTAGAATATTAAGTTTTAACCGTCAGTGTAACTTCATTGATGCAATCAATGTTTTTCTGTCTATGAAATACTCTATTGTTGCAAAATACCATCTGCTATATTTACTTTTCTTGGACCTGTAGCGAATGATGAGGGAGTATAATGTGGATTCAAAAGATGGCTTCAAGAATGCAGTTGGGACATTGACAAGATTGAAAACATGCCCTCCTTTTAACACGTCATATCTTGAAATGCCAGTTTTGGTGATGGTGAGGTTGGGTTTTGCAATATAGTTTGTTCTAATGTTTTATACACTGAATATGCTGGGCAGTTTGATGTTTTCTAGAATAGTGACTTGTTACAGCATGTGTTAACTCCGAAAATTATACAAAACAATATACAAATAAGTGTTGTAAATCAAGGACTATGTGTAGTCTTTTTCCATGAGATGTATGCCATGTATGTTTTGTGATAGAAAAAATCCCATCTCTTCTAGATCGTTTCTTTCTTGATGAACCTAGAAAGAGCTCTGGTGTCAGATGTCTTTAGCTTAGTAGCTCCTTCATATTTTTAAATAGCTTATTCTAAAAAGAAGTGTCAACATTAGTCTTAATGGCCAGAGTGAGAAATCAAAATAAAATGTATATTCTGACTTGTTGAAATAAACCTTTCCAGGAGAAAAGTATACAAGGGCAGTTGTTATGAAACCATAGCCTCCTGAAAGCTCTTGAGACCTGATGAATGATCTGCTATTGGGATGATTTAAATAATTTAACAATATGACGAGAGAGGAAGATGAAATATAACTACGTAAGGGTTACAGTTTCCAAAGATGGGTACTTTCTCATTGTGGTTTGCTTATTTACCAACTGGGGCTGGAGGGACAAAGACTGAAGGACGTTGTCCACAGAAATGCTGCAAGGATTTGGAAAATAAATGGCTGGCAGGAGGGACAAAATGTTCTGCTCTGAGGCAGCCTTTGGAAGAAAGAGTTGTAGAGGAACATTTAGCATCATCTATTGTGTCTCTGTTTAAAATATTAAAATATGGGCAGGCAGTGACTGAGAGAAGAAAAACAAATGCAGCTGGGGAACGGATAAGTTATAAAGGACAGGTATTTCCAGCTGGAATTAGAGTACCACTAATAACTTTCTCTGAAGTTCTCTGGGAGAGACATGATCTTGATGGTAATCTGTGTCTGGAAACATGAAAGTATAGCTCATATACTATGGTGCATTCTGATGTTGAAAGGTCAGGCTATATTGGCTGTGTCTTTTGGCAACGCTGCATCCAAGAATAGAAGACTAATTGTAATAGTCTGAAATCCTTGGCATGAATGTGTTTAGGCACAGTGTTTGCTCTTCTCTGACTCTCATCCTTTCCATCCATATATGGAGATAATATGTCTAGTTTGCGAGGTTATGATCACCCCTTCCATTAAGACTAGGAATCAAAACTTGTGAGAACTGCAATAGCCAACTGAGCACCCCACACTATAGAATCCAAAACTGGGCAATCCTAGATCTCCAAGCTGTTCACAGCTATGTTTTAATAATGCTGCATCGTTTATATTGTGGATTAAGTACTCGTAATTTTTTGGGCAAACAAACTGAACTTTTAAGGCAGTGCAGAATCAAATAGATAAATGTTAAAATTCTAAAGCACTGATCAACATATAGATGAAAATTTTAATTTATTAATTCAAGTGAACATAACTCAGGCTAAAATTTTGAATACAAATTACAAATTGTATGTAAACTACAAAAACACTGATATTGGTCTCCGTGCTTCTGTTTGGATCTGTTTATATTCCTGACTTCTCTTTCAAGGACTCAGCGTAGCATTTTTCTTCACAATTTTCCAGTAAGGAACGTATGAGAAATAGTAACTTGTCCAAGGTTATTCAGTGTATTTTGCCAAATTCAGATTTTGCATCTCAGATGTGGAAAAAAAAATGTTTGCTTTTTCTTTTCCTTTTTTTAAAGGAACAGATTCTTGTATGCTAAAAAATAACTAATGCATACTCACTTATTTGCATTTATTCTTATTTTTCAGACTGTCATTTTACTCTGGACATTCGTCATTCTCCATGTATTGCATGCTGTTTCTAGCAGTAAGTATATGTATTTTTAGCAGCTGGTTATAATGTTTAAAAAGCTTGAGGTGGAGATATTTGCTGCATCAGCAGAATTTCTTTTGGGCTGTTTGTACAAATAAAAGTGATACGGGGTGGAATGGGGGTGTTTGGAATGCTGGTCAATACTTACCAGCAGACTTCCATTGAGTTAACAGGATGTTTTCAGGCCAGATGAACAAGTAATCAGGTGGGTGGGGTGGGGGGTAAAAGTAGTTAGCATTCTGACTTTTGTGTATTTTGTCTTAAATAGACCTGGTAAAATAGTTTGACCATTATGCTGTTAAAGTAAAGGGAAAGGGCAAAGGGAACATAGCCAAATTCAACAAAACTAAAGATCCATTAAAGTTGAATCTTAGGTGGAAGTTCTTGCATAAGAAGAAAGTGCAAGGCAGAGCAACTGGCAATACTTTAAACCAGGGGTGTCAAACTCATGTCGTCATGGCAGTGTCAAGTAATGTATCGGGATCTCCCCCCCCCCTTTTTGCTAAACCAGGCATCATTGTGGCCAACACGTGACGCAACTGGCCTGTGGGCTGGGAGTTTGACAGCCCTGCTTTAAACGATGCTGAAATGCACTTCTTCACCCTAGGGAGTTGATCATCTGATGGCAGTACAAGAGCCTAGTTGCAGTATTTTTGATGTGGAAGACATCCCTCCTTGCTTTCCATTATAACACAATTAAACCAACTCTAAAATACAATTTGTGAAACCACAGTTGCCATTTGTCTGAATCCCAATTAAGTAGCATGTGTGGATGCCCCATTTTTTTTATTCTTTTACATTGCATAGAAAGAATATAGCTTTCATGTAGTATATCATTCAACTGAAAGTTTTAAAAACAGAGGTTAAAATCTAATACAAACTAATATGAAGTAAAGAAAAAGAAATTGAAGAGAGCTAAAAGTGCAAGAAAGAAAGAAAAAGGAAAAGATACAAAAAGTGGTTTCAAATCTTCTTTACAGAAGTTACAGGTATAATTATAAATTTATCTCTTTTCTAAAGTTGTATCATGACTTCTTTTTATGATCTATCATGTCTAATCATCAGAACAATAAATCATAAGTTCATTTTTTCTGTTTTATGCAAAAAGTATACCAGGAGTTTCCAGTCAGCTGTAAATGTAGTTATTGTCTTACATCAAAGAAATCAGTTTGGGTATCTCAGCAAGTTCCAGCATTTTCACCAACCATTACTTCATTGTAGATATTGCTGATATATTTATTCTCCTGAGTTTACTTTTTTCAGCCTCCACATATAAACCTTAAATCAAATCAAAACTTTTAGTAATTTGAGTATTTTAATATTTTTCTCAGAAGTTCTGTCTAATTATGGGAAGATAATTCATTCCAATTCCCCATTAAATACCAGTTTTCATAAGAAAAGCTCATCATCATTTTATTTTTTTATTTTTATTTTTTTAATTTATGTCCCGCCTTTATATAAACAAACTCAAAGTGACAAACATATCTAATATTCCTTACTTTTCCTATTTTCCTCACACCAACAACTCTGTTAGGTAAGTTGGGCTGAGAAAGAGTGACTGTCCCAAAATCATCATCCAGCTGGCTTTTATGCTTAAAGTAAAATTTGAACTCATGGTCTCGGTTTCTAGCCTGGTGCCTTCATCATTAGACCAATAGTTCTGTCAGGGAATTTCTCCTTAGTTCTAGGTTGCTTCTCTCCTTGATTAGTTGCTCCATTGCTTCTTGTCCTGCCTTCAGATGGTTTGGAAAATAGCTTGACTCCCTCTTCTTTGTGGCAAAAGTCCTTCTTTTCATTAAACTAGACATACCTAATTCCAGCAACTATTCTTTATATGTTTTAGCCTCCAGCTCCCTAATCATCTTTGTTGCCCTTCTGTGCACTCTTTCTAGAGTCTCAGCATCTTTTTTACATTATGGTGATCAAATGTTCTTGTCTTCTGGACAAAATTCAGTCAGATCCTCTCCTGCTTAAAAGTTAAAAAACAACAACAACACACCTTCCAATTTGTCACATTGAAAAGGAATCGTTTTCTTTTGAAGTCTATCAGTAAAAAAAACTGTCTTTTCTCTTACATAGTACTCTAATTGGAATTTCTTTAGTCACAATTACACCTGTATTATTAATATTTAGTCTTGCATTAAAATGCTGCTGAAAGACTTGATTCCTGGTCTTCTTGCATCAGCCATCTCTTGGAATGTTCTTGGAAAGTATGTTGACTCACCAAATTGATTTATCTTATCGTGCCTCTCAGAAAATCTTTAGCTATAATTGATTATATCCAAAACTGTTTAAGAAAATGGAGTTGTGAGGAACCTTTTATCCATATAGGGTGTATTACAGCTATGAGCTTGATTGAAATCCCTTGAATGAGACAGGGCAATTGGAAGATGGAGATTTTATATTTGTTTGCTTGTTTGTTTACTTATGGACCTGCCTATCTCCAATAGCTTTCACCTTTCCTAGATTTCCTAGAAGGATAGGCATGCTCCAGGTCCCCACAGTGATGCTCTGTTGCCTGATGAAGTGTGCCTTCTTCGTGATGGCGCCTAACTTGTGGAACAGTCATCTAGAGATTACGGATGGCCTCAATCCTGTTGACTTTGAGGAAAATGTGAAGACCTGACTTTTTCCCTAGGATTGGGGCCAGGATATTGATGGAGCCAAGATAAAAAGGGATGAATACAAGTTTTATTGGGACCTCAGTGTTGTTTAGTGTTTTAAATTGTCTTTTTTTAAGTGTACTTTTATTCTGTTCACTGCTTAGAGTTCTTTCCAGTAGAGCAGTTATCTAAGTTATCTATAAAATAATAAATGAGAATGTATGTATTTTGTATGATACAAAATAAATCTCCAAATCTTCTTTGTAATTTGGAAAATCTCCTGATAGTTGATCATTAGAAGACACTCAAAAAGGATATACTTAAACATTCATGGTAAAAAATAGGAATAAACACAGAGAAAAAAGTAACTTATTTTTAAATGTTCGTCTCAAGAGCTTTGCTTGAACTAAGATCGAGAAAATTCAGTAGAATGGGATGGGGAATTAATTTAGCTTCTGGAGGGAGACTGGCCCATAAAAGCCTGTGACATGGGCCTGGAAGTGAGAATCACCAGCTGAGGCTGGAGAAGATAAGCCTGCAAATCTATAGGCGCTAAGGCTTCTCCTTGTTTTCTGCACCTATGCCAGTGTTATTTGGGTTAGAATGAGATGTCTCTTCTCTGGTGCTTGGAAAGAGAAGGTATCTTGCTATCACTTACTTTGGTCCCACCTCTCATGCCATCCCAAGCAAATTATCTCTTGAGCAAATGCAGCCCACCCCCCAAGAAAAAAAGGGTGCCTGTATTTCCATATATGGTAAGGTCTTGCAACTTAAAACTGAATTCAACTTCAGAAAGATTGACTTCCAATTATTTTTATCTAATAGAGTGGACTGATGGAGGGGTTAAAATATGAAGCTGTTAATTGTGCGGTCAAAATGCTCCCTCTTTTTAACATGTCTTATGTGCAGTATGTTTGTGAAAAAGGTATAGAGCTTCAGTTGTATAGTGGCTGCCATTTGACTGTTTTTAATCACTTGAATACTTCTGGGTGGAAGTGGAGAACTGTAATCATTTTTTGGAGTGCTGAGCTGCTTTTTAAATCACATTCAGAGTACTCTAAGCATATTTTAGAGAAGTAATTGAAGCAAGACTACAGTATTCTTATTTTCAGTAACATTTATTTCAAGATGGTTCTTTGACCATTATACAGCAAATGAGCAACAACACAATAAAATCTAATCATAAATCTTGAAAGTCAGCAGTACAAAAGTCATTAAAAAAGAAATGTTAAAAAATAGTCAGTGAATCATTTTAAGCTGGTGCTGCATATAATTCTTTTAGTACTAGGCACCCATCCATGAGAAGAGCACTCATACCTCTTTTTATTATTCACAAATTTCTCATTTGCTTCAGTGGGTCAGAGTAACTGGCAAACCTAATTTGTATTTGTCTTGCCATTGTTTTTTGTTTCAGTTTAGAGAAATTGTCCATTTGTTTGGAGGAATTAAACCAATTTATAAAAGGAGAAAGTGGTACTCACGTTTTTATTCCTCCAAACTAACTTTTCCTAACCTGGCCTCTTTGTTTTGATTAAACAGCAACTAGTCCTGACCATTTGAAGGCATGTAGCCAAACAAAGTTGGCCAAGGCTGGCATGTCACAAAGTATTCACTGCCTTGACTTATTTATATAATAAAGGTAGGGTTTTAAAAAATCTGAAGAAATAAATTGAAAGTGAATTTTGGTTACAAGATGTCTAATCAATTTCTTTTTAATAAAAGCTGCACCGTTTACCCTAGCTTCATGTTCTTAATTTACAATAAGAATGTTGGACAGAAAGTATTCTTGACAATACATTATAAAGCACTAACGACATACTGAACTTCATGCGGAAACACTCTCCTCCTCCTTTCCCTGAGCATAGGATGAGTTAGAAAGGATCTTGAGAATGTCTGAGGAATTTCCCTATAGGAACACTCTCAATTCTTGAATGAGTTGGTATTTTCTTACGTTGCAAGGAAGAGTTGGTTGATTTAGTGTCTTGCTTCTTGCAACATACAGATGTACTCTCCATTAGATAGTGCAGGATTTTGTGCCCTGTCAGTCGGATACATCTGCTAACCTGTTTCAAATGTTCTTTCCAAGCTGCTTCATCCTGCTGCTTGCACGCTTGGCTCCAGCTGTGAGTCTGTGCTGCTCGTGACTCTCCAGTTCCTCACATGTGGCATTACTCACAGCTTGGATTAATCATAAGCAGAAGCTTCAGACTCCAGCCTCTTGAGGACCAAAGGAATCTCACATATGTTAGTGTGACTGACTGTACACACAAACCAGAGCCAACCAAAGCCAACCCAAAAAACTACAGTTGTGCAATCCAGCCACATTGACAACTAGACTGTAGTTCTAAAGAAACCATTGGCACTTCATGTTCTCCTTATTCCATCACAGTGTTCATTTCAAATTCTGCCCTTTAAAATCCTCCAAATTGTAAGAAGGTCCACATGCTTTTTAAGCAAGGTTTCATTTGGGCCTGGCAGATCCTGCAACCTATTGGTTACTTAAATCCATTTGCTGACCCCCAACTCATTGTAATTACTGTTCTCAGTGAAGTTTCTGGTCCTTTCTGACCCCCCCACTAGCACTACTGTGTTCTAATGAGTAGCCTTTGACTTGCTAAAAAAGGTGCCCCCAAATCTATTTTGTAACACAACTTGAAATCCAGCATCACATGAGTAAATATTTAACTTTCTCCTCTACAACTTTCACCCCCAAAGTCTCCTTTAGAAGTTTCTCCACACTTCCAGAATGTATACAGGCTGCATTTATGATTCTTTTAATTTAATCTGGATTTGCACAAGATGTCAAATGGTATCAAATGAGATGGCTTACGTAACAGGCTAATCCATAAAAAAGTTAGCTTTAACCAAACATATCACATTATGATTTAGGACAGATATACAGCTAGATATGACAGCTAGATATGACATTGATCATAATTGGTACCATTTGCATGTTTTTTATTCAGGACTCAGCCAATGGCAGCATCTGGCTGACCCAGTCTGAGTAAGAAGCTAAGCAGAAGAGGGCTTGGTTAATACTTATGGTGAGACCTGTAGGAAATCTCAGGATTGAAGGCTGGATTGGGAAGAAAGCAATGGCAATTCGCTTCCATATGGCTTCTAAAAAGGCCATAGTGATTCAGACACAAGAAATAAAGCCACCTTGAAGAGGTCTGTTACTGCATTTCAGTCCTTGGGATCAGAAGTTAAGTATGGTGAGACCTGCTTAGTCTCTGAATAGAAGACTTCCAAGAAATCCTAGGAAAGTAGACTGTGCAATAGGGAGGAAAAGGTCCAGAAAAAGACATCAACTAAGCACTTCTGTATAATTGCAAAGAAAACCCCATGGCTGTGTCCATGGAAGTCAACAGGAATCAAGCTGGACTAAAAGGATGTTATCTTTTACTTCTTATGAAATGAAATCCATGTTATGCTGCCTCTTAATTTGTTGCCTAGTAAATTACATAAATTCATAAATTACATATATCAGAATTCATTGGGCATAGTATTGCCATTTCTTTTCAGCAATGTTAACACAGAGACTCCTCAACTTAGAACCACAATTGGGACAGGAACTATACAGCAATGTAATTATTAAATGAGTTGCAGCTGATTTTATGACCTTTTTGCAATGGCTGTTAA
Organism: Naja naja; assembly: GCA_009733165.1. Taxonomy (NCBI): domain Eukaryota; kingdom Metazoa; phylum Chordata; class Lepidosauria; order Squamata; family Elapidae; genus Naja; species Naja naja. The sequence continues at coordinate 281,186,907 of CM019149.1, forward strand.
GCATATTATTATGGTTATTAAGCAAATCTGGCTTCCCCCATTGATTTTGCTTGCTGGAAGCCCACTGGGAAGTTGCAAATGACAATCATGTTACTCGGGACACTGCAGTTGTAGTAAATGCATTTCAGTTGCCAAATGCCCAAATTTTGATCATGTGACCAGTGGAATGCTATAATGGCCTAAAGCAGAGGTTGCCTATCTTTTGGACCACAGGGACCACCAAACTCATAATTGTAAATCCCGTGATCATTAATATGAATTAGAGAGAGAGAGAGAGAGATAATCTCTCCGATAAAACCTCGGAGAGCTGGCGGTGATGCTCTCTCTGTCTCTCCCTCCCCCCTCTTTCTCTCTCTCACACACACACACGTCCCTCACACACCCCCACCCCCTCCAAGGCAGCCACATTCCTAACCTGCTTTTCAGCTCCATTCTCAGGGGGTAGAGAGACGGTATCCTGCGATCCCAAATAAAGAACGATTGATCGGTAGGAAAATGGGGTGGCGGATTTTCCTGCAGACTTTTTTTGGGATTTTCCCAGGATCTCTATCACAGGATACCATCTCCAGCTCCGTTCTCGGGGCGGGGGAGGGAAGAGACTTTTGGCTTCATGCAAGGAAAGCAGCAGAAGCTGCAGAAGTCTTTCTTTCTCTCCCCCAAACTCCACCAGAATGGCGCAGCCTCTTGGAGCAGGATGCCTTGCAGGGTCCCAAAGACTCATTTCTGGCAGAGTTTGGGGGAAAGAAAGAAAGACTTTTGCTGCTTTCCTTGTGTGCAGCCAAAAGCAGAAGAAGAAAGAAACGGAAAGAAGCAGCCTGGTGGCCAGGCCAGGCGTGTGGAGCGAGTGAGGTAAGTTCCCCCCTCCACCCTTTCCCCCCTCCCCTCACTACCTCATGTTGTTTGCAATGCAAGCGACACAAGGCTTGTGTTCCTGTGGGCCATGTGGGTGGTGCAGCCTTGTGTTCCCGCGCAGCCTGGATTAATTGCTTTGGGGAGGTGCTTCAGGGGTGACATTCCTCTGCGGATCACCAACATTTTCTCACGGACCACCCGTGGTGACCATTGGCCTAAAATGTGAGGACTGATCATAAAATACTTTTTTCAGGGCTGTCATATGTTCAAATAGTTGTTAAACAAATGGTTGTAAATCTAATCTACCTGAGAGCTTGTTTGTTTCACAATACATGGTTTATGTATTTATTTTAAATTCAAGGACTCTGAGTTACTTTTTGTTCCTATTTTACTGCAGTAGTCTTACCGTGTTTCTCCAACAGTATGGCCCCCCCAATAGGAAGGCCCAGCATGTTTTATAGGCATGAGGTGAAATTAAGCCCTGCCCCAAAAATTTAGGCCTCTTTAAGCATGCAAAATGGGGGGGAAGGGCGGGGGGAACTTGCCGTTAGGAGCAGCCTGCGGGCAGCCACGCCTCGCCACCAGCCACTCCTAACAGCCAATCATGGTGGAGCACAGAGAGCTCCCTACCCCGCCAAGGGCCTTTGCTGCAGACCCGGTATGGTGATGGCTGCAGACTGGGTCAGCGGGTGGGCGGCATGGATATCAGCCTTGGTGGCAGCGGGGCACTTTGTGTCACGGGACCTTCGTGGGCCTCCACTGCCGCTTCCTCTGCCGCCGTGCTTTCCCTTCTGCTCTCGCCGCGGCTTATGCCACGTTCGGAGTGCTGCCATTGGGCAAGACACAGAACCCGGAGTCCCTGCTGGACATTGCGGCGCCATGGGTAGTGGAGAAGTGGCCCTTCCAGTGGGTGGAGGAACGGTTCAAGTGCATCCCAGAGCCCGTGCAGCGCCTCATCGTGAACTGGTCCTTCCCCTGCAGCGAGAGAGATCGAGGGTTCCTCTGCCAGCAGCGCCTCAGCCACTTCTTGGGGGGAGGGGAGCCACCTCCATAGCTTCCACGGTTCTCGCCGGCAGTGCTTCTCTCAGTGACAGCGTCTTCAACAAGTCACCAGGAAGCAGCAGTGTGAGGGTGATGCATTGTTCCCCAGAGCTGCCGTCAGCAGAATGCACGAAACCCCTCCATGGACCTTTTCCCGCTCTTTAAGACGGCCTAGCCATTTTTTCGGGGGTCAAAAAAAATAAAGCCTAGCCTTATTTTCTGAGAAACACGGTAGTAGATGACAGCTAACAAGTCAGACTTCACCAACTGCACCAATTGCATATGCTGAGCAGTGTCAGCTGGGATGGGGGACTGCTTGGGAATCTTAGACCTCTAACATAAATTGGGAAATAATAATTTAAAAAGGCCATAAGAAGGCAGTGACAATTAATTTCATAGGACTGTCAGGAAGGCTGCAGGGGTGCAGTCCCTAGGCATCATACTCAAGTTGCAGTTTTTACCTTTTTTTGGCTCTTCTCAGCAGTAACAGTCCTTGACTGAGCCTGAAGGAAACTTTCAATGAGTCTGTTAAGGGAATGCTATTCTTCTTAGTCCATGAAAGCCAAGGAAATTATTTGGCAGAGCAGATAAACTTAGTCCTAACAATTGGCAGGGATTTGAAAATTAGGCATATAATTCACATAAAATCCAAAAGTTAATGTCCCTTGATTTAAGGAATGATAAGCTCACTTTTGTTGGAAAGTTTTACACACAGACTGGAAGGATATTGGTTGGGGATGCTTTAATTTAGATTCCTGCACTTGAGATAGTTAGATTTTACTTTATATTACTCTGTGCAATATGACACAGAGTAGAAGTAATTTAGTTTGAGAGGAACAAATGAATGTGATTGTTGTGGAAATGACATTTAAGTGAAAATCCTACTGAATAGAAGAAATGGTAGTGGAAATGAAAGTGAGATTAGAAGATGCATATCAGAGCAGCAGAGAGAATGTATGGTTGGTTGTTGGTTGAAGGATTACAAGATTAAGGAAGTGGGGATCATGGAAGATTCCAAATGTGGAAACAACAAGAACAGTGGCAATGGCAAGATGCAAACTGAATGGAGTTGTACCTTAGTGGATCAGCATGGGTTGTGAATGCATTGCTGGTATTCCTGGGATGAGAGGCTTGGAATCTCTGAAGTCTGTAGCTGCCATGGCAAGGCCTATCAAGGAGCTGTCTCTAAATAAACAATCATCACTGCAAGTGACAACTATGGCTATCATACCAGGTCTCCAGGTCTCCTGGTATACCAGGTCTCCTGGTATGATGCAGTACATTGAGACCAAGGTTGGTCAGTGGAGAAAGAGTGGAATTATGGAGGGAATCCTACTCTCATAATGGTTAGCACTGTTTTATTGAGTATTTACAGTGCTTAGCTTTTGACCATTATTAAATAATTTATATACAGTAGCTAGATGACACTTTATTCTATTTTATTTTAACATTTCTATTTTAATTTTTTAGCTTTGTGCCTTAGTTTTAGACAATAACACTTCCTTTGGTCCTAGAGACATAGCTTACAGTGGTAACAATAGTGACAATATTATATTATTCCTTTAGCTTGTGTTTTACATTTGGTCCTCCTTTTTTACATTTAAATCAGTTGTTAATACATTTTGGGTTGAGAGACTGAAAAATCTCCCAGGGCTTGGTCTCAGCCCAAAGTTTTGAAAGTCATCAAAAAAGTCGTCATTCTTTTCTGATTATAAAGTAGCTGTTAAAAGTTTTAAGTTTCCCCAGTTTAAAGAAAAATGAAAAGGGGGGGAGGGCATGTAAAATGAGTGTATGCCCCTCTCTGCTCCCATGGATTTTGGTTTCCAAAGATATAGGGCCACCAGCGTTGGGCTGTGATATTCCCAACAATCAGCAGCAAACAATCTGTTGCTGCCTTGTAGTGGTTATCAAGATTTTTTGCAACCATATGAAAGAGTGTTGTTAGCAAATTGTGGGGAAGAATTTTAGCTGTGTTTTTTTTGGGGGTGTTGTAAGGCAAGAACAACACACACCCCTGTGCCAACTGCTGCTGTCTTGAAGAAGAAAACAGTTCAACTGCTTTTATGTGCACGGGGGAAAGGGGAAGCTAGAAACACAGTCATGTCATTGTCTTTCTGGCCCTTAGCGAAATGCAGATCTTTATCTCTTCTGTAATCTCTCTTTGTGGCAATGATTACTACTTAGTAGACATGTGTTAGCTGTATACACATGCTTGGAACATGTGTAATGACCATTTACAACTACCACCCAGGCTTAAAATATATCAAATTCATTGTTGCTGTGGCTATATTCTGCCTTAATTATTGGTATACAGCTATGACAAACATGGCATGCACGGCAGATACTCGACAATCAGCTGGCTGGCAGGAGGCGCACGCACATGTGCAGTAGACCTGATCTGGGGCGATGGCTCACGTGCCGGCAGAAATGGGTCTGTGTGCCACTTCCGGCATGCGTGCCATAGATTCACCATCACGGTTCTATACTCACATCCATCCTCAATGAAGAAGCTCAGGTATATAAAATGCTCCACACCAAGTTCTTAGCAATTTCCCTTGAAATGGGAGGTTGGTTACAAGTTACCATTTCTCCAGAACAGCAGGGTCAAAAAAACGCTCATTGAGAAGGATGCATATCATGGCTTCCTTCAAGGAAGATGGCCCAATTCCTCTTCCAAAGAGACAGTAAACATATCTAATCTCCTGTTACCTCCTCCCAAGTAGGGCTAGAACAATGGCACTCATAGCACAGAGGAGCCTGACCTCAAAGCAATCTCCGATAGCCTCAGAAGATGGTATGTTTGTCATCTTGATAGGCTTCAATGACAACTAAGTGAATGTTTTGCTAGGTAACTCTGTTTTTTGTTACAAAATAGTTTGTGGGGCTTTCCCACAATGCTATCTTTCTTTTTATGAATACCATATGCTGTTAACTTCTTTACTCTTGAACTCTTAAAGAGATTACATACTATGATGCTGTCACTAAAGTGATCTCTGTACAATACTCCTCCCTCTTTAAAGGGCTTTGTGACCTGAAAAACACAATGGAAAAAATTCTCCTCCTCATCTCTGGGTAAAATGTTTTTGATGATAGCTTTTTTACTGTTAATAATTAAAAATACCAATGTAAAGTCATTTCAAAGGAACTTTGGGTACATTTATTACAGGTTAAGGAAACATTGAGTTCTGACTAGTATTTCCTTTTTAAGGGCTGAGTGAATGATACAGTTCGTTACCATTAAGTTTAACTGAATGAATCTTTGGTTTTCATTCTCATTTGGAGGACCTCAACTGCTAACTGATCAAGTAATTGATGAATGTTTTGTTGCCTCCAAAAAGAAGGCACAAATATGCTGTATGTGAGATCAGACATACAACATATTGGTCAAGGCAATTAGAAGTACTGTAACTGGTGCATGAGCTAAAATATTGGAAAATATGTGTCTTCAAGGGCAGCTTAGATAACTAGGGGAATCTCAAAAATTCTAGAGTTCTCCCATGGATTTCTCATTTTGTCTAAAATGTTTGCATCTATCTGCCAAGTGTTCAGTCATGTGGACCCAGCTATGTCCTTTACCATATATACTGTAGAAATTTCCTGTTTCCTGAACTCTTTCAGCCCTGGCTTTACAACCTGCCTGTCTCAGTAAAGGTCGTGTTTCCTTACTGGTGGTTTTGACATACTGACTAAATCAAAAGTTGCTGGTTTGGTAAAGAGTGGAACCCCACTTACTATAGCTGTTTGCACTATCACATGATTCTTTTCATCACGAGATCACTGCTAAAGGCTAATTACATCACTGGTCCTCTTCATTGATCAGGCAGGCAGCCATCTACGTGGAAGAAAGGAGTAAAGCAAAACAAAATAGGCAGAATACTACTTGCATCCTATAAGGGCAGTTGGCATGATTGCCATAACAGATTTCATAATTTGACAATGTGACATGGAGTTAGACCCATCTGGAGTTGTAGAGATATCAAAAATTTCAAAATTGGGTCCTAAGGTGAATCTGCGCAGCATCTCTTTAGAACCAGTGGGGAACAGTTTCTGAAGCAGCTGAGGCTTGCAAATTTCCATGTGTAGCAAAGCACCATATTTAAATGCTATCCCTAGTGTTTAGTACCCTAGGAGAGCCTGCTGCAGGAGCGCCTATTGGCTAAGGCAAGGCAGGGGTCATGGTTTTTTCACTATAGGCTGAGCTTTAGATGTATGCTCTGTGCAGACTGTGGCAGTCTTGGCAGCAGAGTGGATTTTTTCAGCCTCATCTCTTTTGCTTGGCAGGCTAGCTGTGCAAAATGGGTTAGCTGACAAGGATTTTAAAGTCCCTATTGAAAAACTTTAAAAATCTTCTAAAGCATACTTTGAAGTGGAGTTACTGCAATCCTATGCCTACATTTGGACCAAAGTACAACCTCTTTGTGTTTGTTGACCAAATCAGTTGACCCTTTTTTGGTGCTACCTCCAAATGTTTAACTATTTTCAAAGAATAGGGTCTGAGGTTTGCACACATTCAACAAAGTCCATACATGAGTCTATAGAAATAAAGGGGTGTGTCTCTACATCTCAAGAACAGAAAACTGAAGGAATTTAAAGAAGGGATTGGTGATCTTTTATGAACTTGTTCAGGTATCTAAATTTTCCTTGTTCAGACCAAGTGTTGTTATGTTTGGATCCTTTTTCTCTCTGCTGCCTTCATTCCACTGAGGATCATAAACACATGAGATGAATAGAATTTAGCCCTGTAAAGAAAAACCAGCACTAAGATTCAAAGTGCCCTTTTAGGTGACTTTCAAATGTGGCCTGGGCCCACTTCATTGAATGGCTTCCCTGGGTGATAATGATGTGTTATGAACATTAGAATGCTGCTCAGTATCTCATTCCTCTGCTTGCCCTTATAATGAGACAGAGATCTTTAATAGATAATATACTGCACCATTCCTCTATTTCAGCAGTGACTGTATTCAGAAGTATTCATCATATATGTTACTATACAAGATAGGGCTGTGAATTAGATGATCACCTCAGAGTTAAAATCCCGTTTTCTATGGTCTTGGCTTTAAACATGATCTGCAAGCATCTGACTTACATTTAGTGTATACGACAAAAAAAGAGGCTGAAGCTACAATGCAGAGTCTCTTAAGGCTTAAAATTATCTGATTATCTCAGTCTTTGTTTGAAGTCTGACTTCTGCAGACGTACACCACCTCCTCTATTCTTTCACTCAGTAGTTCTTTGTAGATATTAAAAACAAAACATAATGCATAGCTTGCATCATTAAGTCAAGATTGTGTGAGAAGAGAACTCATTGCAGAGTATAATTGCATGGAGAGACATAGCAAGAGCAGCATTGTAGTGGAAAATTTTGCTGTGGTGGAGCACATCATAACCAGGCACTAAGAAGAATCTCCCAAAAAATCTGTCTTGTTGAGGCAGCTCTGTATTTACACCCAGAGGATTTGGCAGTCTGTGAACAAAGAACTGGAGAAAATGACTAGAAATAATTACACATTACTCATTTTTTTTTTGTCAGATCTTCTACAACTATTTAATGGTGGTTCCAAAAACCCTTTTAAGTTTGCTGGCTGTGATGTTTATAACCTTAGACGGCAAATGTTTCTCTTCTTGGAAATATATTAAATGGAGCCATGGTACTTTTTGAAAAAGGAATGTAGCAGAATGAAACTTCCAATGAAAAAAGTCTTGGATCAAAAGCCAGGAATAATATACTTAGTATATTTGTAACAAAAATTGTATGTTTAATTATGGGTGAAAGGTTACCTATCTTATCTAAACACATCTTGATGTAACCTATGGATGGTCATGACTACGGTAGGTCATTTTAAATTAATAAAAGAACTTTTAAATGTAGCCTGTAAATACATCATGTAATATAATTAAATACAATATAAATTACCACCTTTGGAATAGGGTAGAGAAATGGCTCTGTTGTAAATTTATAAAAAAAGTTATTTGTCTCCATGACTGGCATCTTTCAAATTCCCACTTTGCTGTAACCACTTAACCCCTCATACTCCTGCTCCTCCCCTGCAATTGGCAGCAATCCAAAAGCTCGCACAATGTTCATGAAAAAAATCCATTGGAAACATCCCAATTGCTGAACAAACTGAAATGTAACTCTTGGTTCACCTCAGTGTATTATTTATACAATTTATATGCCACTCCAGTTTAAAAAGATTCTAATGTAATAAATCATTAGCTACCTAATACTTGTAATAATCTCCACCTTGAAATGCCTAATAGAATCCAATTAACAGCTTCTGAAAGACAGTGGAACTTAGTGGTAACATGAATATAGGGCTGCAAATTACGTTGCAAATAAAGGAAACTAACATAGAATCTTCTCAGTTTAATGTACAGTTTAACTGTTTAATGTTGAAAAAATTTTTGAAGCTCTAGGATGAGTTTGTAAACTTTATAATCTACAAATGGGCATGAATGTCATATAGCTTTTGTAATAGAGAATACAAATACTTTGAATTTCCCTCAATATAGAGATCTGATCTCTATGATCATCCTACCTCCTGCCACTCTCCGCCTTCAGGGCTTTTATGATGGAAAGTCCCAGAAAGTGATGTGCCCTGAGAAATAAAAAATATGCTGGACCCAACTCCAACCCTATCCAACCTTAGAAGAATTTCATATCATGTAATTTGCCTCAGTCGTAAATGTATTTAGAATTTATTTTATTTCATCATTAATCACATTCTTTTAACATCTGAAGAGAGACAGTGAAGCAAATGCTGTTTCTTCTTTATTTCTGCCTGGCAAAACACTGAGCAACTTAGTGCCCTAACATATGGAAATAAAACCCATGAATAAACATTAAAGCCACGTTTCCTGTTTTGCCATCTCAGTTGTTCAGAGTCCTGCTTTATGAAACCATTTCTACTTCAGGGAGGTTCAAACACATTTTAATCATTCATTCAATTTTGACATATTGGCAAGTTGGACGAAATCCTACCAGCTACCACCTAGCTCCCAGGCACTCAACCCGTTTTGTGTATGAACCACAAGTTTCTAAACGACTGTCTTAAGGTTCCACCTTTTCTCCCACTCATAACCACATATACCACCTTCCCTCCTACATGTGTAATGTCGCTCTGCCAACTACAGCAATTGCTTGTGTGTGGAAACCATATTAGCCAAGTAAAGCATTTTTTCAATGTCTTCAGTGGAATTCCTAAATTGGAAAAAAGGATGAATGCCAGGACATATTGCCAGCCTGCTTTTTTTAGACCACCAGAATAACTCCTGGCTGTAGTTCTCATTGGAAATAAATGGTTTACATTAGTGTAACGGTCACAGTCACAAAAAAGGTCTAGAGACTGTTTGGCTTGGAACACTACTATGCAATTTTACTATGTTGAACTTCATACCTGCCTCGGTGTCAAAACTCCTGCATTCATCTTTGAAGAATATGCCTGCAGAATGCCTTAAACTTCAGTCATACAAATATTTAAGAAAGTCAGACCAAGTACAGCTTGAATCTATGAAGAACTTACCTGGTTAAAAATTTGCTCCATATGGCATTAAACTTCAGTCTTTTTATAGCAGAATGACACAGATGAGTACCAAACGGGTGATGTAATCGCTAGTTTCAGAAACCTAAGTCTCTGAATGTATATTCATTCAGATAGATCTAATGTTTCTAACAGGCAGGAAACTTTTCATGTTTATCTTTGGAAGCACACATGCGACTTGCAGTTCAGTTCATAGCATATGTGACTTTACACAACGATTTGCTTCTGTTAGTATTTTCCATGTCCAGGACACCATATAATTATTTGTTGAATAGTTATAGTATATGAGGATAAATTACTTGCTAACATCTTAGTGCTCCTCCCTTATGGATATTAAGGAACTAGGTCTGGAAGGTCGGTTCTAGGCAAATACTGCTTGGGAAGAAGGTGCACTTTTGTGCCTATTCTGAAGAAGAAAAGTGGAAGCCCCTTTAGAAAATGCCATGTCCTGCTCTGCTCATTACTGCTATTATTTTGTGATTAATATTGCCAAACTCTTAAGAACTTTTAGACACCTCCGAATACTTGTAAGGAGATGTTTTTTCACAATGTCTGTCAAAGAAATGATTGTGGCATTGATTATCTCCTTATTCAGAAAAGACAACCATAATAACACCTGTAGCTTATTATTGAACACTGCACCGCTTTGAATTTAAAAATGAGCAACACTTTATACATACGTATATAGGCTGACAGAAAGGATGTCTGTAAAAATGCTAAGTACAATACTGAATATGAAGAAACAGCACTCAAGTTGTCTTTATGCTTATCTTAGCAAGGTGATCTACCCGCCTTCTGCAATGCCAATACTATATCCATTACGTGATTGTATTTTCTGCCGAAAATTTTTTAAATTTTTGACAGCTCTTCCATTCTCTTGCTGAAAGTGTGCCTTTTCGATTTTAGCTTTATCTTCAGGCCAGAATGAAAAATGACTGGGCAAGACTTTTGCGTCCTACGGTCCAGTTTGGACTTGTTGCTTCATCCATTTACGTGGGCCTCTCCCGTGTTTCTGATTATAAACATCACTGGAGCGATGTATTGACCGGACTCATCCAGGGAGCAGTGGTAGCAACCCTTATCGTAAGTCTGTACCATTTTTTTCCTACCATTTGATCAATTGCATTTTCAAATAAGCTAATTCGACTTAATCCTTTCTGGGGTTCCCCCCCCCCGCAAAATGAATCACAAAGGGGCTTTCATATATTTAAACTGCCAGTTTTGTGTGTCATAGGTTCACTGCAATGTGGAACATATGACATGAAGTTTTGCATTTGCCAATACTGGAGAACAAAGCAGCCCTTTACCACATTTCACTATCCCACATACTGATCTTTTCCCCCTACCTGCTCTGTAAATCAATTGTTGGGTGTCTACCACTTCTAGAGAAAGTCTTCCAGTTCAAGTGTACCCAGTGGCTTCTGAAGGACAGTGTAAGTACTGTTCTATCTGCTGATGGGCAATACCAACTATTGTGTTCCTACAGGCTGTGTATGTCTCAGATTTCTTCAAGGAGAGAGGGCGTACATTTAAACAGAAGGAGGAAGAAGATTCACATACAACTCTACATGAGACGCCTACCAATGGAAATCACTACGGCAGTAATCACCAGCCATGATACGTTCAAGAGCTATCATCCTGTGGAATCTCCTGCTATTTAAAAGGGAAATTTCACAAATATTTCTTGTCTATGTAAAACAAATAAATGCCTTTTGAAGGGACTGCTGCTGCTATACCTCTTAAGTGCTCACTTTACATGTATATAGTTAACAACAACGTATCTAAAAAATTCAAATTTCTATTGGTTCAAGCTTATGCTTATAAACACAATATCCTGACTATTTTTTAATAAAAATAATGTATAATACTTATTACAAACAGCAATGGAATACATTCAAAATAAAAATCTGTCTTGCTTGCGAAGAGGAAGCACTGGTCATTTTAGTGGCTGTTGGAGTAACTGCTGCAGAATGAAGGCTGTTCAGACACCAGTCTCCTTATAGATAAAGACTTGCAGCAAACACAATGTCTCTCTTGATTTTTGTAATTCCTGTTGAGAATAAGAAAGAAAAGAATATATCCAGTGTTAATGGCATGGTTGTAGTCGGATACTACTTGCTCATGCTAATGAGATGTAGTAAAATGAAACTAAAATCCAGTGCTGAATTTTCAAAGCATCTTATTTTCTCCCAATTTCCACCTCAAGATATTATTGTACAGCTATTTTGACTGTTAGGAAAACATTAGCAGACTCCTAGGTAAACCTCCCCTCCCCCTTTTTTTTTTCAACCTCAGCAACAGCAGATTATAACAGGCGTGTTCAGTTTAAATGGAATACTTTGGCTTGTGGCCAAGCAATTTTAAAGTGCTTGTAAATATATTCTACATTTAAAGATGCACGTATTTATATAATATTGTACATACAAACCTTCTGCAAATTTGTTTTCCAGTTCTGTATTTCCAATGGCCTTTGCTGCTTGGCACATCTGTCTAAGCAATTCTTCTAGCCTCCTCATACATCGAATTATGCTACCTGAATGAGGAAATGTACATAGACAGAAATGGGTAGATATTCATGTTAAAGCAGTCATTTTCTACAAAGAAACGAGCCCTTTCTATGAAGTAGGACTGTTGCCTCTAATATGGGTTTTTTTTTGTGGAGCTGTATGTAAAATCAAGCTCGCTCATTCAATTTTCTTCATCTGAAGCAAAAAGAATATAACAAAAAGTTTAAAAATGGCTCTGAAATCCACAGATTATTTCTTTTATGTACTTTGTGGTCTTTGGGGCATTCCAAGACATCCCTCACTCTGTGCTTTGGGAAGGAAATACAAGAAACTTCATGTATTATATTTTAGCCTTGGCATATGCCATAGATTTATTGTGAAAGCAGGTTATTTAAAAGAACCCAGAATCTACCTATCCTCCCTCCTGTATATTTTTATATTCTGCAATGACACCTATGAAAGGTATGTCTTGCTTCAAACATTCTGGGAAACATTCTGAATGAATGTTAGAGCTAGAACTGGAAAAGTAATCTAAGGAGTATAGATTAAGGCAGGGAATAGATATTTTTGCTATTGATGAGAATTTGAAGAAATGAGGCCCATATAATGAACAATTTCATCAGTTTGAAAGATTAAATTTAATGGCCTTATTGCAAATCTAGCAACTCTTTTAAAAAGTCATCTGGAGTCAGTTATCAAAAGGAAATAATCTGAGCCACAAGAGCTTGGAACACTGACCTCTTCTGCAGTTTAAGCAAACTTATTTTGAGAAATAATAATTTTTATATCAAAGGATATAAAAATCAAATGATGTAAAAAGCTATAAAGAATTCTGACATCTAGAGAACCTTTACGGTCACATAAAAAAATGTGTTTACATCCAATCAGGCAACAAATAAATTCCATGTGCCAAGATATTCAGTGAGCACGTGTTTCTCTCCAAACTGACAATATGTCACTAAAACTTTACTTCAGTGTTGCTGTGACAGAGAAAAGTGCCTTTCAGTATTACTGCTCACTTTTGGAAGTATTTTTGTTTGCTTATCTGATATAAGGAAATAAATATTTGCAATTTACATGGAGTTAACAAAAAAAAAAGTTATGCTGCTATTGTCAGTGCCTTGGTTATCTTTTACATAATTTTCTACCTTAGCAGTCGATAATGCTATTGTGGGCAGCTTAACCAAATTTAATCATCCCACCTTGTCCAGTGTTGAACCACACCAAATCTAGCTCATTGTGCAATTCTGGTCTCCTGTTTAAAAACCAACCATTTGCTTACTGGAAAACTTTTTATCGCATGGGAAATGAAAGAGGGCACTTTTATATCACATTTATAAATGCAACTGTTCACAAATTTGCCTGCCTGCTTCACTGCAATCAATAAAATGCATACCTAATAAAAGTAACTCCAGGCCTCTTATATTTCCTCCCTTGGCATCCCTGATCCTCTCAATGAATGGCATAGTGGTGGGCGGAAGATGGACATAATGAAAGATTTACTTATATCTAATCTCATTTTTTTCCTGATTTATAAAGAGGTTGTAGATGCTAACAATCTCATTATAAGAAACATTATTTTTTTCCCTTGGAATAATGGCTTAAACAGCTCACAAGATCTTTTGAATTTACAGAAACTTAGGGATCCCTTAGTATTTTAAGGAAATACTCTCATTAATTCTCAAAAATTAAGATGTTATAACTACTCTTGTTTGTGGGTAAAGCAAAGACTCTCTCTCTCTCTCTCTCTCTCACACACACACACACACACACACACACACACACACATCGACCTGGAAAAAGGGAGCCTCAAACAAGCACATGAACAAGAAAGGAAGCAAACCTTTGGTGCAGTTACACCAAATTTCAGTCCACAGTCAGAGAATTTATTTTTAAATCACATTTACCAAATACATAGAACTTGTGTTTTATCACTGCAAAGTCCCTTTGGATGTCACAGTTATTTTTGCAAAGAAACCCGTTGACATTTACTCTGGCTGCTATTGCTTTCAAAGCAACTGTTGCCACAGCAAACAATACGTTCAATATTTGCTAATGCCTGGGAAGGGGGTGGGGGGAAAGTAAAAATATCTAGTTCTTATACAACCAAACAAGGTTTTAAAAACTAAATGGCCAATACTGCAGTTTATTTGTTTATTCATTCAATTTATGTTCTGCTTTTCTAGTGAGCATTTAAGCCAATTAACAATTTAAAAATGTTTAAAACCAAATATTACTACTACTACTACTAAGAATAATTTATTCGACTTGTATGCCGCCCTTCTCCCTAAAGACTCAGGGCGGGTGAACATTAAAAAATAACATAGAATTACAATAAAAGTAAATTAAACACATATAAGTCTGAACAATCAAATTAAAAATTAAAACAGGTAAAAACCCCATCCCACAGGTCAATCCAGACCGGCCTGTTGAAACAGCCAGGTCTTCAGATCCCGGCGGAAGGAGCAGAGATCAGGGGCCAAACGGAGATCCACGGGAACTGATTCCAGAGGGCGGGCGCTCCCACAGAAAAGGCCCTAGCCCTGCGGACCGCCAGCCGACAATGCCTAACTGACGGTATCCCAAGGAGGCCCCTCCTATGGGAGTGTACAGGGCGATTGGAGTGTGATGCTGGCAGGAGGCGTTCCCGCAAGTACCCTGGACCCAAGCCATTTAGGGCTTTATAAGTTGTTACTAGCACCTTGAAACTAACCCTGCAGTAAATACACTTAAGTCCAATGTAGAAACTTCTAAAGTTGAATGAAGGATGCAGGACATGCAGTATCACACATTTCTCAGAACCCTCAGGCAGAAATTTCAATGGAAGCCCTGAAAGTTTTTCAAGCCCAATCGTTTTATTTGATTGCTGTATTATTGGCAATTCTCCCTCTACCCCAGGGGTTCAAACTCACAGCCCGCATGCATCATGTGCTGGCCCCGCCCACGCCCGATTTAGCAAAGGGGAAAAAAGTCCCAATACATCATGTGACAACGCTGTGATGTGGTGAGTTTGACACCCATGCTCTACCCCTACCAGAAACTATGGTTTGCTGGGTGTATTCAGTATAAATGTCATAATACATAGTTTTTAAAAAAAACACACAATACCCATGAAAATTTGTAATGGAATTGGGAAAAGACAAACTAATTTGGTGTTTTTCAATGTGAAAGCCAATTTCTCCCTCCTAAAGGAACTGGGGAAAAAATAATGTACCATTTATTAGGACACAATGCCATGTTCTCTGATCCTTCGCTGGACATTCTTCCTTTCTTAAGAATAATTACCAATGTGAAAAAGACACGGTACAACCACAACTACTTACAAACTAAAGTATTTGATTCTTTTAATTTTTAACTCCTGCAACAAAATAAACACATACCTTCAAAGACATCTGTCATTTTACATATATGAGCAAATGTAGCTCCATTGGCCCATGTGTATACCACATCCATCAGGTTTGGTCTGAACAAACTGAGATAGTTTTCCTCATCAACTTCCAATTTAGCTTCTGCTGAAACTTTGGCAATTCTTTTCGCACATTCCTTAAAAAGGAAAACCCATTTTATTTAAATCAGCAAACCAAACACAGAAATAAATGTCCTTAAGCACACATATCAGTCATGGTTTAATTTCTATTCTTGAAGGAGAAATAAAATGTATGTCTTACACATTTCTTTTATGTTCTAAATAAAGTAATTATTTGAATATAATTACTTTATGTAAAAATAGCTTCTGCTTCATAGTGGAAAATCTGTATGTTGGCACAGGCGAAAGCAGAGCTCACATTAATTGGATAAAATTGGGATTCCCAAATGATACTCCTTGAGGCATCAATCAGATTGTAGATATTACTGTATAGTTCCTGTCATGTTTTTTAATCTTACATTTTTAAAGTGAAATGTCAAATTCTAGCATTATTTTTAACTTCAAAAATATTTCTGGATCTCAGACACCCTTAAGAAAATAAAAATGAATCAAAGGAACAGATTGGAAGGCATAACAGAGTATTCTTGCCAGTTTCCGTCCGTCAAATGAATGGAACTAGATATATCCATCCAATCCATGACAGCCATATTATGAGAGCTCCCAGCATTTCAAATGCAGCGTATTCCTGAGATAAATTCTTCCAAACCATGTTATCCAATCATATTCAACAAAACAACTTGTTAAGTGAAGTTCATAACTTTAAGACAGTTTGGACTTCAGAAGTTTGATTAATATTGCAATTGTGATATAAGATGATTGCAAGACAAGAAAAGCAGACAAATTATATAGTCTTCTAAAGTAAACAGATGCATTTTTCTCATTAGAAAAAACACACTTGCCAATTTACGTTGAAGATTTCAACCTGAATTATGTAGTACATTTTATACTAAGCAAAAGCTCCCTGTATTAGAATAACTTATGCATAAGTAATGAACTGAAAAACATTTACCTGCATTTGTCGGAGAGGACCTGCCAACTGTTCAGTTAGTTTGGGCATTTCACTAGACTGGAAAAAACACATCAACAACTTCTATATATTCTACAAATTTAAAATTCATGTAATTACCATATAAAATCTTAGTGGAATCAAAAACACTTCACAGACTGTGGTCATCATGCTTTTAATATCTTTATAAAGCTTCCTTGCCAATACTGCTATCTCTGACATATGCTCTGTAACCAAAATTAATTTCGTTCTCTTGACTTTGCTTGCAGAATTATTTCCATATTTATTAAGTGATCAGATCAACAAATTTCCTCTCTTCGTATGGAGAAGGAATGGTCAGGGTTGTTTGCAGAGCTGAAGAGACTCTTGCCAGCCTACCCCCCGTGTCATTTCCTTTTCTCTCACTCCCCATCATCTCTATAGGAATTTACTCCATGCATCTGATGAAGTGAGCCCATGAAAGTGCCTGTGTTCATTTCTTTGGCATTATAGTGTATGCAAGTTCAGTTGCAGAGACTGGGTGGCTCATAAAAAAATACATCATAAAAATACCATGAAACCAAAATAATAAAAATACACAATAAATCCACATAAAATATAATTTAAAAAACCCACAGTCATCACGACATCACACTCTCATGGGTTATCTACAGGATGACAAGTACTATTTCAGTTCCATCTGCAAGATTGAAGTATGACTGCATTTTATTTAGACAGAACCTTTTCTTTCAAAGTCTTCAGTAGCGAACCCATCTCCCATCTTTTCAGTAACCTACTCTAAAAAGAACGATGGAAATTAACTGGACATTGCTTAGAACATTTGAATCAAGGGAGGTTTCCTTCATCAGGTGCACAGCTTCCTCCTTCAAAATGACTGGTACTACCTGCCTCTTAAAGCAGCATTAATCATTCAATATATTATTTCTTTCTCTGGCAGCTTTAACAATGACACATAGCTGAGTTTATACTACAGGGGACTCTAATTCATTTATTTGAACTCCACAGGTTCAAAAGAATCCCATATTAGACACTAGTGCCATCGTATGTGTCAAGCTCCAAGTGAATTCTCAATGAATTCTGTAAACCTATCCGTGCAGTCTTGAAGCAATTCTTCCTATCACTCCCCAAAGGGGACAAGTTTGCTGAATAACCAACTGCAGGGACAATAAGGGAAGAGAAGGAAGCCAACATAGTGCCCTATTGCTATTTCATGGAAGCTCATGCTAATTTCCTGCTTGTATTCTCTATCAATACTCTAAGCATCTTTTCATGTCCTCAAATTCCTGTTTATCATGATACAATAAACCTAGTGGGTCTTAGAAGTGTCACAAATCCTTTCATTTTTAATTTGTTTTGTTGTAACACATTAGCATGGATACTTCAGTGGAAACGATAACTTACATTTTCTTGAAATACAAAGCAGCTTAATAAAGCAGTTGCTTGTTCTGCAGATAAATCATTGAAAAGCCCATTGAACATCATTTCTGTCAGCAACAGCTCATCTGCACTAGAAGAGATTCAATTAATGTCAACATTAGTAACTTATATGTTTAAAGTCACTCTGCCTTCTTCCAAAACAGATAGAGGAAAAAGACATTTAAGAGTTCAGATGTCATAGATGTTGGATGTGACAGCTCTAGGAAATTTATCCAGGAGAAAAGAGTTAATGATACAATGTTTTCTGAACTGAGAGTCAACTTATTTTGTTGGTGATTTAGTTAAAATATCTATACGTGTTTTGACTAAACAAAATAAACAATCTTGGCTTAGGTAAGGGAGATAAAAGGGAGATAAGAGCTAGTCTTAGCATACTAATAGCTGAGTAAGCTTTGGGGAAACTGCTGACCCCAAGACTTACTATTGCCGAAGCATTACATGTTGACCCAGTGATAGCTTTTTCCAGTGATAGCTTCTACTAGTGGAAACAGGTGGGCCAATTTTCAGCAATTCAAAACAGTTGTTGTAAGCTTCCCAGAGTCACTTGGGTATAGGAAATTTAATAAATTCACGCTTCCTCCTCAGAATAATTGAAAGATTGCTCAACCTTGTCCTGTTTTACCCCAATCTTATATTAACTTGTATTCAGTAATGCCCAGAATATCCCGCTACTCAAAAGATTTTATATTAGGGAATTATTTGTATTTATAATATTTGCTGCATATATTAGGATTGGGATTTAAAAGTGGAACCTCCATGACTTAATTATTTAGGATAGGGGTAAAAATAAGTTTAGAATGAGCTTAGGAATTCTGATGCACAGCATACTCAGAAGAACTGTGACTGTCTTTGAACAAGAGCTCTGTTCTTTCATATCGGAAAACATTTTTGAAAATTGTTTCAAATGCTTGTTGTTAACTGGAGGAGGACAGAGGATATATAGTTTGCTTGAGTAATATAAGCTAAAGCCCTACTGGGCTCACAGAACCCATTGAGCAGTCCTTTTGAACTCCTCTATTATTTAACAAACCAAATATATCTGTATGTAGGTTTTTCTAAATGGTACAGTATCATAGAACACTAGCATGAAGGCAAAATAGAGAAAAACTTTCAGAACACAACTGTACATTTGTTGATTTTTTTACATCATCATCATCATCTTACCTGCTGATTTCACAAGCAACTCGTCCTTTCATCTCTATGACATCTGAAGAGGTTGCGAAGCCCAATCTTCTAAGAACACGTTTACGACATTTGAGCTCATCCATTTGTAAAACAGTCCTTGCTTTTTTCAATTCCCGTTTAGCTGCCTTTATGTCTACAGCAATCTACATTCATGCGGACATTTTAACAGAAATAAGAAACAAAAACAACTTTATACCATAGGCCACATTAATACTTGCAAACCCATGATAATCCCTTTTTATAAATGAGAAAGCAGAAGTCAAAAGTTTCATTGAATTATATGCCAAAATGGATTTGAATAAACATATCTAATTGACATACTTTGTCATTGCTTGAAAGATTTATTGTCAGAAAGTAAACCGGTCCGTTACAGGCAGTCAGAAGATATCATACCAAAATGGCTCAAGACACACACTTGCCAACCACTAAACAGATATCAAAAGCAACATTTCATTATTACTCTGTCAATTATGTATCTGTCTGTGAGGCAAAGTCCTAACTAAGAGGCCAGAAGTTTCCACTATTTTTTCTCTCCTCAGGAAAATTGACCATGATGGCTGTGGATGATCACAACAATGGAGAGCACATAAGTTGATGAACATTACAACATGTAGGAGAGTGACAATTTAAAGGTATTAGGAAAGAAAGGTAGCTTTTTCCAATAAAAATCTCAAATCACTTTCTAATTGGCTATTATATTTGTAAAAAAAACCTACTGAAATTTTAATTATGAAAATACTTTTCAGTAGGAATTACCCTTATGGGCTTTCTTGGGAGGAGGAGGGTGAAGCTATCTCCTATCAAGTCAGAATATTTCCCTATGTTGTCTATTTTTGTTGTTTTGTGCCTTCAAGTCACTGAGTCCTTGCGTTTTTCCTTGGTAAGGTTTTTGAGAAATGGTTGCCACTGCCTGCTCCTAGGGCAGAGAGAAAGTGAATGGCCCAAGATCACCTAGCTGGCTTCGGGCCTAAGGCAGGACTAGAATTCATGGTCTCCTGGTTTCTAGACTAGTGTCTTAACAACTACAAAAATTGGCTCGTGTGGCGCAGAATTCACTTCTTTTTGTAGGATTTTTTACTGGTTTGAAGATATCAGAAACTGAACCTGCAACTTTTACATTAAACTTTATTCAATGACCTACGATCCCTCTCAAGTGAACCTGCCTCAAGTTTGTTCCTTACCTGTGTTTTTCTTTCACAAAGTTTGTATACAGTTTCCAAATTAGAATCATTGTGAAGTGGATGAGAATACATCCTATGTTCAAAGGCTTCTATTTTTTGGATTACTTTTTTCAGACCTGGATCTTTAATGCCCATGTCATCAATAGGATCCAGCAAAGGAACTCCGTCAGGAAACCGTTTCTGCACTTCCTTTAAGAAAAATTAAAAAAACAAACCCTTAAAACATTCCTTCACTGCAATATTTATATAGCTGATGCTTGAGAACAGATGCAAAGAGATTAAACTGAAAAGGAATCTTCAGACCAAATATTTATTTGATTTTTAAACTATTTCAATCATGAGGGTCCTCTTGGGAGTTTTACAAGAAGAAAACATCCATAACAATTCAAAGATAAAAAATGTAAGTCGTATCTAAAATTGTCTTAAAAGTGGAGAAATAAGCATTTCCTTGGCACTACTCTTTGCAATCAAAAAGGCTCTCCAGAAAAACTATATTTAAACCTGCTTCTGAAAGCCAAAAAGATCACAGCAAACCTGATCTTTGCTAATAAATTATTCCACCAAAAGGAGGTTATTATGGAGCCTTCTTATTACAGCTTCAACTTCTCTAATATCCTGGCAGTGAGAGATTCCTAAAGAGGTTTTCCCAAATTGCTTCCCTAGGAAGGATGGATTCTAGTTGATGGAGGTAGCCGTGCAGGTATTTTAGTGCCTTACAGGTTAACATCAAACTTTAAACTGAACCTGGATATTACTGCTGTCAATGTGCTCAGAGCCCCATTAAGGTGTGGATGGGATTTAGTATTTTGTACCATCTGCAACTTTTGAATGTTCTTTAAAGGCAGCCCCATTCAGAGCACACTGTAGAAGTCCAATCAGGTGGTGAGAACAGCATTTGTTATTTGGGCTATGCACTTTGCAAGCATTTACTAAATCCACTCAACTGTTAATTTTTATTATTTCCTTATTCCTCAAAAGCAGAACACACACACACACATACATACGCACACATTCATACATCATACATACACACGCTTTACCTGTATTGATTTCAGTACACTCTGTCTGTTATCAAGAGGCCTCAAGTCTTTGGGTATATAGAGTCGAACGCTACTGATGGCTGACAGAAGATGCACCAGGACAGGAACAACCTACACAGACAGACAAGTGATCAGTAAACTAAAAATGTACTTGATTAATCTTGAAACTATTAAAGAGATTATATTTTATGCAACATATTCTGAGCACAGTACCATACTTTCATTTTGTTATACAATATCTATATGGAGAATATGGATTATTTCTGTAATAAATCCATTCAAATTTTGCTTTATTTAAATTTGCTTTATTTTGCTGTATTTAAAATTGAACTCTCTCTTGAAAAT
The DNA here is from genome assembly GCA_009733165.1 of Naja naja. Classification (NCBI taxonomy): domain Eukaryota; kingdom Metazoa; phylum Chordata; class Lepidosauria; order Squamata; family Elapidae; genus Naja; species Naja naja. Next base: position 281,208,469 of record CM019149.1, read on the forward strand.
GCTTAACTTATTGAGATAAAAAAAATAAACTCACAAATTGGAATTCTCAAAATTTCTAATCAGGTTTTTTTTAAAAAATATCTTTCTGTCAGCCTTCAAAACTAAATAAGGAAAATTCTGGAACCAGGAACAAATGCATTTTGTCTGTGTGTGTTTGTAGGCACACAAACACTTTATGTATATCTACCCCCACACAAATTGAACTGCATTAATCCCTGGTTTTATTAGAATTCAATGCAGATCTATAGTGTGCAACTGTTTAACTAGAATTCAGCACCACCAGATGTGGCAATAGTAACAATTTAGATAGTTTACAAATGTTACACATTTATAAATGAGCAGGTTATCAAACACTCTTATAGCTGTTTTACTAGCTCTAGAATCAGAGGCAGCATACCTTAAATGTCAACTGCAGGATTTTAAAACTGTTGTTAAACTGTTATTAAATTTCAATTTTATATTGAATGAAGTGAAGGGAAAATACATTAATATTTAATAGCGGCATTAGAAAAATGAACATTTTTTTTGCCAAGGTAGCAATTTAGCAGACTTTCATATTGACTGAAAATAAGATAAACAGAATGTTGAATGGCAAATCTGGAATTTAACACTGAAACCCAACATAAATTTGAATAATCTTGCAGTGAAGGATGTAACCTTAGTGGAAGCTATAGCCAAATAATTCTACACCAGTTCTTAATCTATGCATGACCTTCCTTCCCAAGAGAGTTTAAAGGCAGGAAAACACAACTGTAGATATAGACTAATATTCAACTATCTAATAAATATTAAATATTAGTTGCTTTATCCTGAGGTAAAATTGGAATGAAATAGTTGTAAATAGGCACATTTATATTATGCTATTATTATTTCCACTAATAAGAAAACCACTTGACATTGGAAAATCAACAGCTGTTCAGTCTGTCAGATCTCAGATTTGTCTTTAATGCAAGGTTTAAAATTTAATTTTAACTTAGTGTGCACACCTATGAAAATAATTTTCATCTCCTGTACATAAAGGAAAAATGCATCTCTTATGGGTCTAATTTTGGAGTTAAACCTTAATTTTCTACCATTACTTTGGAAGAAGCTACTGTTATCTATATTAAAGGCAAGAAGGAAGAATCATTTACTGAAAAAAACAAATATAAGCGAATTGTTTCTGAGAGCTCTCTCTCCCCTTCCCCGCACTTTCTCTCAGCTAAAACTGATGTCATCCAGCAAGAAGGGACCCTGTGTCCTTTGTTTTTGGCAACAATTTATACACAGAGAGAAAATATATGTTATCACAAAGTTTGCAGACAGTGCCTTTGACATACAAACTCTATTTTCAGTAAGAGGACAACCCATCACCTGCATCTCCCCTTTCTCGTCAGGTTTTGCGGGCTTTGCGGCTTCAGTTGCAGAATTTTTCAGGCTGTCTTTACTACAGTGTAGGAGGACTTCAGCAACATAGAGGGGATCCAGTTCACCAGAATTAAGCTGCCGGATTAGTAAAAGATCACAAAAAGCATGGAGTTATTCTTCAATACTAAGCAAATACAAAATTATGAGGCTTCCTGTACCATAGTGGTTCTTTAGGAGGGGAAAAGGGTAAAAAGTTAACACATCCTATATTTGTGATGGCAAACCTATGGCATGCATGCCAGAAGTGGCACGCAGAGCCATCTCTGCCGGCACGTGAGCCGTCACACCAGCTCAGTTCCACTGCGCATGCGTGCGCACCTCCCACCAGCCAGCTGATTCTCAGGTATCTGCCGTGCATGCACGGGGGTCGGGATGCATGCGGAAGACGCATGTGCATGCATGCACACGGGGTCATGTGCGCATGTGCAGGGGTCGCACGTGCATGGGAAGTGCGGGGGAGGTGTCCTGCATGCATTGCATTATGGATGTGTGCACACGCTCACTTTTGGTATGTGATGATAAAAAGATTAGCCATCACTGTCCTATATGAACAATATAAACATATTGTATTTCCCTTTACAATGAAACTGTGCACAATTACAAACGTTTATGAAAAATTTCATCGGTTTTCAGCAATGGACAGGAGCTTGATTTTTAAAATATGGCTTTGAATTCTTGGCTTCTTAAAAATCTTTTCTATAATTCATAGTTGTTCAGACTATACAACAAGTGATCTTTCTGCTTCCATCATTCTTCTGGCAAAAGGGAGGATTTGTTTGTTTGTTTGTTTTGTTTGTTTTATCTGGACTTATAAGCCGCCCTCTCTCCCGAAGGACTCGGGGCGGCGTACATAAAAGACAGAAAGTACAAAAGTTAAAAGAAATTAAAAAGATATTAAATTATGCCAAATAAACAATCAAATTAAAACTCCCGATCCCGTCAGTCCAGGCCGGATTGCAAAAATAGCCATGTTTTGAGGTCGCGGCAGAAGGAGTGGAGATCAGGGGCCAAGTGCAACTCAAGGGGTAGTTGATCCCAGAGGGTGGGCACCCCCACAGAGAAGGCCCTACCCCTAGGGGCCACCAGCCTACACTGTTTAGCTGACGGTATCCCGCACAGGGCAATTGGTATTTGTCAGCGGAAGAAGACGTTCTTGCAAGTACCCTGGACCCAAGCCATACAAGGCTTTATAAGTTGTTACCAAAACCTTGAATCTCACACGGAGGGCAACCGGCAACCAATGCAGGTCACACAGGAGGGGTGTAATATGGGAGAATCGGGATTTCATCCAAAGTGGGAAGCAAAGTAAGATTCTTAAGTTACATCCAGAATTTGATGAAAGACATGATATTTTCAATTAATAATAATGCCACTATTAAATTTGCAATTGGGACAATTGCCATATAGTTTCTTTATTAGATTTCTAACAACCAGCAAGAATCAGGAGCAAAACATACCCTTAATTTTAAAGAACGTGGTGCCCTAGCACACATTCCTAGCCTAGGAATTGTTTCCATATTACAATTGAACTATGCTTACATATTTTTCTCTTTGTTATTCCAAGTTGCCACCTTTTTATAACTGAATTTTGTCCTAAAATAACTTCTTGTTGCTCCTGTTAGCTGCAAGTCAGAAGTATTTTTTGTATTTCTAAACATCATGATTGGTCAAGAAGGGAAACAGGACGTTCAACTAGATAAGATTTTGGCCTGATCCAGGAGAGATCTTATGTCTTCATAAATAATTACTGGTAGGGAATTTGTCATAAAACAGTAATTTTCTTATTGATATCTACTATGCCATTAACACATTATTCTTGCCAGTTGGATAAAAGAGCACTAAGAGCCTTGATTGAACGAAGTGCTTCTAAGATAAAATTTTCAATTTGTAGGGAACCACTCACTGTTAAGATAATTCTTTGTGATAGTATATATTTTGATAATAGCCAAATTAGATGATAGGACTGAAATATATCTCCAAATAGCAAGTTTTATGACAATCATGGCCTACTAAGATTAAAAAGATTTGAATAAGAGGGCAGAGTATTTAAAAAAAAGACTTTTGGAAGACACTGTACAGATTTCCTATTTTATCATAGGTTTTTATGAAACGTCCAGATATAAGCAGAAGCATATGTTTTATTTTACTATTATATTACCAAATAATCAAAGTATTTATTCATAAAAATAGCTGTGAATGAGACCATCCTATTTCATTCATGATACATATAGCAGCTGTTTTAATTTTGATTTCAAAACCTGTATTTACCCATGTCATCTTGAACTGCATTCAGAATGCAATCCATATGTGCAAAAGCAGCTACAAGCCAACTATTTTCAACTGCTGTTTACCCAAACTTGGAACAGGCTAACATATGCATCAAATACTCTATGGAAATATGAAGAAGCCAGTATTGGATTACATCTCTGCTGTCTGTTGCATTCTCAATGGAGAACAAAGTAGGTCATTTAGAATACCCCCAAAGGAGTTTTATCACTTTCTATTAAAATAATAGATTATGTGCATAGACTAAAAGCAAAACATGCTAATGCAAAACAGCTTTGATTGCATTACAGCATAGAAACATGGATTTTCCACCACTAACACTAGACTTTGCATCTTTGATAATTCTTTCCCAAACACTTTGAATTCCAACTTTCCCAAAAGAAAAAAAAAGATATGCAGTACTTTTAGTAGTTCTGGTACTCTTCATAAGTACCACCCAAAACAGCTAACGTGAATAGAGTTGTAACCTGATGTAATCAGCTAACTGAACTGTAACTGTTAGAACAATGTGTTAGGGTTATAAATACTCCTTTAATAAAATAAAATGCAGTTAGGGATCTGTAAGTGTTCTGTATTCAGATAGTTCCTTGCATAGGACAGCCAATTCAGACAGTCTGTGTCCAGCTCAAAGCACATGCCTTCAACATTTATACTGATATATTTATTCAGCATTGAAGAAAATCATTTTATCTTACCTTCACATTGGATTTCTTGGAAAAATTAACCACCACTCCCCAGCCAAAGTCATCATCTTCATTTTTTACCTGAGAACATTCAGATATTAAACTTGTATATTATTTGTATAAGGGAATGCTTTTTATAAAGTAATTATATAAAATAATGCTCACAAAAAAGAGAGTTGAAAAGATATCATGCGTATTTTATGTTGTGAAAGTAAAATATAAAATCAAAAATATAATGAGAACAGCAAGAATAACAACAAAAACTTTAAAACAATTTAAAGACTAAATTTAAGAGATGTTTCTTCATGTACTAGTATGGAGCGAAGTCAGAGAACTTCCATCTAATCCCATCCCAATGGATTGCACTGGAATACTAGATGAGCTGTTTGCCTTTCCACTGGGTCTGAAGGAAAAGGAACTGCTGTTGAACACCTTTTTGCCAAATGCTCCTATAAGCTGATTTTTAAATCAATGTTTCCAGTCATAATTTACAAGTAATATTAGAAAATACTGGTTTTTATTATCAAAAGATAACAAGTTAAACTGAAATATACCAAACCACCTATTAGAAAACTGAAAACAAAACAAATTCCATATACACATCTCCAGAACAGCCTAGTAAAGTATATAATGCATTAAAAATAATATTAAATCAGGAAAATAAGCAAACACAAGTTATTCAATTACTGATCCTTAATAGACACGTGCCTTTCTGGTGGATCTCTGAAATATTTTCCATTGTACAGTAAAAACACAAACTATGGGTAGATTTGTTATACTGAATTTCTGATGTTTTCAGATTATTTATTGATACTAAATATAAATTTATTTTAATGGAATCACACTTTAACTGTCCAAATTGTGAGAAAGTTTAGTCATGCCTAACTTCCGTTCTACATAGTCTGATATGTTTCCTGTAACTATGATGGATCTAAGCCATATACTGAATGTTTCGTTAATTAAGGGTTAAAGTTACAAACATAATCGCTAAATTTATGACTCTGTTTTTGGAAAGTACACATTTATTTAAAAAATGCAGAAGATTACTATTAGTAACTTACTTTTACTAGTCTTCCAGGTTGTAAAAACGGCAGGCAGTACTTTGGCTTATGAATATATTCCTCTATTTCTTTACCTAGTTTAGCAAGTTGCTGTCTAATTTTATAATAGATGATCACATTTTCTTCATTTGGAATTTCAATCTCATTATACTGTTGCTCCAAATTATTAACTTCTGAAAATACATATTGTAAAATAAATTGTTACATCAAGGATCCAATATTGTAATGAATTATGACTCTGATTTTTCCCACAAAAAGCACTATCTTCTCATAGAAAAAAAATCTGCAGGACTTAGAGACTTTGTTATCTCTCCCATGTCCTTGTCAACATGTCCCAGAACATTAGGAATTTCATTATGTTTTATGCTGGCTTAACTGCCAAGTGACTTTAGGAGAGTGGTTATCCCCAAACAATAGTTTATTAGAGTATATTTGATTCACATTTCTGAAGACCAGTTTACACACTGTATTATTAAAACCTTCGTTATATTAACATTTACGTGTTTTAATATAAAAGGTTGCAAGGAACATTGATATATTTGTCCAAAATGTTCAGGAGAATTAGTGATAAATTTCAGCTTGTTAGTATGCCTTAAAAAGACTCCAATAATGTAAGAATGTTGTGCTTTCTATTAATTCTTAAATTTTCAAAATAGCAAAATCCAGTGAATTTTAACCTGAAGTTTTGCTCAAAGGATCTCAATTAGGAGATTCCAAGCATATAACAGGGGAATGTGTGACTCTTATGTATTGCTGAAATTCTGCTGTGCTGGAGCCCTTTTCCAGAAGTTTCATGCCCACATATCAGAGTAGGCTATGTAATGGCCAGACTCTGTAAGATAATATTACCATTATCTTAGCTGAAACTATAAAGCAATCAGAGCTAATGTCTGTCCTATTTCAGCTCAGCAATTTCCCCCAGAAACTAATTCTGCAGACCCCAAGAGATTTTTTTTTTAAATCATTAAAAATGTATAAGATACAACATAATGGTTCAGAGTGGTTTGCAAATTACATTAAAACGCACATATAAAAACCCAGAATAAAACAAAGCAAACAAAAAACACAAAAGCAAAAATTACTGGAAAAATTATGCATATTTGACTTTCTGACCTGGAGGGACCTGTATAATTAAGAAGAGGCCTTGCTTTGTTCCAGTAGTAGTTTATTCAATTATATGAGTCTTGCCACAGAGAGAGCTGAATTGGTTGTTATTAAACAAATCCATGGGGAGGCCCATAAATGGTGCCCTAAATGTGTGGGATAGACTATAATGGTTACTCCCAACCTCAAAAACCTGCATGGAAAATCTTATTTGAAACAGTGGGCCATGTGTGCTTTAGCATTTATGTTTTATTCAAAGAAAGGAAATAAGAAACTACCGAGTATTCTCCAGTTCTGTGGGAACAGCCATTGTGCTAAATTGCAGTTTTGTAACAGGATAACAACTGCAGCAGAGAACACTGTGGAAGTAAACACTTTAGCATAATTGTACATCAACTTTCAAACTATTAGGTGTTGTGCAAAACTTACTTTCAACTACTCCTGGAATAGCTCTGTAATGCTGGAACTGGTAAAAAGATTTTTCTAACATGTATTCTGGATTAATTTCTTCTACACGCAGTAAATTTAGTACCATGTTGTAGGTCAAATGGAAAGCACTGTTTAAAGGGTCAGCAGATCCCTAGAAAGAAAAATAAGATTAGCAAAATTGGGTAGCATAAGGAATTAGAATCATAAAATATTTTATCTGAGGAAAGAAGTTATTTCAAAATAATGGCTGAATGAATACAATTTGTGCCTAGTAAGAACTCTGCCAAACATTTCAGGATGTCATATAATTCCAAAGTAGGTCTAACAGGCAAACCTGCATACATAGGGAATCCTCTCAACATGGAAGATGCAAATTCCATAGATTCCCCTCTCCCTCTCTAATCCTCCCAACAATGACACAGATCATAAGTATGGAAAACAAGTTGATTAAAAAAACGTAAGAAATCATTTTTGCTATTATTACAGAAAGCCATCAATATTGTATTCCTCAGGCTTTTTGTCCTAGCAGGCAATATTTTTTTGTTTAGAATCTGTTTAGAAGGTAGTAGAAAGTAATTTCCTTAGTGACAGTGTGGTTGTCTCAATCTCTTTGGGAAGCTGAAGTACCAATAGGCCCAGAAGGGAGAAGCATGATGATTTAGAACCACATTCTCTTTAGGAACCTGTACCTAGATTTCTATTGCTAGATTGCAGTGCTTTCAGGCTCTTCAGTACTGAACAGGAAATTTATACAGCCTAACTCGGGGGTCTTCAAACTTGACAGCTTTAAGACTTGTGGACTTCAACTCCCAGAATTCCTCCTCCAGTCATGTTAGCTCAGGAATTCTGGGAGTTGAAGTCCACAAGTCTTAAGCTTGCCAAGTTTGAAGACCCTTGGCCTAACTCATAAGCAACCCCTGTTTTAGAGACGCAAGAGAGGAAAGTGCCATCTTGCCTAGCCCCTACAAATCCTCTTAGAAGAAGCTGCCTCAAAAAATGTCACATATCATTAATCATATCTGGAGGTTAGGGGGGTGGGTGAGGATTCACAAAGTTGTATTTTCTCTAATGGCTCTATTTTTTCTAAGCAGTTAAATGTAGACAATTATTATTGGAGGAGAGAAAAATGGCTCTTATGGTTCCTGCAAAATTATTTTCACGTAACACTTTAGCTTTCTGACCAAGAAGGCCCATAAAATTCAAGCCACCAACCACTTCCTAACATTTTTACATTTTGCCTCAAGCCCTTTGTCAGGAAATATATACCAGCTTTCTTAAACTGAAAACCATGAGCTGAAAGGAAACCCCAATGACAGATGCAGCGGCATTCTTTTAAATAGGACTTACACGGTCAATGCTTCAAGGCAACAGAACCCATCTCCCAAGCTGTGTGATCTTACGGTCCAAACAACGCCTATAGCAGTTTCCCAGATATCTGGTGTCAGTCCATCAAGATGTTAACACATTGTCTAAGATGACAGGTTTTAGACCAGACTCAATGCATTTTTGGGGCCATGAAAGAGCACCTCTGTCACATGCAGACTCCAATGGCAGAAATTAAAGGCAGATGTTAAGCTCCGATAGTAAGAACCATCCAGGAAGAAAGATTCATGTGAATCATTTTTAGATTTATTGTCAACAAGGTATCAAATGTATACACAGAATCTTGAAAACTGAGTAAGCCAAAATCCTAGCACTTATTAAGGAATTCATTGTCAGGGTATCTGAAAGCATGTGAACCCTTTTTTGCCAGAATCCAAAATGTTATGGGCTGGTTATCATTTTCCAGATAGACTGACCCTGAAAACACATCTGCTTATTGTTAAGGGTGTTTTGAAATACTGCCATTTCTTTTCCAGTCCCAGAATCATTTCCAGAGATTATCTTTACAGCAGCTATGTTAGATGAAGTCCTGGTCAAAACTAAAGTAAAAAAGAGAGGCTTCCTGTTAGGATCAAGCTACCAGTGAAAACAGCAACAGACCCAGCAGCAGCCCAGGAATTATCATTTTTCTGTCACATACCATGGTAGCCTAAAGCAGAAGTGGAGAACTATGGCTCCTTTATGACTTCTGAACTTCAACTCCCACAATTCCTGAGCCATGCTGGCTCAGGAATTCTGGGAGTTGAAGTCCACAGGTCATAAAGGACCCACCGTTTCCCACCCTGGTGTAAAGCATTAATCTTTCAAGTTCCAGTAGTATGGGGCCATCTTTGTCTACCTTCCTAGCACTGGATCCTCACCATATTAAAAAAGGTGCTCTGTATAGATAGATCTACTCTTGCCAGGAAGCAAAAATTGTGAGAATTGATCAGATCAGTGTCAAACAACAAACATATCATGGACCTGAACAATTGGCCCATATCACAGAGCTCTGTGGACATAGGTTCACTCAAGCATCTGCAATGAGAACATCCAAAAGTCAAACTTGAAGAGCTCGAGGCCCTATGCAATTCTTTAAATGGCAGATGCTGCACAAGTGATTCTCAAAGTGTTTTCCTGAAATACCAGAGATCCCAAGTGGCTCACCTCAGACACCCTATATTAACTGGGCACAGACTATTCTCTATCTGTGCAAAAGGTCAGTTGGTAAGAGTCTTCTTACCATCTCAGTGCTCATGTTAACAAGTCAGATAAAATCCTAATTTTATCTAACTTGCCAATATAACACTGACTCCTTAAAAGCAACACTACAAAAATCCCTACAATATCACTATAGACAAAGGAAGTGATTGCAAGCATAAGAACATGCTGCTTTTCATTCTTGAAATTGGAATTCTCAACCTTTTGCAAGACGCTTTCTTATAATATAAAATTAGCTGTCTGGAATTCATTTTTTTTTACAAAATGGTTTAAAGAAAACCATCAGAACACTAAATACTGTACCATTGCTGAATGCCAAGTCATCCTCTCTGCCAGGTTTTTCATGCCAGACTCTGGCTGGCAGGTCACATCCTTTGACAAACTGAAGTCTGTTAAGTTTTTCAAAGCCTGCCCACACATGCAATGTTTGGAAACATATGCAGATGAGTTAATGTAAAACCAGGCAAACCTGCAATTAGGTCTGGGAGTTCAACTGATATTTGTACTTGGAGCCTCTACAGTAGCAGAGATTCCAGCTTTTTTGAAGACTTGTGCCTCCATCTTGCAATAAATGGGGCAGGCTGAGGGGATGACTTTCAACGACAAATTAACCAGAAGGATAAATGTAAAATAAGGCAGGGAAAAAAATAGTAAAACATGAAGTAAAATAAAATGTGAATGCATCACAAAACTTCATCAAGGCAAGCAATTATCTGTCTGAATATCTGCTGCAACAGCATTACCAACTTTGATCTGAAAGGATCACACAACTACGTTTAATTCTCAGTTTCAGGATCCTAACCTAGATCATTATAATGTGATCTAGTATGTTTAGGATCCTAAAGGATCCCAAGACATTCCCAATTAGAGTGATACTTTTCTGAACTACAGCATGTCTTTACATTAATCATTTTAATAATCTGCAAAGAGTTGGACACAGGAATGCAATAAAAAGTCAACTGGTATTTGTACAAATCTTTCTCTTGATTCCAGATTATTAAAGGAATAATGGAAGTGGTGCTCCTTTTGCCAAATTCTGGAACTCTGGCTTGTGTGTCTATATCAGGAAATTAGCCTTGAAAATTAGCTTTGGAGCTGACCTTCCTTGAAACAAACCCTACTAGGAAAAAAATAATGCCCTAGTCACTAGCACTAAAATACCTCAGCTATAACTAAAACATTACATTATAGTACAGGACAAAATATTGGCAGAATACCATGCTCTTCAGCTACAATAACCAAGAATATATTCTATGTTAATACCAGAATTAATTACTGTCACTGCATGTTACTGTATGCACTATCACTGTACTTTAAAGGACAGTATGCGATTCATACAGATGAGAAGAAAAATTATTACAAGGTCTACTCAGTAGTTTAAACATAATAATTATTTTAGGTTTACAACAACAGCATATCTATTAGTGTTGCAAATGAAAACAATGAATCACCTATTTTCGGTCCTTGTACCGAGTAAAATAATTACTAAATTTATCTTTTTTCTTCTGATGAGAACGATATTGAATGTATACTTCTCTAAACGTGATAAGCTATATACTTCTCAGTTTCATCATGGTATGCATCTTATATCTGTTGCAATCAAAGGGACAATGGACATCAAGAGAAAGGGCAAGCTTATAGAACAGAAAGAGGATAGCAGTTTTAATTCTGAACTGCTGGTTCTGCATATGATGAATGCATATTTATGAAACAAATGCTCTGGTTTGTTTATACTATTCCGTATCCTCAATCAAAACTCCTCACAATGATCCACAAAATATGCTGTGTTATTTCATACTATTTTAAATAAAAGGAATAATAATCCAAGTTGATTAAAAAAATCACCTTAACTATGCATTCAGATCATTGGAATGTATTCTATAAACATGCACACACAACTCCGCAATTTCAGTTCATGCAATATGACATGCCAATCAGTAACTGCTAACAAATATCTGATTGTTTGAAACCTAGAGTGCCTCAATTTAAAAACAAAACTAATAACTTTCAAATTGATCACAGATTATGAAGTATACTTGAACTGGGCAAAAAGAGAAACAAAACAGAACTAAGAACATCTTTGATAGAAACTTTAAAATTTGAATACAATCATTACTAATGCTAATGAGTATACCTCATGGTAAAATTCTAGGGACGCCAGATCTCAACCCACAAATGCAACCCATATTGTTCTGATCTAAATAGGTCTGGGCTGCATCCACAACAAGATAAATTACTCCCAGTTCCAGAAGGTAAAGTTCCACAAAAACAAAAGCTATCCCTGAATTTCTTTAGACCAGAACAGGGCATTCCAGAAATGCACTAGTCTATTTTGCATTTAACTATATGTTTCTCACACATTTTCAGAATTTTCTAATCAAACATCAAAATACTTTTAGAAGCTGTTTTCCAATTGTTGGACTCATCTTTTCATCCACCATTAAAATGACTATTCCTCGATCATCCATGCCTCGGCGGCCAGCACGACCAGACATCTGAATGTATTCACCTGAGGAAATCTGAAAATATAAAGAAGTTAAGACTCAATATTGATGCACCTTCTATCACTATCAATATATTATATCTATCTAACATAATACAATAATTCACATCTTAACTGGGGGTGGGAATCAAATGTCTTAACAATGGGTTCTGTGGGAGTGGCCTAATTTGTGGGTGTGGCTTGGTCATGTGACTAGGTGGGCATGGCTTACCGACTGGGCGTGGCTTGGTGATCACATGACTGGATGGTCTCTATCCAGACAGGGCACATCCATGCAAAAAACAGTTCATACAGATCAGTGCTTACCCATCGGAAATCTTTTCCATCATACTTCCGGGCACTTGTAAATAGCACTGTCCTTGCTGGCATGTTTATTCCCATAGCAAAAGTCTCTGTAGCAAATAAGGCCTAAGTGAAGGCAGCAATGTATTTTAAAAAAATCATTACCATATACCAAAGTACCCAGATTCAACTATATAAAGTCATAAGTAAGAAAAAAGCAGACAACTAACAAATTTTCAATGTACAATTCCCATAGTATAGCTGTGAGCTAAAAGGTATTCTTTATTAACCAGGTTTCTCTATATTAAACACACAGCTGTATACACTTGGTGTTCAGCACTCCTTCATTAATGACTTTCTTGCATGAGAAGGTATTTAGTAAGTGAACCGCTCTGTGAAAAACTTTCAATAGTATTCAAGCTAGACAAAGCTGTTATGTAACATGTTACCTGAACGCCATATGCTTTAGGAGTAAGTTCACCAAAAGACCCAAAATTACTGGTCCTTCACCTCTACTCAGCCACTATTCACTATTTTGATGGCTTTAAATTGTTATTTGAAAAACAGACTAAGTTCAGGTATAATATTGAGACTATATGACTGTATCATAAAACCCAGCACAACACAATAAAAATAGTATTTTTCTGACTGAATTTAGATGTGAAAATGTTATTACAGTATAAGATTGAAAGTACATACTTTTATCAGCCCTTCAGAGAAAAGAATTTCAATGGTTTCCTTCAAAATAGGAAGTAAGCCCCCATGATGGATTCCAATACCACGTTTTAAAAGTGGAAGCACATGTTCAACCTGTATGTCCAAAAATAAGAGATGAATCTTATTTCATATTTTACTCATTAGTACTAGGATTAAAACAGATGTGGAAAATTACTTTGCGGTGGCAATATCATAGATATTCAAAAACTGTACTAATATACTGATCTCAAAAGAAACAAGAAGGACCTAATGTTTGATTTCCCCAACTGATCCTTCTGTTAAAGCCATCAAATATACAAAAGCTAAATCTTAAAAGACAGGAGTGTTCAAAAGCTAACACTGTAACAAGTCCAACTGACATATGGAAGTTTCATAAAAATCTGACATGTTACAAGAAAATAAACAGAATGGCACACAAATGTGTCCTTACATCTAGAGAAAGCCCTTTGATCAGGTTGAAATCAGAGAGATTAGAAGAGAAAGGATTTTGTTAATTAGGGTTGTGCAAAGGACTCAAACAGGAATTTTGCAAAGGTTATGGAAGTGTAGCACTAGTATTAACAAAATATTAAGATACCAACATGTATTCGTTGTTGCAGATTTTCTCATTTTATAAATTAATTAAAAGGACAGCTTTTGCATGGTTTTTCTTCATTGCTAAGAAAACAAGAACTGGTTTGATCTAGTAGTTAAGGCTCCAGCCTAAAAACAGGAGACCTGAGTTTTCTCCTGCCTTAAATCATGAAAGCCGGCTGGGTGATTTTGGGACAGTCTCTTGGCCCAATTCACTTCATAGGGTTGTTGTTGTGGTGAGAATAGGGGTATTGGCTATGTTTGCTGCTTTACATTATTTATAAACTAATTGTAAAAATAATAAAGGTAGGGATAAAAAAAAACTTAAAAAGGCATTAAACCCATGTACCCTTAAGCACTCACTTGTGGGAGCTTCTTGTCTTCATCAGACAAACAATCAATTGCATTGTTAAACACTTCCTCAACCATCCTTTTTTCTTCATCTGAAAGATAAAAGGATATGGATAAACTTTTTTTCCTTACCCCCCAAAACAGCCATGTTTATAACCAAAGCCTACCAATAAACTTGTTACAAAGATACACTGAAAATAAATTAACAGCCCAGATGGAGAGGCTTACATTAAAAATCAACGGAAAAGAGGGCACAGATTATTATAAGATATGGAACAAATGGTACAATTGGGCAGAACAAAAAGGGAAATCCAAAACTAGTTAATATAAAAGAACAAAGGAGACGGATTGTAACGAGTTATAAATGGTAAAGTTTATAAGAAATAGTTAACGGTATCGTGTTATCTAATGGTATGAAATTTTCTTTTACTTACTTCTATATAACCTCTAGTTTGTTATATATTTAAGATAAGATTAGAAATTTGCTGGTTGTTTGGTATTATGATGTGTCTATTTAATATGAAGAATGAAGGAAGTATTTATTTCAATAGTTATATCACAACATAAAAATAGAATATTATTGTGTTACATTGCGCTTTTTGGTAGATAAATATGTGAATGTCTAGGAAGACGTGCCAGACTTTGATTAAAATGTGTACCAGGATCACTCCACTTCGAGATAAAATGTAATTAATGATGTTTGCTTTTTAACAGTTTTTAAAATTTGTATGTTTTTCTTAATATTTGTAAATAAAGTTTGTTAAAAAAAAAGAAAATAAATTAACTGAGATATTAGGCATATATTGAATAAACTGGTAACAAATTTATTCTCACCATAATGGGCAGATCAGATATTTTTCTGGGATTTTTTATAGAGCACTCTGTCTCATAACTAGTTACAGATTGGAAAAAAGTCAAACTAAATTAAATATAATAGTTTAAGTAAATTTGTACTAGGTCAAACTGAATTTATTAACTACATTTAAAAAAGAACTCACTGGCCAAGTGAACCTATTTTGACCGTTTCCCTCTTAAATACCACTAAATATATTTATTCCTTCTCTATGTATTGCTTATTTAAAAACATACTTGAAAACAAAGCGTTTTAAAACCTAAAATTATAACTGTGATATAAAATAACCACATTCTAAATAAAATGTTTTAAGAAGGTGACCAGTATCATAAGAAATATGACACTAAGAGGGACCAAGGCAAATTTCAAAAGCAGATTTTAGTATGTCATTTGTCAAAAGAGAAGGGGGAAAGAAAGTTATTGTCTGATCCAAGCTTTCTGACTAGAGAACACATTTCTGTTTGGATTCTAGTCACTAAAAAAATCAATAATAATGAAAATTGATGAAGAGCAGGTGGGAGCCGTGGCCAGGGGGCCTTTGCCTTTGCCCAGGTCCGGCTGGTTCGCCAGTTGCGCCCATATCTGGACCGGGATGCCCTGTGCACGATCACTCAGGCGCTCGTGGTCTCCCGACTGGACTACTGTATCGCTCTCTATTTAGGGCTGCCCTTGCATATCACTCGGAGGCTTCAGCTGGTGCAGAATGCGGCCGTGCGGGTAGTGATGGGAGCCTCCCGATACTCCCATGTCACACCCCTCCTGCGTGGCCTGCATTGGCTTCCAGTTGCCCTCCGGGTGAGGTTCAAGGTGCTGGTTTTAACATTCAAAGTCCTGCATGGCATGGGTCCAGGATATTTACGAGCGACTCCTCCCAGCATCAAGTACCAACCGCCCTGTGCGGGCACAGATGGGTCTCCTCAGGGTGCTGTCTGCGACTCGATGTCCTTGGCAGGAACCCGGGAGGGCCTATTCTGTGGCAGCCCCGCTCTATGGAATCTTCTTCGCTGGAGCTCCGGTTGGCTCCCGATCTCCGCACCTTCGCCACGAGTTAAAAACCTGGCTGTTTTTACAATCTGGGCTATGTTGACTCTTGGGGTTTTCCTTTTAACTTGGGGGTTTTAATTGCTTATTCGGCTTATAACTTGTTTAATATAATTTTTAAGTAATTTATTGTTGTACTGTATTTTAGTTGTGAGCCGCCCCGAGTCCTTTGGGAGAGAGGGTGGCATATAAGTCAAATTAATAAATAAATAATAAATAATATTTAGAAGTGAGAACACACCTGTGTTGAAATCCAGTTTTGTCATCTGAAGTGCATAGGCTTCACAATCTTTCTTACTGAAACTGAATATAATTACTGGTTGGAAGTTTCTTTCCATGATCATCTTTACAATCTTAAATACATTTGAGGGACCTATGAAAATAGCAATGCGAGCAAATAGTTTAGATTTTGAATATGAAAAGGTGGCAGTTTCTTCACTTTAACTTCAAAAACAACACCTGCCTAACCTTGCAATATATTTATCTGACAAAACTTATACCAACCTTTGGTTCCTCCTTTCCTGCCTTTCTGGTCTCCTTTGGCTAAATCACCTGCATCACGAAGTACCTGCATGGCTGTATTAAAATTATCTTCTCTAAAATCACCCTAGAAAGCAAAAGCAAATTTTAGTTACAGGTTGGCTTCACTTAGTGACTTTAGCAACCAGTCAAACTTAAAAAATGGTGCTAAAATAACTCTGGTGCCTGCATTTATGATCTGTCCTTGAAGGGACAGATTAAAAGGTCCTTCAATCAGATGATCACCATTACAATCAGTGTTCATTGTTCTGCCCACCGCCTGTTGTTTTTTCTTCCCTTACAGAGTGGAAAGATTGAAGAAAAGGATTATAACTGATTAAACTCTGGGCTGTATTGTTTTCTATGTATATTCTCCATTGTGTGCTTGTTTACTCTCTTGCAATCCCTTCTCCTCCAATGAATGTAAATACAAACATTAATTTCCTTCTTCCTAACTATCCCAGCACCAAGGTGAGTATTCCAAAGGGTGACTAGAATTGATTCAACAGAACAGTAAGCCTCCTAGTGTGTATAGACTTTCAATGTACTTTTTTCTTCTTCTCTAGCACTTGGCCCTGATAGTTACCAATACAATTAGAGAGATCTTACATAAAAGAGTGTGAGCTTGGTCCAGTGGTTAAAGAACCATACTAGAAACCAAAGCACTATGAGTACTAGTCTCTCTCCCCTGCAGGCATGAAAGCTGTCTAGGTTAATTTGGGCTGGTCATCTTCTCTCAACCAAATCTACCTCATAGGGTTGCAGTTGTGGAGAAAATAGGAAGAGGAAAATGTATTAGGTATGTTTGTCATTTTGAATTATTTATAAAAATAATGGTGAGATAAAAGTAAATACAAATAAATAAAACGAAATTCAAAGAAACATAGTTCCTTACATTTTCATCCACTACAAGGTGAAGTCCATCTCCCCCTGCTGGAAAAATATAATGTTGCAAAGGAGTTGGTCTGTAATCCGTGTAGATCACATGGCAAGGCTGGTAAAGAGAAAATAAGTTATTTAAAAAGTTATTATGTATGCTTTTAATGTACAATATAGCATGCATTTGCAATTCCTAGTTTCTACATTAATCCAAATGAAGTCCCCTAAGGCTGGCAGTAGGACTCTGCAGTCTACAATTAATCATAAATCACAAATTCTCAATTTTGGAAAATCTGTGTTCTTTTGTGCCTTATACAACTCTATTTTTACCTTTTTTTCTAATTGCCAGTCTCATGGCTTAATAAAGAATTCACTAGAAAAAATCAGAAATCAAAAATATAAATCCAATAATACATGTTAGAAAAAGTTGAAGCTAGGTTGAAATAATCTACTCAACTTAATTCAGGTTATTTTTTACACAAATAAACCTAGGATCTCCCTTCATATAGGCTTAGTTATCTCAGTTTTCATTTGCCAGGTATACTGAACTAATCACCTTGTTTTGTATCATTCTTGCAGCTGATGCCATCAACATGGGTTTGGGCTTTTTTTTGCTTTGGTTTTCCAAAGCTAATTGTCAGCCTAGCAAGTGGATTAACAGCACTGTTGCAAGTAAAGGTGAATAGAATTCTTTATTGGCCAAGTGTGATTGGACACACAAGGAATTTGTCTTGGTGCAAATGCTCTCAGTGTACATAAAAGAATGTAATATGTAAAGGTGAAGAAAAAGACATCGTACCTGTTTGTGAAGATGACATATCCATTCAGCAAACTGGCGTGCATTTGGTATAGTGGCAGAAAGAAACACATAGTGAACATTATCAGGGAGCAAAATAATGGTTTCTTCCCATACCACACCACGTTCTAGAAAACAAAAATTCATGGGACAGCATCATGTTCACTGTACTTCTACAGACAAAAACTCATACATAAATATGTAAATTTATAGTACCTGAATTTCTCATGTAATGAATCTCATCAAATATAACCCAAGCAACTTCACGCATAACCTCAGAACCTCTGTAAAGCATACTTCTCAAAATCTAAGAAGAATAAATGAAAATGACCTATTAAATATTGTAAGCAATGAGTCAACCACATTTGATTGGATCTGCCCCTCACAAAGACCTCAAAAATTATGTTTGGGAGATACCTTGCTTAGATCATCAGACAGGCTTTAAACTAAATCTGGAGGGGGAGGGAAATCAATAAACAGAAATTCACTCAAAACATAAACCCAAAGTATAAATGTATAAATAACTCTTTGATAAATTGAGAAATGAGAAGTAGCTTTAAAAAACAGGAGAGCATATCACAAAAACTATTAGGAAATAGTCTTGAATCTGTAAGGATAAGGTCAAGAGCTAAGATTTGTAAAAAAAAGAGTTTGTAGATATAGGCAGAACAACAGGATAATTCAAGGAAATTGTCAATTTGGGGATTGAAGAAGATACCAAGTTAGTGACAGAGAGCAAGGAGAAGGCTGAATTGACTGAGTCCTATTTTGCACGTATTTTTTCAAAAGGAAAAGTCTGATATCTCAGAAGCTTCATCATTTGGGGCAGAAGAGAAATGGTCAAAATAGGTAAGGAAAGTGGTGAGAATACATTTGCTTCTGCTTTGAATTAAAGTCACTGGGGCTGGATGAATTATATCCCAGGGGCTAGAGGAACAGATAATCTAGAGCAGTGGGGGCTAACCTTTTTGGGCTCCTGTGCCAAAAATTGTCCGTGTGCTAGCATGCTCGTGCTCACGTGCCAGCACCCAGAAGGAAATGTGCATCCCCCATGCCCCCTACACATGCACACTCCCACCCACCCCTGCCACCACCCCCTTACCTGCACTGCGCCTCACAGCTGATTTTCGGCTGGTTTGAGGCCGTTTTCGGCCTCCCAGAGGCTTGAGGAAGGCTTCTGCAGGCTTTGCAGGCCAAAACTAGGCCCGTTTTGTCACTTCTAGTATGTTCGAAAAAACAGGAAGTGATGAAAGACGCCTAGTTTTTGGCCTGCAGAAGCCTTCCGAAAGCCTCTGGGGGGCCAAAAATGGCCTCAAACGGGCTGAAAATCAGCTGTGAGGCACACACATGCGCAGTGAGGTAAGTTTGCCTGCAGCTCGTGTGCCGGTACAAATGGCTCTGCATGCCACCTGTGGCACGCGTGCCATAGGTTCACCATCACAGATCTAGAGCAAATCTGATAATCATAATAGAATGCATCAGATAAAAATAATCTCCAATTCCATATCCAAGTCATACATATTTATTATTAAACAAATGTATATTGTCACCAAACTCACACATGATGACTCTAGGTGTCTTACAATATTGTGTTAATATGGTAAACAACACAGGACTTAAACTGAATCATATGGTATGCAATTCAATTTTTTCTACCAGCATATACGGTACATAGTATAACAGAGAGGCCAAAAACCAGCACAGGAAAGTTTAACAATCAGACCTACCTCTGTGGTCATTACAAGGCAAGATGCTGTAGGATTGATGGTGACATCCCCAGTCATCAAGCCAACATCTTGAAATTCTTCATACATCTCACGATATTTTTGGTTACTGAGAGCTTTAATAGGACTGGTAAATATCACACGCTGTTTTTCTCTTAAGGCCAAAGCAATGGCATACCTATAGTACATATGCAATATTCATTATAAATTGATACGCTTTGCAATATATTTCTACTGTTGATACGAAATAATTGTGCAATCTGCAAAAATGTACATTTTGTTTATTATGAAATCCAATATTTTCTTTAAAAAGAATTCCTGTAGAATTCTTTGGTAGTATATAGCAATATGAGAGCAAATAATGACATATATGAGGTCTATTCTCATTAGGAAACAAATATAAGAGTAACAAGTAGAATGCACAACATTTAAGCTCAAATTTGAAAAAGCTGTTCCAACTTTACTACTGGTCAGCACACCAGAGCACTGTCAATAAAGTAAAAATATCTGATGTTGAGCCCAAACCATTTCTATTTTTGAAACATTATAAAGTCTTAATATTAACTCACTATATGTCATTCAATGGAAAAACTAAATTTGGATCTCTCCAGATCCAATCCAATCCAAAACTTTCCTCAATACTAAATATTCCAATGTTATGAATCTTGAATATTTTATTTCTTCAAGCAATACATGCAATATTATAATAGCACTAAATGCTTGAAAAGAACTGTGTGTTCCATAAATCTGACAGAAATGTAACACTAAAACAAATTTCCAGGACAAAAATTGTTTTGAAAAAAAAAATGAAGCAAGATATGCAAATCTGCACAGCAAATTTTATTTTTTTAAAAAGAATTAAACATCTGCCAATCATTGCTTCATGTTCCCATATCCCCAAATCATTTCCTCTTTACTCCATAATGTCATAGTTATTGATTTAATAAGTTTAGAAATACAAAGCTAGCTTCACATTAAATATGTATACTGTATAAAAATATAAAAACAAAATGGAAATATAATAAATGTAGAAAGTTAATTTATTTTACCATTACTTCTCAAGGGGAGAATTTAGTGTTTTTTTTAAATCCATCAGAGAGCTACTTACTCTGCACAAACAGTCTTTCCTGCTGAGGTATGAGCAGATACTAAAACAGACTGATTATTATCCACACACAAAATAGCTTCTCGTTGAAAAGCATCAAGAATGAATGGATATTCCTAAAAAGAAAAAAAGTTTATATAAGTTCCAGAACTGACTGTAAATCAGCACAATTCTTCTCCATTTATTTATTAGACTGTATTGGGTTTGTTTTTTTAAAAAAACTTCATAATTATATGGATATTCTGGAAATAAATATCCTCAGAATCATAAGGCAAAATACTAATGAGATGGAGAAAGTAATGGTCTAAGAACAACTGATACTGATCTTTGATAACCACAGTTACTTTTGATAACTGCCTCTCCTTTTGGGACCAAATTGCAAAAGAAGTATCTTGAAAACACAAGGACTTTAATTTATAAAGGCTTTCTAAAAATCTTTACTGGAAGAATTCTCTTGAGGTTTAGCTTTCCTAAGAACAATGTATTAACAGGCTTCACCAGGGACACAGTGGCTCAGTGGCTAAGACGCTGAGCTTGTCAATCAGAAAGGTCAGCAGTTCGGAAGTTCGAACCCCTAGCGCTGCCTAACGGAATGAGCTCCTATTACTTGTCCCAGCTTCTGCCAATCTAGTAGTTCGAAAGCATGTAAAAATACACGTAGAAAAATAGGGACCACTTTGGTGGGAAGGTAACAGCATTCCGTGCGCGTTCAGTGTTTAGTCATGCCGGCCACATGACCATGGAAGTGTTTTCAGACAGCCCTGGCTCTTTGGCTTTGTAAAGGAGATGAGCACTGCCCCCTAGAGCCGAAAACAACTAGCATGTGTGTATGAGGGGAACCTTTACCTTTATACATTCAATTTAAGTGCAGAATTGAATAAGCAGTGGAATTATGTGCCCCCAGAATCAACTGAAACTGTGTGATCCACATTTAACTACCTTCCAGTTAAATAACCAGAGAAATTCCAATATGTTTTATTCAAATCAGTTTCAACTATTAAAATGATGGATATTCGCATTTTCTTAACTTTCAGATAAAACCAAGCAAAAAAAAAAGTTTATGTCTATTCAAATAACTGTCATTTTACTTTCATCCATTCTTCCCCATTAGCTATGACATTTAAGGAATACGACTTGTAAATTACAAACCTTTGCAGCTTTTCCAGTTCTTGCCTTTAGGGCTACGAAGTCCATATCTGCAGGAAGAGCAACCTAGTAAAAAAAATATTTTCCGGTCATTTATATTATTTTTCAGTAATAATGTTCCTAATGTTCAAAGCAGAGTACCTAATACTCCCTCTTTCCTTTCTAACCCAACAAAATAGGGGACATAGGCAGGCTGAGGGAGAATGACTGGTCCAAAATCACCCAGGGAGCTTCTATAAATGACAGTACACACATGGGACTAGGCACATGAGTTTCTTTTTAACTTCTATTTCCACTGATGAACATTTAGCTCATATTATACTAGTTCAAAAATGTCTCCTTTTCTTTTTCCCATTACATATTCTCACACAGAAAAGCAAACTATAGCTAAGTATTCTACTTAATAGTATTCTCAACTCATAATAGTAGCACTATATAAAACAGCATTCATTACTACATCCATCTCACACTCACCTCATGTGTACAGCCTTCAATAGTTTCAACAGCTTGTACCTTTACTTTTGGCATCACATCTGCCAAACTGAAATGAAAACCACATTAATGTATCAGTCAGTAATGAAATATGTATGTTGTATTTTATTTTTAAAGAGTAATTATGCTAATAATGATCATTATCCATACATCCAAGTCCACATTCTAGACAGAAAGGACCACTGATTTAAAAGAGGGGTCAAAGAACAGCCCTCTTTCAACAGAAGAGGGATATGGTACCACCTATCTCCTGTCTACAACACAGTCCTTTCACCAGTCCCAAGAAGGTTTCACACCCATTTGCACTCTGATTCAGGTGACTCCGCGGGTACCCCAAGTGGCCTCAATAACCTTCAGAATGCTAATGACCAGATGACTGCAAGAATATAAATCCTTCTATTCCCTTCCATTCCGTCAGAACTGAAGAAGCTTCTTGGATGAGAAGTGAAATGTTTTCAAGGGAAAAAAACCAAGAAAGTCTAGTTGCTTTTTGAAAAGCACCTTGCTTGTTTGCATTTATTTTCTGTGGTGCACCAGGAAACCCAGCCCCGGGTATTGCAAGAAGCAGCCCAAGATCTATTGTGTGCCAGAAAGTCCTAGCCCAGTATGGCCCAGCAACATGGTACCAGCTTCACATAAAGGCGTCTGTTTTTGCTGATGCTGCACAAAGGGGCTTGCTTTTGCCAGCTTCTGCAAAGTATTTCTTGGCAAGAAAAGCCAGGCCAGGTACACTCTATCAGCAATGGGAGAAAGAAGACAGGAAGGTCAGATGGGGCAAGAGAGTGCATGAGGCAAAAAAAAATGAGAGAGGCATAGATGGGGGGAAATAGGTAGCTGGAGGGAGTTGAAGTTCCTCTGTGATCATAAGTGCAGGCAAGCTGGCAAGTGCCCAAATTTTGATTACATGACAGTGGGAGTGCTGCAAGAACCGTAACTTCAGATATGGGTTGTATATTCCTTTGTTTAGCAAACAGTTGCTGAACGAATGGTCAGAGGTCAAAGACTATCTGTATTTTTTACTTTCCCTAAACCGGGGGTGTCAAACTCAAGGCCTGAGGACCAGATCTGAAAAGGACTGGCCCGTGGTGCCTCTGCCAGCAAAAACGGAGCTCTGGAGGGCCGTGCATGCCCCTCCAGAACTCCGTTTTCACTGGCAAAGGGTCACATGAGGCCATCACAGCCGAAAACGGAGCTCAGGAGCTGGCTTTCCCTGGCAGAGCTCTTAGGCCGCCACAGGCGCCCCTGACATAAATGATATTGAACTGGCCATGCCCACCCCAGCCCTGCCCACCCCAAGGTCAAACAACCCTGATGCAGCCTCAATGAAATCGAGTTTGACACCCCTGCCCTAAACATTCAAAATGTTTCACATACATTTTTTCAGCAATTTTTGCGTCAAGTCTTGAAGACACCTGGAGTAAGATTTACTCTACTCACTGGCAGCAGTGAAAAATACAGAACTGCTTAACAAATCATTTTTAATGCAACCAGTGTTAGATGATAAAACAGTCTAATAGCTTCTAATATATGTCTTTCAACAGCATTTTTTTGCGCAGTTGCCCATAAATCATTCCTATCTCTTCTATTCTTAAAAAAATATCATAAGCATTTCAAGCCTAATATGTACAATTCATTCTTACTTAAGATCATCCGTAGAGAAGTCATCCAACTTTGGTCTCTTTCCCAAAGTTGTAATATCTGCACTATTAAATTCTGCATCACGCTTTTTTTTGGCTTGGATTTTTGCAGGTGCCACAGATTTGCCATCTCGTTGTTTTCTAAATGGAGACATAAAAAAACAGGGACCAGGAATCAGCTCTGATGAATCACATAAGCAAAGCCCAACATATTAACAAACTCTGCTCAAATATCCAATATTGCACTGATGAAATAAAAGTTCCCCAAACCATTATTCCCCTCATACATTACCTCTTAACAGTGCCCAAACTGGAGAAAAGACCATCATCTTTCTGAATAGGTTACACTGCAGCATAAGGAAGGGAGGAATCAACTTCCTAAATGTGTAATGTTCATCTGAATACCCCATTTGTGGCATTCAGCAAATAAAACATGAACACTCAAAAAAGGAAGAACTTTACTAAACTCTATTAATTTGTCTGAGGACAAACCCCCCCCCCAAATGGGGACCCGGAAGCACCACACACCAAAGGACGTTTCCTGGAGGTCAGAGGGGGACAAGCTATCCTCTATACCTGTTTCATTTATGGCATTATGCCTTTTAAATTTACACCACAGCTTCAATCCTGAGTTTGCAGGAGGTTCAAATTGGCAGCTCCCTTTATTTTATCCCCCACAAGAACCACGTAATACGGTATAGTGAGGGAAAGCGACTGGCACAAAAGGTCACTTGGCGAGTCCTGGGACTGAACCTGAATTCCCCAACCAGACAGCCGAAAAACTGCATGCAACACGTTGGCTCTCTGTTATCCCGCGTATACTGGTCCCACATGGATTAAAAAAAAAGTGAACCGGATATGAAATCAAGGCCTGTAGGGAGCTCTTTTTTTCCCTTTTCTTTTCGTTCTTAGTCCTAAGAAAAAAGTCTCTATAGTGCCTGCCACACTATAAAGCAGGGGTGTCCAACCTTGGCAACTTTAAGACTTGCGGACTTCAACTCCCAGAGTCCCTCAGCCAGCTGGCTGAGGAACTCTGGGAGTTGAAGTCCGCAAGTCTTAAAGTTGCCAAGGTTGGACACCCCTGCTATAAAGGAACCCGAAAGACCTAAATCTAAGACATTCACGTTTACTACTAGGAAGAGATCCCGTCCCTAATCTCTTCAACCCTCGCTTGTCCCTCACCCTGGCTTGTTTGAAGTGGCCGCCTCGGGTGTCCCCTTCGTTTCCTTCAAGCCGGAGCCAGAGGCGGAATCGTCTTCGAACACGCTGAACAGCTCATCCCCAAAAGCGTCCGCCATCTTCCCCGCGAGCGCGCAGTGGCGGCTCCACCTCCACAACAATGCGCCACGGAGAAATGACGATAGAGTAAAGGAGGGCAGGAGCGGCTAAAAGCTAAACTTCCGATTGACGTTAACGCCGCCGGTTGCTTATAGAGATAGCAAGGGCAAAAAGTCAGACTCCAATTTTTTTCATTTTAATATGACCTTGATCACAAACCTTTCCCGCCAAATTAAAAATCTTACTGAAAAAAATGACAGAAACGACTTCTCAACGCATGAGATGGATTTATCTCCATATTTTTTCCTAGAGCAATTCGCTTTGAAGAGCGAGAGACAAAACAGAAAGAGCCACATTTTTTTTTAGTTTTGGGCGGAAGTGGCTGCCTGTCCCCTTGCCCTGATTCAACCAGAAGGGCGATGACATCAGCGGCCGCCGCTCATTCCCGGATGTAAGCAGAGCCGGCGTGAGAGCTTTGTGGGGAGCTGACGTCTCGGCCATGGGTGGCAAGAACAAGAAGCACAAGGGCAGCAGCGGGGCGGCAGGAGCCGGCGCCGTCCATCCCGCGGCGGTAGCAGCAGCCCGGGCTAAAGCGGTGGGCGCCGCCGCGGCTGAATCGGGAGCTGCCGGAGAAGCTGCCTGCAAAAGACCTCTGGTGCCCCGGCCGAGCCCTGCCGGGAAGGACCTGCGCGTTAAGCAAGGTAGCCTCCCGTGAGAAAAAGGAGAGGCACGGAGGCACGGAGGGGAACCGGCAGCCGCTTCGGAGGGGAGCGCCCGTCGTCTTTCCTGGCAGAATTCGGTGGGACTCGCTCCCCGGTTACCTCCTGGGAGTGGTGGGGCCAAGAGGGGCGGGACGGAGATCCGCTTCCCTCAACCGAGGACTGTTGCAGGCGAGTCGGGTGGGACGTTTTTAGGCTGACCCTCCCGCTGGACTTGTACACAGCAAACGAGATAACTGTGCTGGATTTCGTATCACAAATCTTTAGTCAAACACTTCCCAAGCGTTTAGGACTCTGTGATGTATCGGCGGATTATGCCAGCAGATCCCAGTAAGGTGGCCGCCTGCAGCTGACCAATGATGATTTTTGTCAGTACCAATTGTTATTAAGTGCTTGCCTAGGTCTTTAGGCACAGCACCCAGTGTGCC
Organism: Naja naja; assembly: GCA_009733165.1. Classification (NCBI taxonomy): domain Eukaryota; kingdom Metazoa; phylum Chordata; class Lepidosauria; order Squamata; family Elapidae; genus Naja; species Naja naja. The sequence goes on from CM019149.1 coordinate 281,235,065, forward strand.
GAGTACCACTGGAACCATCTGCGCTGGTTTATGCCAGAGTCTCTGCAATTCGGTTTTCAATTTTTAGTATTATTATTATTATTTATAAAAGAGTGCTTGAATTCTGGATGAAACTCAAAATGTGTTAGTGAGAACTTACAAACTTTTCCAAAGATTTGCTTTATCCACAAATTAACCCAGCTGCATTAATCCAGAATTAGTTGCAAATAAAAGCAAACAGCTCCATCTTTTCATTTACAACAAAAACAACACACATTTCTTGAATCTGCTGTTTGAAATATATAAAATTATATGGGATGTGAGAACACTGATAGGGATAGAATATAATTCAGTGAAGGTGGATGTAGGATGATATTAAAGAAATAACAGGAACTTTATTCATTTATATAGCCACCCATATTATATCACGCTCTGGGCATCTGTAATTATCTAGATACATAGCTTGCAAAAAGTAATGTTTTATGAGCATTAACTTGGATATTTTAAAAAGAGAAGTAGAATAATGATATCAGTTGGTACTAGTTGCAAAATTCCAATATGTAAGGCATTATGGGCCTCACTATCTGGTTCAGGAATGGCTCTCAGCACTTTTGTGTCTTGCTTTTATGTCCTATACATTTTTGGTTTGTCTCTCGGAGACTAGAATGCTGTACTAGATAGGCTCTTATGTTGGCTTTGTCAAATAATTGTTTGCTTAACTATACAGGTCCAAAAACATATAGCTTTGGTTCTTCAGTTGACTCCAGTGCAAGTACAGATGAGTCTATTCTTAAGGTGAGATAATTTGTTAGATGGAAAAATAAATCTTTGGGGTGGGAGCAGGAATATACATTACAGACTGAAACCCTAAATTGAATGAATGAATGAATTAATATAATATATATACCTAAGTAAATAAATTTAACAAATTATAAATATATATGCATTCACACACACATATACCTACACACACAATTCAGTAACCTTTTCCACAAATATATAGAAGTATTCAAGCGTATATTTTGGGCTGAATATTTATCTGTGAATGTGCTTTGTTCAACAATTTTCAAAGATTGTAACTGAGTTTGTTTCATTTCAGGTCATAATTAATAGTAATTTGGAAAAACGAATTATTGCCATAATCAATGAGCATAAGAAACAAACTGGCGAAAAAGGAATGATTTCTAGAAGACTGACAGCTAAAAAATTACAGGTAAAATTTGAGTCTCTTTCTGTTCATTAATATTTAACATATCTTAAGTGAGGTTAATTAGATATATCCTTCAGAGAAGAGAAAGGCTTCTATATTAACCGCCCTGTACAGGCGCACAGACGGGGTCTCCTCGGGGTGCCGTCTGCAACTCAATGTCGCTTGGCGGCGACCCAGGGGAGGGCCTACTTGTGGCGGCTTCCACTCTGTGGAATCTTCTTTTGCTGGAGCTCCGCCTGGCCCCCAGTCTTCGCACCTTTCGCCACGATTTGAAGACTTGGCTCTTTTTACAATCTGGGCTGTGCTGATTCTCTGGGGTTGGTCCTATTTTAACTATGGGTTTTAATTTTTAATTCAGCTTAACTAGTTTAATATATTTTTTAATTAATTTATTTATTGTTGTATTTTTAGCTGTAGTCCTTTTGGAGAGGGGGTGGCATGTAAGTCGAATAAATATATATATATATATATATATATATATATATATATATATTATATTGGTCTTGTTAGGTTGAGTTTTTCTCATCCGTCATCTTCAGGCTGTGTCTTCAGCGTTCTCCTTGAAGGAAGATGACGGATGAGGCAAGGTATTCTCAATATACACCAAGTACCTGAAAATCTGAAAACATATATATATATATATATATATATATATATATATATATATATATATATTATAGCCTAGTAATGCTTTTATGGTTCCTATTTGATTTATTAAACTGACATAATGAAGGCAAAGATGATTCATTTCTGTTTTCTTTCAGTATCCATGGTATACTGTAATATATTTCAGATTCTTGCAGTGTTATAATCCATGTTCCTACTTTTCCATGTATTGTGTTTCTTCTTTATTGGTTTCACTTATTTGTGATTAATGTTATTTAGACTTTCACCATTTTATGTTTCGTTTTTCTGTTTAAATGAACACTTGGGCAGCAAATACTATAAAAACCCTGTGAAAGTAATTTGAGTCACTTTACGGCAAATAAGTCAGATAAGTAACTAAATAGATTCTGACCCATGGAAGTTAAAAAGACACTTCAAGTAGTAAAATAGCTAGAGGCTTGTTGAAGAGAAATATCTTGATGGCTTTTCTAAAGGCTGAGAGGGATGGATCCAAATGCAACACTGAGAGAATGAATTTTGTAGCCTGAAAGTATTATAAGAGAAGGCCTTCACCTCATATCCAGTAAATGAGCAAATGAAACAAGGGACATCTGCAAAATAGTCTCTCTTGCAGATCTTCATTCGTGTAAAGGTTGTGTCATGAAATTGCCTGGTTAGAACTTTAGAGATTTAACACTACTACTAGTACTTAGAAAACAATTGACAACTAGTAAACTTCTTTCTATGTGGTCATAATGCTGACGATACCTGATTATATCCATTGACCCTGGATCAGCCAAATGAAGCTGTCCAAGGTTCTGTCCCAGTGCCTAGTGGCTGTGCAGATTTAGATGGGGAGGAACTATTTCCAACTGAGTGGCATCAGTATTTGGGTCAATTGGAACTGAACACATTGTTTTGTACCGATCTTTGTTTTTAAATGTTTTTAACAATTGTGAACTGCTGAGAGTCACTGGGAATTGGGCAACATATAAATTTATTATTATTAATGTGATTCCATTATTATGCATTGGTTAACAAACTTCCTGCTAGGTTTTCTGTTGACTGAACTTTCTGGATACTGTTTAAAAGGAAACTTGGGTAAAGTGTGCAGTAGTGGCAGTTGTATACATATACTTTTTGCTGTAGCTATTCACCTAAGAATCCAGTGAGGCCTGAAGATTAAAGAACATTCCCAGGCTTTGGGCTTATTCTTTCAGGGAAAGAACAACTCTGTGAAAGAAAACCTAAACCCTTAAATCTGATTCCATTGACCACCAATGGTTCCTCACCTTTATACTAGTTTTTACTTCTTGAAACGTATTTCTGGGGTTACCTCAATTTATGTCCAGAGTAACCTCCCAGTGTGGAAGGTTGGGTTGAGAGAGATTCCCCATGACCAAGTGTTGACTCTTCTCTTCAAAATTGCAGCTACAATGCCTCATTTAGATCCCTTTAGAAACGTCTTTTCCAAAATATAGGATTAACTCAAAGTGGTGGGGATAGATTTTATTATTCATTATAACAATGAGAGCTGTTTTCTAGTCGAATGAAACGTATAGTTTTTTATGTGCAGAGAAAAATAGTTACAGATTTCCTATGTAATATTCTATAATGCATTGTTGTTTATAGGATGTATACATGGCTTTGCAAGGATTTTCTTTCAAGACTGAAGATATTGAAGAAGCTATGAACAATACTATCTTGTATGGTGGTGACCTACATTCTGCACTTGACTGGCTGTGTTTAAATCTATCTGATGGTAATGATAAGGCAGCTTTATGAATTTTGAGAAATCCAATATAGACAAAGCATTCTCTAAGTCTCCCTTCAAATCAGATTTGAGGGCTGCAGGAGGGAAAGAGGGAAGAAATTATCTTCTATACTAGATTATTAATAGATATTGACCATTTCCGGTTTTTATCTATTGGCTGTTCTAGGAGTCGAAAATTAAGGTTAATTGTAAAACCATGTAAAGACTATCCAAATTTGGTGGATTTGGAAAAGCTAAGCAAGATAAGATCTAGTTAGTATTTGGTTGGGAGATAACCATTCAGTTTCAGGGATTCAAGTGAGACTGGAAAGTTGAAAAAAACATGTTTCAGAAGAAGGAAATACCAAGCTACTTCCAAGTTTTAGAAATGTTCCTTTGATCAATTAAATGTTCTGGATATTAGATGGAAAACCAACAAGACTTTTAAACTAAAGTGATTTTTTTTCTTTAGTAATTGGAAAAATATAGGGGTAGTTGTAGAATTTTTTTTTGTCACAATGAGATGAACTAGCAAGGGACAGCCCAAAGGGAAATTCAAATCCTATAGGTATATTAGAACCAGAGATATAATATTTCTTGACTATTTTTAAAAATTAATTATATGAGTGCATATTTTAGATAATAATTAATGGTTGCTACCAATAGCTATATAATACTTAGTGTTATAAGGCCTAAAGGTGGGCATGAACAGGTTCATCAACTAGATCAAAAGTCCTTGTGTGAGAAAGAAACTTTCTTGGCTTATATATGAGAGTCATAATGCCCTTTGTGTTGGTGTAATAATCTCATACATAAATATTTTTACATAGAAGCATTTCTGTTACATATTTTTGAAGTCATTCTAAAGTGAAAAGCTGTGTAACATTTTTCTTTTTATGGCTAAGAAAACATAATGTTAAACTAAAAACCCATTTAATTATGGTTTAATGTATCATTAAAAAGGAGAAACATAGAAACAATTCTATCAATTTTTCGTTGTCAACTTTTTATTACTACAAGAAAGCTTTTGCCTCACTTTCTTACTGCAACTCCCCACAAATATTCTTGTTTTATATAGAAGGTTGGGAGTTTCTCTGAAGTAGCTTTTGAGAATTGTGTGTGAGGGAAAGGGAGAATATTAAGGAAAAAGCAGATTTGCTTTCCCCTATTTTTATTATGCTGCCAGAAATAAACCCTCAGATTCCATCTTTAGTTTTGAAATTATAATAAGAATAGAATTAATTATACAACAAAAGGAAGATTTTAAAGATATAATTCTATTTTAGAACTACAAATAATTATCAACTATGTATAACTAGTAAAAATTTACACAACATGTAAAAATTTACATGACATGTAAAATTCAATATTTGAAATTCTGTTTTTGCTTTTTAAAGATGCATTGCCTGAAGGTTTCAGTCAGCAATTTGGTGAAGAACAACAGAAAACTAGGGCTAGATTTCGTTCTCCTTTGCCAAAATCTGAAACTCCTCAGGTGCTAAACAATAAAAAGAAGGAAGATGACGGTGAGAAAAAGGTATTTTGCTGGATGTAGAAACACCATAGTATAACTTTATGAAAAAAAATTGCTTTAACATAAATATATATTTATTTGTTAAATTCATACTAGAAGAAGGAGTGACTCTGGGTGGCATAAAATTTATTATTTATTAAAAAAATTTATATGGCCGCCCAACTTACTCATGCTGACTCCGGACAGCTTACAAGATAAAACCTCAGTACAAAAAAACCAATAAACCTGTACCCCTCTGGCAATAACAATCAGACCAACCACTTTATGGGCTCCATGTCATTCTGAGTCTCCAGGCTGTTGGTGGAATCATGTCTTCAGGGCCTTGTGAAAGACTGTCAAAGTGGGATGCAATCTTATGTTTGCAGGGATGATGTTCCACAGAGAGGGAGCTACCATGGAGAAGAGCCCTTGTTCTTGGTTCCATTAGATGGGCCTTCTTAAGAGAAGAGACCTGTAACATTTGCTATTTCCACACTTTGATGGGTCAAGTAGATATGACTGGAAAAGACGGTCTTTCAAACAACTTGGTCCCAAACTATGTAAGGCTGGTAATCCTCATTTAGCAATGACATATAGGCAGTCCTCATTTAGTGACCACAAGTAGGATCAGCAACATGATTATTAAGCAAAGTGGTCACTGAACAAAACTACTGTTGTGATTATGATCATCAGCTTTCCTTTGCTTTACAGACTTGCAATCCTCATAAATGTGAGGATTGATCATAAAGTTGCTTTTTCATCACTCATAACTGCAGTTGCTAAACAAGGCAGGGCTGCTTGTAAATTAACTGCAAATAGCAAATGAATCTGAAGAGTTTAAGTTGGTTTGCAGTAGGAACTAAGAAGATATTTATGCTCTTGCATTAATGGAAGGGTGGATTCAGTTTAGTAGCCCTCTCTTTGCAAGTTAAGAAATAACATATTAAAAATAATAGGAATTTCTTCTAAGAAAACCTAATTGGATCATACAGATTAGTTCTAATTAATGGCGCATTTTCAGTAATTCGAAAATTTGTTTTTAAGATGCATTAACAATTTATCTACACTGTATTCCTTTATAATATCCAAAGGTAACCACAGAAAAACAAAAAAGTATCAGTATGAAGGAACGAATCTTGCTATATGCAGAGCAGCAGAGGATTGAGGAAGAAAATGAGTCTCTGAAAAATTCAGAAGAAGAAAAATTTGACCCAGTAAGTTCATGAGCTACTTCATGTAGATTTTTGCCTTTTTAATATACTGTTGTAGTGTATATACTATATTAAGAGCTGTTTCTCAGGTACAAAAGATTCACCCTCCTGTCTCAAGCAGGGCCCTCCTGATGAGAGATACAATCTTCCCTCTTCAGATAGAAAAACATTTGCCCTTTCAGGAAGCAGTAGGCAGATAAGCAGGCCTGACTTTCTTTTTAATGCATTAGAAACAGAGAAACAGAGTTTTCCTACTGAGTAAGGGCAGAGTAAGCTGTAGATTTAATTTTGTTCCTAGATGTTTATTCTGGGCCAAAGCAAATAACAAAACATCAGTCTTTTGCTTTAAGAAAACTTGATTCCACTTGTCTTTAGCTTCTAGGTTGTGAAAATACTGCTTGAATGTGGTGCAAAAATAAAATATGAATTTGATTCAAATTTTAAGTAGGAATGTCACCAGTAAGTTTGAAGTAGATCGCCCTCACCATTCACATTTTCTGAGGGAAATTGTTTCAATGTGAGGATGCTAGGGTTCATAATAATATGGGTTGTTTGACCTAGGATTAACATGTCAACTATTATAGTTTATAATTTATGGCTCCTTCAGCTGTATTTCAAGTGTATCTATGTAGGACTGGCTAGCATCAGAAGAAGACTGCAGAGTAGTTATTAAGGAGTTAAACTGGAATATTTTTCATGTTTCTGAACTACCCATCTCCCTCAAAGAGCTATTCTGAGTTGTGTACAATAGAATTTAATTTAATATTGGGATTTCTATGCCGCCCTATCTCCCGAAGGACTCAGGGCGGCTCACAACAATAAAAAACAGGAATACAAAGTTTAAAAAATTATGAAATAAGAGAACCCCAATTACAAACATTAAAACATTAAAAACCAACAAACAAATTTAAAAAAAAACAATTAAACCCCCTTCAGTCCAGGTTGGCCGATCGAAAAAGTCATGTCTTCAGGTCGTGACAGAAGGATCGAAGGTCAGGAGCCATCCGAAGCTCCATGGGTAATTGATTCCAAAGGGCGGGTGCACCCACAGAGAAGGCTCTCCCCCTGGGGGTCGCCAGCCGACATTGTTTGGCCGACGGCACCCTGAGGAGACCCTGTCTGTGGGAGCGCACAGGGCGATGGGAAACCGTTGCTGGCAGTAGGTGCTCCCATAAATACCCGGTCCTAAGCCATGAAGGGCTTTATAGGTGATTACCAGCACCTTGAATCTCACTCGGAGGGCAACCAGCAACCAGTGCAGCTCACGCAGGAGGGGTGTAATATGGGAGTATCGGGATACTCTCATCACAACCCGCGCGGCTGCATTTTGCACCAGTTGAAGCCTCCAAGTGGTCCTCAAGGGCAGCCCCATGTAGAGAGCATTGCAGTAGTCTACACACGGGCATGAGTAACGGCGCACCAGGCGAACCTGTGCAAATGCCCCCCTGGCCACAGCTCCTACATGATCTTCCAAATTGAGCTGTGCATCCAGGAGGATGCCTAGATTGCGCGCCCTTTCCACGGGGGTAACACCTCTCCCCCCATGATCAAAGATGGAACATCCTGGACAATCCGAGATGCCGGTATGTACAGCCACTCGGTCTTGGCCGGGTTGAGTCGAAGCCTGTTCCTCCCCATCCAGACCCGTACCGCTTCCAGGCACTGGGACATCATGTCGAGGGCATCACTGGGTTGGTTTGGGGTGGAGATAAAAAGCTGAGTATCATCAGCATACTGATGATACCTCACCCCAAAACCACGGATAATCTCACCCAGCGGCTTCATATAGATGTTGAACAGGAGGGGGGAGAGGACCGACCCCTGAGGCACCCCACAAGTGAGCGAAATATAACATGGAAATATAAATCAGTATATAAAAAAATAAAATATTAAACTTACATTTTGAGTTTAAAAAATTGAGTTTAAAGAATTGTAACAGTTTTTAAGGAGGTAAAAATAATTGATCCTGTTAAAAATTGGTTGGCAAAGGGAGGGCTCTCATGGCACTAATCAACTTCATGACTGTGTGCTCCTTTGTGTTTCCCACACAAAGCCACAAGGCTGTGTTAAACCCTTTTTAGAAGGCCAGGAGAGCGGGGACCCACCTCATGTCTGGGGGAAGAATATTTCATAGGGCAGGGGGCAAAGACAGGGAAAGTTCTCTTCCTAGACCCAGCTAGTTGGAGTTCTTTAATTGACAGGATCTGCAACATAATCTGTCTGACTGGGTGGTATGGGTCAATGGGATGGGATGAAGCTGGTTTTATAGATAGCCTGGCCCCATGCTGTATAGATTATTCATATCTTTAAACATACAATGTGTTTTTTAAAAACAGTAACAAAAATTGCTAACATATTCATATGGAGTAACTAGTTTTTCTGGAACAGAATGAAAGATATTTACATTTGGCTGAGAAGCTGATGGAAATGAAAGACCTAGCAAAATCTTCTAAGGAAGAGAAAAACAAGCAGGGTCAGAAGATGGCACAAGAAAAAATAAGGCGTTTTCAACAAGGTAGAAACACTCAACATTTATTTGTTTGCTCAGTCTTTCAAAAAGTACACTTCTTGTTTTTTATAAGAGTTATGTAAAATACTATCACCTTTACTTTCTTTTCTAAAATTGGAGAATAATACTAAAAATCATATGTCATATGTAACTATAGAAATCCATTGGCCCGGGCAAGACTTTTATTTTCTTGCTTGGTATAATTGTATCAACCTGATAAACTCATTGTGAGCTTTATCAAGCAAAATTAGTGCAGAGCCAAGTATAAAGTAATACAGCTTGATTATATGTGATCTGAATATGAATGGTGTGTTCTGATTTCAATACACTTTCTAAATTTGGAGCAGCATACATATGCTTCCTTTAAAATATTCTGTGAGGATAATATTAGCACTCATATTTTAATATTTCCATGTAAAAACATTGATTCAGCTACAGAAGACAACAGTGATACAGATAAAATAGTAATAATTTTAAAAAATTTAAGCTTTCGGATCTATTTTTTTTTTAAAAAAACTTCTTTCCCTCCCTCTTAAGCAAGGAGAACTAATATCCAAGGAGAACCCTTGGATATTGGAATAAAACCTATTTATATTCCTTTTTTACAGAAATGGCCACATTGGAAGACCACCCTTTGTTCAACCCCGATATAAAAGTTATAGACCAACCAAGTGAAAAGAAAAAGAATCCTGTGTTTCTTGAAACAGATGGAGCCTTGAATTTGAAGACACTTGAGAAATCTCAAAATCCTCCTCCAGAAGAACAAAAAGGTATGATTAAAATGTATTTTAAAACTTCATGGATATTTTTGGCCAATTCTCTGACAATCTACCATAGAATATGAAGAGAAGATCATCCCCAAATGGTGTGATATTGATTTGATCAATAGCTTTTGTAAGAGGCATCTAAGTCATTTGCAAAATGATTTGTAAGATTTAATTCTGTAGGATTCAAGGTTTGCTCTTTAAGTTGTGAATCTAGGAATGATTTCTTTAGAGCAGAGTATCACTTCATTTTTTTTTACATTCATCTAAAATGTATCACAATAAACCTCCCCTCATCTTAGCTACTTAAAAGCTGAATAATGAATCTTCTTAGATCCTTCATCTTTTGAGAGATGTGACTCTGTTTTTGATTTATAAAAAATAAAAGCTTATTACTTAGAATCTCACTAATTATGAATTATAACAACTTTTCTCATTCTTTCTTCTCTGATGGGATTAATTTCTAGCCACCAGGCATTCTTAATATAGAAGCACAAACAGTCCCCCAACACAGTTTTTCCTATAAGTCTAAATAGATTTTCAGGGCAATACTTGAACAAATCAATCATCCCAAAAAAAGTGGGACTTTAGAGGTTTCTTAGAAAACACCTAAAAAGGAGCAAATTCAATCCAGCTCACTAAAAATTGATGCCAAACCCTTCCAAAAAAGTGAAACTAAAACAGAGCAGCCATAATGGCTTTTTTCTCATTCCTTTGGAAATAGGAAATCTAGCAGTTTTAAAGGAAGCATGCTTATAGATAAATATACTCATTAACATATAAGATGGAAGATGAGTAGGCTTGTACATCTTTTAGCATTTGTTAGATAGCAAAGCTTTTTTCATAGCATTTTTTAAAAATGCCATCCCAATTTTATTTGAATTATGGACACCCTTTCTTGCAGAATGTAGCATGATAAATGAAAGCATTATTTAATGCAAATATAATTAGAGACAATACTTCTATAATTCAAATATGGGCACTCTAAATAAAGTATTGACCCTCAAAATCTGAACTACCATCAGGTTCTTGATCAGGAGATCAAGGCATAATTTACAAATAAACCTTTTGTACCCTGTATAAACTAACAATGAAGCACTAGACTAGGTTCAATACTAGAATTGGAATTCTAGATCAGCACATGTATATTAATTGTGCCTGATTTTCAAAGCGTACATTAAAAATTGTTTATATTGAAATGGAGATTTAAAATTAATTAATTCAACTCTGGTAATGGTCTCTATCCTCTATGTACAAATAACTTTTGTTTTCTGCTACTGATATTAGCGAAAAAGAAAGATCCTCAGGATGTAAGGAATTTTGATTATACAGCTCGAAGCTGGACCGGAAAATCTCCCAAACAGTTCTTGATTGATTGGGTCAGAAAGCATTATTCCAAGTCCCCAAATCCTTCTTTTGAAAAAGTTCCATCAGGAAGATACTGGAAATGTAGGTATGTATACACATGAAATACGTTTTCACTTGATTATGCTTGATAGTTTCAATTCCTTCTACATTTTTGAAAAGTTACTTTGATGAATAACAAAGCTTGAAACATCAGTTAAATCATTTGCCCTGAGGCATGATTGAGCTATTCTGATCTAATTCATTCGTATTGTATTATAATTTCTTGAGTTTTACAGGCAAAAGCAAAACTTTATGCCTATCACTATTATGTAACCGACCTGTCTCCAAGTTCTCACATATGTGCATTTGCAAAAGCTGAATTAGTGGGATATTTATTTATTTGATTTACATCTTACTTTGATTTAGTGAAAATCAAGGTGACATAAATAATGTTTCTGCCTTCTGTTTTCCCCACATCGTGTGAAGTGAATTGGACTGGGAGAGAGTAACCAGCCCAAAATAATCTAAAATGATAGGTAGACATCAATATCTAAACTTATATCATAAAGAATGATCATTTTTGAATTGCCTTTGTTAATATGTGCAATGCTGAAAAAGTGTTATTTCAGATTATATCAAATTTGGAATTTGTTTATATAGCTGACATTGATAAGCAATTACTTATAAATGTTATTTATGCATATGGATTACCTGAGTCATGACAACTCTGGGCAGCTTATTGAATAAGAAATATGACTTCTTCCAGTGATAATAATAGTTTGCTTATACATTAAAATTAGTTGTGTAAAACATATTATTGTCATTTCATGAACCAATCTGTGGCTTAGCTTATATTTTGCTGAAGGGACTGAACCTCATGCTATTTGAAATTTTGAGAAAATGTGAGTGTTTTGGATGCCATACAATTTGCTGTTCAAACTAGTTGTCATTTAATATATTATTTTTATTAAGCTTGAATTAACTATTTTTTAAGGGTAAGAGTTATCAAGTCAGCTGATGATACATTGGTGGTATGTCCTACAATCGTTACAGAAGATAGTATGCAGGCTCAGCATCTGGCTGCTACGTTAGCTCTGTATCATTTGACAAAAGGGCAGGTGAGATTTTATAATTCCCAATAAACTTTTTTCATTTGCTGAAAAGGAGTGATGGCATATACAGTACGCACAATCAATATTTTGGTGATTAATGTAGAGCTTTTGAGCTTTGAAGTCTGATGGATCTGACTGCTTTCTAATCTTATGGAGTTGCTTAATGGCAACATTTCTTGTTTATTTTATTCTATGTTTAATCAGGTGGTATCTGATGCAGTTTTGACTTAAACATTTTCAAAAATATTAAGTAGCATTCAGATACAGAAAAACTCAGGTAAGTCCAACTGAAATTGTTAGAAAGCTTGGCATGGTGTCATTAAGCATTTTTCTTTGTAAGCCAGATACGTGTACCATAACTTCAAGAAGCCATTCTTAGTCACAATCCCTAGAAAAAAGGAATATTGAATAGCCCATGTGCTATCTTTTCAAAATCACTAATGTAAAATCCACTGTTCAAATACATCATGTCATTATGCTGTTGAATTTTTATACTGCTGCGCAATCGTCATTGCTCCTTGATAGTTTATTTCTGTAAAACACACACATGCGTGCATGCACATACTGTATCTGTATTTTATATATATAAAAGACACACACACGCAGACATACTAAAAATAATTTCTGGAAGATCATTAGGGTGTAAATCTGGCTACCCCATTACTAGCCTGTTAAAGTTTCACTATGCACATGATTCAAAAGTACACTGAAGAGTTTTCAGAAGTTTCTGTTAAAAAAATAACAAAATAAATCTTGGGCTTATGTGTCAAAATTATTATAGGGAGAACCTTTTGGGAATGCAAGAGGAAGTCATATTAATTTAGGGAACCACCTTAAATAGAATATTGAAAAAAGAGCTTCTCTTACTTTTGAGCCAAATTAGATTACGACAGTCCTTATACATATTTATCTGAAATCAGTTTTATTTAATATAATGACATTTCTTGGTAAATAAATATTATAATAAATAATTCGTTCCAAAGCATACTTTTAAAGCATTCCTTTTTGTGTCTCCTCTTCAGTCGGTGCATCAGTTACTTCCTCCTACATACAGAGATGTTTGGCTAGAATGGAATGATGCTGAAAAGAAGAAAGAAGAAGAGAACAAGACAGAAACGAACAAGCCTCGTGACCAGTTCATCGCCAGACTGCTGAACAAGCTGAAGCAGCAGCAGCCACCACAGCAATCTGAAGGCAAGCCCAAACTTTCAGAAGATGCAGAAGACTCTTGGGAGAACTTAATTTCTGAAGAGGATTTTAATGGACTTTCTCTTGAGACCTCATTTACAGATGACTTAGAACCTATGAGAGCTCTCTTTAAAAAACAACAGAGTTCTTCCAGATACCAAAGACTTCTAAAGGAAAGAGAGCAACTACCAGTGTTTAAATATAAACATACCCTCATAGAAACTTTAAAAAAGCATCGAGTTGTGGTTGTGGCTGGGGAAACAGGTAGTGGTAAAAGCACTCAAGTTCCACATTTCTTGTTAGAAGATTTGCTACATAATGAACGAAGTTTGAGTAAATGCAATATTGTTTGCACCCAACCACGGAGGATCTCAGCAGTGAGTTTGGCAACTAGAGTTTGTGAAGAACTGGGCTGTGAAAGTGGACCTGGTGGAAGAGTAAGACCTTACAGTTATGTTCCAAAGATTGATTTTTAGAGAATGTAATAGGACAGCTCCTAAAAGATCAGTTTATAATAGAATAAATTTTCATTTATGGCTTAGAGGAATTTCACACAAGAATGGAGATCACAAGAAAAAAATGGTACCTTACCATTCAGTAGTAATTTTAACTTTAAAGAACAGAATAGAGTTGCATTTGAAGCTCAGTAGGTAAAAGGTCCAGAAACAGACTGAGTTTATACTTTAAGGTTGTACTGAATTTTTGCAGTCAGTTTATAACAGAAATTCCTCTTTTGAGGAAGCATGCTCCATCTTTCCTTATTGGTTTCTTTGAAATATTTGTTATATTTTTAATAAATATTAAAGAGTAGATCTTGTATAGACACTATTACATATCATTAAAAATCACAAATAGAAAAGACTAGCTGGCATCTCGTTCTGCTGGGATGGACTAAAAATTGGGCACTGCTATAAAACTACTTGCACCTGCTATGGGATCATTTTTTTTTCAAACAGGGAAATAGTTGTGAATTGATACAGGAGTAGAGTAGCCTGTTCTAATAATAATGGAAAGTTCTAATAGCAATAAACTTAGACAAACCTTTTATTTTCTTCTCCAAGAATTCCTTGTGTGGCTATCAAATCCGTATGGAATCGCGAACAGGAGAAGCCACTAGACTGCTTTACTGTACAACTGGAGTTCTTCTTCGGAAATTGCAAGATGATGTTCTTCTTTCTAACGTGTCTCATGTTATTGTAGATGAGGTTAGCAACACTTTTTTAGTTACCTGAAAAAAGCAGTACCCTTGTTCATCTGTATTAATCTCCTCTATATCCTTTTCATAAAGGTTCACGAAAGAAGTGTTCAATCAGATTTCTTGCTAATTATCTTGAGGGAAATCTTGCACAAGCGTTCAGATCTCCATCTCATTTTGATGAGTGCCACAGTTGATAGTGAAAAATTCTCCAGCTATTTCACTCACTGTCCCATACTAAGGATTTCAGGAAGGAGTTACCCTGTAGAGGTAAATGCGTAATTGTATTCCTATAACAACTCTTGATTCAATGTCCTACCTTTTCTTTTGAAAATACCATAACTGTTCATCTCTGAAGCTGTGCTCTGATGTATTAAAAACTCACAATGAGCTGCCACAAATTATTTCTAATGTGGATATGATTTCACATCCATTGATTGATTGATTGATTATATTTATTTATTTATTGGATTTCTAAGCCACGCCATCTCCCTAAGGACTCAAGGCAGCGTACAGTAAAAACGATACAAATATACAATTAAAAAGAAATTAAATCTAGTAGAAACCCCAAATGTAATTAAAATACTAAAAACAATCCGTAAAACTCCCCATATAGCCCACCCTCAGTCCAGGTGAGCGAGTTGGAATAACCATGTTTTTAGGCCCCAGCGGAAGGAGCGGAGGTCAGGGGCCACCGGAGCTTCAGGGGCAGCTGGTTCCAAAGGGTGGGTGCTCCCACAGAGAAGGCCCTACCCCTAGGGGTCGCCAGCCAACATTGTCTAGCTGACGGAACCCCGAGGAGGCCCTGTCTGTGAGAGCACACAGGACGATGGGAAACAGTCACTGGCAGCAGGGTCTCCCATAAATATCCCGGTCCTAAGCCATGAAGGGCTTTACAGGTCAAAACCAGCACCTTGAATCTCACCCGGAGGGCAACTGGTAATCAGTGCAGTGCACGCAGGAGGGGTGTAACATGGGAGTATCGGGACACTCCCATCACAACCCGTGCCGCTGCATTCTGGACCAGTTGAAGCCTCCGGGTGGTCCTCAAGGGCAGCCCCATGTAGAGAGCATTGCAGTAGTCCAGACGGGAAGTGACAAGCGCATGAGTGACCGTACGTAAGGCGTCTCAGTCCAGGTAGGGGCGCAACTGGCACATCAGGTGAACCTGGGCAAATGCCCCCCTGGCCACGGCTCCCACCTGCTCCTCCAAACTGAGCCGTGCATCCAGGAGGATGCCCAAGTTGTGTGCCCTATCTACGGGGGGCAACACCTCTCCCCCCATAGTTAATGGTGGAATATCCCAAACAACTCGAGACGCCGGCACATACAGCCACTCGGTCTTGGCTGGGTTGAGCCTGAGCCTGTTCCTCCCCATCCAGACCTGCACCGCCTCCAGGCACTGGACCATCACATCAAGGGCGTCACTGGGTTGGTTAGGGGTTGAGATAAAAAGCTGGGTATCATCAGCATACTGATGATACCTCACCCCAAAACCACGGATGATCTCACCCAGTGGCTTCTTATAGATGTTGAACAGGAGGGGCAAGAGAACCGACCCCTGAGGCACCCCACAAAGGTGGGGCCTTGGGGCCGATCCCTGCCCCCCCATCAACACCATCTGCGTACGGCCTGAGAGGTAAGAGGAGAACCACCGCAAAACGATGCCCCCCACTCCCACCCCTCAAGGCGTCGCAGTAGGATACCATGGTCGATGGTATCAAAAGCCGCTGAGAGATCTAATAGGACCAGGACAGAGGAATGCCCCCTCTCCCGTGCCCTCCAGAGATCATTCACCAGTGCGACCAACGCCGTCTCTGTGCTGTATCCGGGCCTGAAGCCCGATTGGTGTGGGTCTAGATAGACTTGATATGGCATCAAGTCAGCTGTTGGCGAACATATAGATTTTATCCATGATGATCTATCACTAATCTAAACCTTCATGTCTTCCAGCGGTGACACTATAACCAAGTCTACCCACCTTGCTATTGTTTCCTCCTCCTTTACCCTTCTCTCCATAATTCTCAGCATCAGAGTCTTCTCTGCTGAGCTAAGTCTTCTGTAATGGGTCCAGAAAATAATTATTATTATTACTTCTATATAATCTGGTTCTTCATTTGTCATTTTTAGTGCAAATAGCAGCATGCAACATGCAAGGTCATGTGTTATCCATGTTTAAAGACAGACCAAGATTGCTAAAAGTTATGTAACTATTCCAGCTGAATTTTGTGATATTTATCTGAGACAAAAGGTTGATGTACCTTTCTATTCCAATAACTGTTCAAAATAAACACAGTATATCCAAAACTGAACTATTTCACTTTACAAAACTCCAGGTTTTTCATGTTGAAGATGTAATAGAGGAAACTGGCTTTGTTCTGGAGAAAGATTCTGAATATTGTCAGAAATTTTTGGAAGAAGAAGAGGAGATAACTGTAAATGTGACTAGCAAAGGAGGAGGAATAACAAAGTATCAGGTGACATTTTATGTGCAAAAAAATAAGTTGGTTTACAAAACTATTTACCAGTTGTGCTCAAGGTAGGTGTCTCCTCCCCTCCTGATTTGGGATCCTCCATTATTTTACACAATGGCCCACTTTATTTTAAAAGGGGTTTTCAGCCTTCAGTACAGCACAGGATGGGCACATTGGGCAGCCTTAGAAATTATCCTTTGAGGATTGCTGGAAGCAGCATGGTGATACTGTGATATCACAAAAAGAGGCAGCCACGAAATCATGGCTCTGTTTTGTCTCTTTGTTATTTGGGGGGATGAGGAAGAGATTTATTACATTTATTTAAAAAAAAATAAGAAAGATGCTGCCAAACTTTTGAATATAATCTTGGGAGGTCTAGCAAAAATATGGTTGGGGACATGGACTGTTCCTTGGTTGCTCATTTCTGGTGTAGCATTTCAGAGTGACAGACAAAAGGATAGCAAATTTATTTCTAGCTCTGTTGCATAAATTTGTATTCGGTCTTCTGTTAGTTGATGTTGCAGTTAGGCTGTTTTACACATAAAGTCCTTTTTTATTTATTTATTATGTACAGCTATAGATGAAACTATTTTGTTACATTATTCTGTTTTAGAATGATTGTTCCAAATTTCTTTCTGTTATGTTTAGGAAAGTGTTCCAGTTCAAGTTGCAACTGGTATTGAGCTAGGACCATATTTCCAAAAATACAGCAGTCGAACTCGGGAAGCCATATACTGTATGAATCCCTACAAGATCAACTTTCGACCTCATACTGGAGTTACTTGCATTTTTAGGTAAGGTTTTGAAAAAGTGCATAAAACACAAATTTAAAATGGCTTTCTTACTCCTGGTCTTTGTTTGCTTTTCCCTAAGGAAAATAAATGCCTAATATGTATAGCTCTGGGTGTGTGTGTGTGTGTGTGTGTGTGTGTGCCTGCCTGCCTGTTTGCCTGCCTGCCTGCCTGTCCTATCTTTCATATCCATGAGACTTTTCTTGATAATAAAAATTATTTTTTTGTTTACTTCCTTCTGTCCCTACAGACAAAAGTCCCCAATTCAAAAATATGGAAGGAGCTGTCTTGATTTTTTTGCCAGGCCTTGCACATATCCAGCAGTTGTATGATCTCATTTTCACTGACAGAAGATTTGATTTAAGACAGAGGTAAGCTAATCATGAAAAAGTAATGATGGATTCTAATTAAAATGTATATTGCATAGATTGAATTATGAGAAGATGAACAGGATTGCTAACTGAAAACAACAAATTTTAGCTATTTAATATGCACTTTTTTCTTATTACCCATCTAAACATCAAAATAGTTTTAGCCATAGTAGACATTTTTGGTTTTGGATGTAAAATGAATTATATAAAACTGAATTGTCTACTTGTAAACATTTTTGGTTTTCTGAAAAAGTAATGGATATATAATATCAAGTAATGGATATATCAGTTCATGTTGCTCATAACACAACTAGCAAGTATAAAGATTAAAATAACTATTAAAGGACAGATTTTCATTGGCAATGTTAAACATTTCAATGTAATATAATAGTTTTGCATTTTTGTAGTATATAGTATTAATATTAATACAATGTTATCAAGTCATAATGATTAGTCAAATTATAAATCCAAATCTCATGCATATTGTCTGTTGAGATGTATCCATCTTGTCTTACGAGTCAAAACAATACTAATATTTTTCTTTTTGCATTATAATTTTTTAGGCACCAGTTAATAGCATTGCATTCTGTTCTGTCCACTCAAGAGCAAGCATCTGCGTTTACATTGCCTCCTTTGGGTGTTAGAAAGGTAAGCATAAAGTATTAATATACACGTGAACTGTTATCTTGCCCTGTGCCTCAAGATTCCTGATCTTTCTTTTAGCCTTTTGTGTCATGCATGGTGCTTTTCGTGCATTTTAAAGAAAGAGACAAAACTGAGCATGTCCCAAATATTTCTAATGTGATCTTATGTTCAGTTTTGCATTCTTGGAAAGCTAATTCTTTCCACATTCTTCTGAAATGTTCATTTAAGCCTGGCATCTATCCCTGGGTCAAGAATAAAGCTGCCCTTCAGAATTATATTAGTCTTCTATTTGTATAGTCATTAGCATCAGCTGGAAGGGATATTTATCTCAGAATGACCAGGTGAGATAAAAGGAGTTTGTTCCATCAACATCAGGAGTTTCCCATTCCTGTTAAGATAACACTGTTATTAACATAAAATTTGTTATGAAGATATTACTTATAACAGTTAATACTAATTGAATGTAATCATCATTAACATTTCGCTGGTTTGAGTGGAAGTAAGCTGTAATGCACAGTTTATTTTTACTATTAAAATATGTACACTGCCCTTCAATTCCAGATTATAACCAAGGCAGCTGCTTAAAGCAGTTAATATTTACATTCAGTGAAACAAAATAATTAAAATGCATTAATTTGAAACGATGTCAGCAGCCTGAATTAAAATTAACTTAAGTAGCAGCATGTTAAAAACTAACACATTAATTTAAATGCCTAAGGCAGTAAAATGCCTTGATTGGTATTGAACCTGAAACAAAGGTTTTTTGAAAAGTCAATGAAGATCGTATAAAATTGGGAGAGTATCTTAATGACATTCAATTTGAGTTACTTTGGCTGTAGTATTTTGTTTTTTAAATGTATTTTTATTTTATTTCTAAAGTTAAAATACAAGCTCCAAAGAAAAAAAAGGAGTAGTAACAGAACAAAACAAAAATATGTATAAAAACAAAAAACAAACATACCTCCTAATTGTATGTTTAAAAGTATATTTCACCAATATAGCTACCGTGTTTCCCCGAAAATAAGACACTGTCTTATATTTTTTTTGGCTCCCAAAAACACACTAGGTCTTATTTTTGGGGTAGGTCTTATATATTTATGGTGCCAAATAGTGGGTGTGAGTGTGTAGGGGGTGTTTGGGTGCAGGTTGCTCCCTGAAAAGTCTTCCTGGAACTGGAGATTTGCACTACGTCTTATTTTCGGGGTAGGTCTTATATTAGGGCAGGTTTAGAAAATAGTGCTAGTCTTACTTTGTAGTCTTATTTTCAAAACAGCTACCCCTCTTGTAAAACAGGTCCACAATTTATGAACTTCTTCAGCTCTATTTACCCAACCAATTTGACTTACCATATTATCTACTATAAAAAGGAACAGTTAACAGGTAAACCCAATAGCAAAGCTAAACTTCAAAGCCCTTTGTTAACAATCTGTTATTGTATTTAACTCACATGAAGTCCACAAACAGCTTCTAACCTACCATAAAACCGCTGCAGTCATTATTTCTGATCCATCCAGGTTCAAATACTCGCAATTGATTCTTAATAATAAAACTCTTCCTTAAAATTATAGCTGGGACCTTTCCAAACAGTTGCATCTCATTCCCCAAAGTCATAGATCTCTGTTGTGCAGTATTTTATATTAAGTGAAATACTGGGATTACTTCAAGGAGAATCAATGTACTATTCCATGGGTGTCAAATTCGCCATGTCATGTTGCTGTCACGTGATGTATTGCAATATTTTTTCCCTTCGCGGAACTGGGTGGGCGTGGCCTAAGTGTGATGCATCCAGCCTGCAGGCTGTCAGTTTGACATTCATTCTATAATCCCTGATTCCAGGGCATAGATTACCATAAAGTGGCTCATTTTGTTAATAAAAGAGTAAACGTTACAAATACATTGTAAGCATAATTAGAATCAGTTGTTTTGGATCCTAATTTTTTTCTCATGTTCATAAAACAGGCTCTCTCTCACACATACACACACACACATAGTTTTCATGTATCACTCTTCATTCCCTAAAATATGTTCTTTGAGATGTTCCAAAATAGAGCTAGTTTGGTCTAGTGGTTAAAATCCAGGATAGAAAATAGGATACTGTGAGTTTTAGTCCAGCCTTAGGCATGAAAGCTGGCTGAGTAACTCTTCCTCTCTCTCAGCCCAACTCATCTCACAAGGTGGTTGTTGTGGGGACAATAGGAGGAGGGAGGAGTATTAGGTATGTTCACCACCTTCAGTTATTTGTAAAAAGAATGTGATATAAATATATACATAATCTCCAAATATGATGAGACTAAATAGAAATTGTTCCTCCCTTACATAAAGAATGGAAAAACTTGGAATCAAAGGCCTTGCATTCAGAGCAAAGACAGTATTTATCCCAAGTTAAATTTCTCTTTCTAAAAGTTAAAAACTTGTAAATACATGTATATGTTTAAAAGCATTTGTGTTTCTTTTGCAGATTGTTTTGGCCACCAACATAGCTGAAACAGGTATCACTATACCTGATGTTGTTTTTGTAATTGACACTGGAAGAACAAAGGAAAACAGGTGAAAGCACGTTTCACTAAAAAGGATCAGCTTTCATTAGAGATATATTGATTTTTTTTCAATAAATATTTTGATGCATTAGAAATGTTTTATTTTTATGGTAACTAGATATAATGTAGTACTGTACTTATTCTAGAGTACAACTTTGTCCCTCAAAACAATGTTTTATTACATTTAACTGACTTGAGGAATAAATAAGCAGTATACTCATCAAAAACCTCATCACTTATTTTGTTTCTTAATGCAAACCTCTTTCTGTGGGCCTTTTTTTTGTTTTTTCTTTCTTTCCATTTTAGGCAGTTATGGAAACTTGATCTGGCCTACTCAGGTGGATTGGGTGGGGAAATTGGGAACAGCATTTAAGTTTGTGCAAAGAGTTAATGGAACTGATAACTGCAATCCTTCTGAACCGGTTCCTTTTTCTGTTTGATTATAGATCCATCAAAATAAATAGGCATAGGTTTCTGTGGTTGAAACTACTTAGCTATATTTTCAGAAGTCCTCATTTACAGAGAAGAAAATATAAAGTAGTGTTCTGTGTGGAGAGTTATTAAGTTTAACATTAATAATGTTTTATGTGCTGGACATTTTTTCCAATTTTTTTCCTTAATATTTTTTCCAGGTACCACGAAAGTAGTCAGATGAGCTCATTGGAAGAGACTTTTGTCAGTAAAGCTAGTGCACTACAACGTCAGGGGCGAGCAGGGCGTGTCAGAGATGGATTTTGCTTTCGACTCTATACCCGAGACAGGTAAAATTATTTTAACCATCAAAGTTTTCTATGTTCAAGGCTGAACCAGTTGCTAAAACGGTAGCACTTCTGTTACAATACTTTATTTACCTATTAAATTATCTCACTACAAACATGCAAAGTTTATTAACCATATTATATTTCACTGGAAGATGAATAATCCTTTGGGAGTAACTACAGAACTAAACTAGCCTGTTTTGAGCTGAAGAATCCTTTATTTTCCACATCCACCATCAAAGAAATGGTTGACAACTTAATGCAAATGAATAGTTCCCATTGTAGCTATATATATTTATATGTAGTAAGTTCCAATAAATACTGGAATGCAGAAGCTTAAATAACTTCTTTTGCTCTTTGCATTATGACTTTTGCAGATTTGAAAGTTTCCTAGAATATTCTGTTCCAGAAATATTGCGTGTTCCCTTGGAAGAACTGTGTCTTCACATCATGGTATATCATCTCAGCTTTAAATATTCATTATTTTGATTTACCAGGAAACCTTGAGAATCTGGCTAAGTGTATTGCAATTGTTTACCTTTCTAAACAAAAAAAATATTGCATGAAGTTGTAATCTCTTGACAAGACTATAGGAAAGTTTAGTCATATCTTAAATTCCCACATGATGTATAGAAATAAGGAAGAGGTGAAGGAATAGAGAATTATGTAATCTCATATTTACCATTCCCATTTGAAAAAAAGTTATTTTGAATAGTGTGTTTTCATAAATGAAAAATAAACCAGTATTTACTAAAGTATTAAGGCTTTTGTATAATGCACATATAAGTCACATGCAAGCATGAAATCCTGGCATAAATCTAAAGGTGCTAGATATGGATGCTGGTTTTAGAAACAGAGGCATATGAGAAATGACTATGAATATTTCAAATTAGCTTTGCTTTATCTTAACAAAACTATTCAAATAGTTCCAAGATAGGACAAAGAGAGGCTATGGTTACTGTAGTTCAATCATATGAGTCCAGGATGTGTAGCTGACTGAAGGAAGATAACAAATAGACCTCTTCCTATATCAAAATGTATGGAACCTATACACTAATTAAGTTACTTTAAAACCCGAGATAGAAAATCCCATTGTACTGTATAGTACATATGTTATGTTATGGTAGTAAACATAAAAATAAATAAATTAGAAGTAGCCAGAATGCTGCTTAAATGTGAGAATGAATGAGAGTTATGTATCTTTTCAGGCTCATTCTATTTTTATTTTTTGTCTGCTTTACCTGTAGAAATGTAATCTTGGTTCTCCTGAAGAATTCCTCTCCAAGGCATTAGACCCACCTCAGCCTCAAATTGTTGCCAAAGCCATGTATCTTCTGAGGAAAATTGGGGCTTGTGAATTAAGTGAACCTAAGCTGACTCCTTTAGGCCAACATCTTGCAGCCTTGCCAGTCAATGTAAAGATTGGTAAAATGCTTATATTTGGTGCTATTTTTGGCTGCTTGGATCCAGTGGTAAGTTGATGGGCAACCCATTACTAGCCAATGCAGGCTGAGTGCTCATTAAATAAACGTTAATCTGAGAACCTATTCTATACAGACTAGAAGGTTATATACTGTTTATGGTATGTAAAATACCATTTCAGCTGATTCAGTGCAAAACTAATGCTTGTTGTTTCTTCTGGAATTTTTGAAATCTAGTGTCCTTTGAAGAACAAAACGTTGGCCTGTTTCCAAATCATTTGTAAATGTCTGGTCTCTATATTATTTTCATATAGAACTTTCCATCTTTGCTTCAAGATTTTCGATTCTGATAGTCCTCACCAAAAATTTGGCAAATTTACGGCATTGTGCCTTGTACATCCTCTTAAGGTGTTTGTAGCATCTAAAATAAAATGTCAAAATAGCATGAAATATCATATGTGAGTGCTAAAATCTCACAAGGTTGTATAGGAATTGCAAATCTCCAAATATTTTTTTTTTCATGATAGCATCAGAAAATGTTGCTAACCCTTTCCCAGAGTCCAGCATCTTACCGGTAGTTCTTGGGTAACAACCCTAATTAGAACTAGAAACTTCGCCATTGATTGAAGTAAGTGGGAAATCATGTGACCATGACTATGCTTTCTGACTAGAAAGAGATAAAACAACTCAGTTTCACAACTTGGGCTTTTCTTTGCCTCCTAACCCCCACTGTTTTGAATGGTCAAGTGCCTTATACACATTGGAAGCAGGCTCTTGAGCAATCCATGGGTGCACAGGTTGTTCAAGTGAAATGTTGTCTTTCACTCCAAACTCTGCTTTGCAAGAGGTGGATAGAAAAAAACATTATTTCTGTCACAAATCTCTCTTTGCCTGACCTTTTCTGCTGCTGGCAAGATCACATTGCTTTTGATGTGCAAAAGAGTAAACAGCGTACTGTCCCTTGAAATGTATTTCTCTTCAACCTCTTTGCTCGGTGGGGCAGGATAGTCGGGCAAAGGACAGATTGCCTAAAGAAATTGATTGCTTTTTTGTCCCTTTCCCCCCTCTAAGAGAAGAGAGATTGGAGAGAAAGGGGTCTCGGAGAAAAAGCTGCCATTCTACACATCAAGAGTAAGGAAGCAAGGTCTTTGCATAGCATGTTTGTGGTTCCCAGTCCTGGGCTACTTGTGTGATTGCATTGCTTTTGATGTGTAAACAGTTTACTTTCTTGCAATCCCAGTCTCTAATTTCTCTGCTTTGCGAAGTGGGGAACGAAAAAGAACCAGGTCAGGCACAGGACATTGCATACTGACTGTAATGACAATCATATGATTTAAGTATGCTGCAAAAATAATAAATCAGCTGTAAAGTTATTTTTTTTTCAGCTCCATTGGTTGGTAAGTGAGTTCTATCTCAATACGTGTTCATACGATATAGTCCTATGCTAGAGACCTTATTCATTATTCTAAAAAAACATTTCAATAAAAAAATCAGGAGTAAAAATATAAATGTTGCTGTATATTGTCATATTTTGTAGGCTACTCTTGCAGCTGTAATGACCGAAAAGTCTCCATTTACTACCCCAATTGGAAGAAAAGATGAAGCAGATCTGGCAAAATCTTTTTTGGCATTGGCCAGTTCAGACCATTTGACAATTTACAAGGCATATCTGGGGTAATTGAAATGGCTTTTCTTAGGATACATTTTGTTATTTATCTCTTTATTGCCACTATAACCTAATTCATCTGTTCTTCTATTACTTTCTTCCTTTATAACTATGCTACACGTTCCAAACTGGGAAAGAATTTTGTTATGTACTCTAATTTTTGTTCTTCTTGCATTTCATATTCAGCTTTGAAGAGATTCCATCAAAATACTGATTCAAAACATATACCGGTACTTTGGGAGAGGCTGAGTTTAAAAAGAATTTTCAGGCCTGGTTTAGTCCCTGGAGTTATTTTAGTATGATATATGAACTCACTCATTTTGGTTATGCATAAGCCAAGCAACAATAGCATATTTGGCAAATCATGACTTAGACAGCTATCTTAACATTACATATGAAGTGAGCCATTTAGTAATGTTAAGTGTAGTGTTAAGTACAGTGTTTTCCAAATATGTTACAGCTTTATTACATATTGGTTACAGACTGAAACTCAAAATGTAGTTTATGGTAACTCCAGGTTTTCTATTTTTTTTCCTATGTTCAAGTTTATCTGAGAAAATATTGAACAGTAACATTGAATAGTCATTAATTCTTCAATTTTTATTGCATATTGAGGGTTGTGCTGTGAGAAAGTATAGCAACCTTATTACGTAATCTACTAATAATTTTGCAAGTGGAATTGCTAGTCTAACAATTGCCCTATACTTCTCAAATTGTATCTATGGACTTGTTTTATATAGTACTCAGTAACATTCAGCATCAAAACAGTTTTAGTGAAAGGTCATTGAACATCCTTAGCTACACTGACAAAGCAGTTTAGAAGGGTTTTTTTTACTGATCTTGTTAAGATTGTTACTTCACAAATTTTAGCTGCTATTTGCCTACTATTTAAAACAAGAAGATCCTGAATATATTTGTTTTAAAAGAACCTTATGTGGTTTAATGGGAGTATAGTTCTAAGTATGAGTTCTTTAATTTGAGGGTTTAGATGACAGACCATTTTTATCAACTCTTTGATATATTTTATGTTAATATCTATTTCATTATTATTGGCAAAAAAGTTATTTCAGTGGATTGTGCTATGAGAATAAGCACCAAATAACTATTATAACTATATTTTAACTCATTGATACATACATACATACATACATACATACATACATACATACAAACATACATACATACATACACATACATACATACATACATATATATATATATAATTTATGTATATATTGTCCATACATCCTTAATAGTGAAGACTTATTACATTAAAATAAAAGGAAGCTTTTCTTTTATCTAGCTGGAAGAAAGCCCGCTCTGAAGGAGGTTATCGTGCTGAAATGACTTACTGTAGGAGAAATTTTCTGAACAGAACTTCACTACTAACACTTGAGGTACTAAAATCTTTTTAATCTTTTTTTCCTCATCTACAAAAATCTCCAATAACGAAGAATGTTAATAACAGAATTAACAGAGTTGGAAGGGACCCTGGAGGTCTTTTAATCCAGCCCCCTCCTCAAGCAGGAAACTATACTATTTCAGACAAGCGGTTGTCCAATCTCTTCTTAAAAACCTCCAGTGTTGGAGCACCCACAACTTCTGGAGGCAAGTTGTTCCATTGATTAACTGTGCTAACTCTCAGGAAATCTCTTGTGTGGCTTGTACTTTAGCCTGTTTATAACATTTGAAAATTAAATATCAAATAGGTGGGATGGAGATACCGAAATCAATCATGATAGATGATACCTGCCCTAATGATTTTTGTGGGCAGTATTAGAAGCAACAAGCAGGTTATAAATGTATATGTAGTTACAGTGTGCTAAAGTGCAAGTGTATTAATAAAACACAATCATATGAATCTATTTTAGGATGTAAAACAGGAACTTATCAGAGTGGTTCAGACAGCAGGGTTTGCTGCACCCTCATCTCGTCACGAAGCAACACACTCCTTGACACTACAAGAAATGGTTCTCCTTAAAGCTGTGCTAACCGCAGGGCTGTATGACAATGTGGGGAAGATAATGTACACCAAGTCTGTGGATGTTACAGAGAAATTAGCATGCATGGCAGAGACTGCTCAGGGTAAAGCACAGGTGCATCCTTCTTCTGTAAACCGGGATCTGCAGACCTATGGATGGCTGCTATATCAAGAGAAGGTAAGTTAAATTAGACTTTATGCTCATGGTTGAGGTGGGTATACTTTATGGCTCTAAGTATGTTTGGCTTACTGTAACATAATTTATGTTCTACACTTCTGTTACAGGGTTTCTGTGTTTAATAAGGGGATTGAAGGATAGAGGACTTTTATGTATGTGTTTTGGGGAACCCTTATTTCAAGATGGATCATGATAAGATTTAGATGCTATGCTAAGTAGATCCTTTTATCCAGGAATTAGAGAGACTTAGATTGCTATCTTTTAAGGGTTCTGTTAGACCATTTTCATCAATGGAGGCTCATTCATTATTGAAGCTAACAAAGCCTTTCTCAGCTTGTGCAGTTGATTGGCAGATTCTAGCCATTTGGTATAAAAGTAGCCTGATCAAATATCAGTACAGTGCTTGCTACAAGACTGAATTATCATGAAGTGCTTTATGTGCAGATGCCTTTTTGCATGCTATTTTTGTGTAAAAAGTTTGTTTTGTTGTTAAACTGATATATAGTGCCACAATTTTGTTAGTATCAATGCTATTTATTTAAAGCTTGCAAAACATTTAGGCTATGCAAGTATGTCCTTTAAAAATTACTTTTATTCTTGTACACACAATATTTTTGATAAGGACTTGAATATAATGTTTTTATAATCATATTTTCAAATAGGTATAAAAATAAATTCCCTGGGTAGAAAAATAATTGCTGCATGAAAAACAGCAATTTGATAAACCAAATTAATTGTATTTGCCTTTTCCATTCAGATTAGATATGCCAGGGTGTTCTTGAAAGAGACAACCTTGATTTCCCCCTTTCCAATATTACTTTTTGGTGGAGACATAGAAGTATTGCATCGTGAACGCCTGTTATCAGTTGATGGCTGGATCCATTTTCAGGTATATCTTATGTTATATGTGAGTTAGGAAGCATTCTTCTAGACCACTGAACTGTGTTTTCATTTAGTGTGCAAAGTCCATAGACAGATACACTCTGATACAAAGCAGATTACAAAGAAAATAGACTTGTCATATTTATTGATACGCGTTCTCAAACTTACTAGGCTTCTGCTCAGATTCTATAAAGAAAAAAGAGCACAAATAATATTTTGGTCACTGGCTTGACTATTTTCTTCATTCAGTATGAGACATTGCAGTTCCTGTGTCATCTAACTCATGGAACTATAACTTTAAATACCTCCTGTTGAAATATTGCTAATTAGTTCATACTGACCTAAATTGGGTGTAACTGGAAACACATTTAACAAGGAATAACTGTATTGGTTATAAAATAGAGTAAGTAAATTTGTCTCAATGTCATAAACATTAAAATTGCTTTAATTTTTAATAATTATTAATAAAATAAGCAATTCAACATTACTATTTTCACAGGCCCCTGTAAAAATTGCAGTAATTTTCAAGCAACTGAGAGCACTCATCGAGTCTGTTTTAAGGCAAAAACTTGAAAACCCTAAAATGTCTCTTGAAGGTAATTTTATTGTTTCTATGTTGCCATGAAAAATTTGAATAAACATATATGTATGATATGTGGGAAAACTGTCTGCATTCTTGCTGAAAAGTATTCATATGGCAGATACTTCATTTCCTACAAAACACATAAGACTTGTAGAATAGGTATAGCTATCTACCAGGTGCAATCATTACTTTTCACTAGAAAGATCTTCAGTGAATCACATCATTGCATTTAATGGGCAATGCTAGCAAAAGATTTCTAATTTTAGTCAACTTTGGGAGGAGAAGTTAAAAGTTTTCAGTGCTTGGAAACTGTAAACAAAAATTCAGTGGTAAAGTCAGCGGCAGCAAGTCCTAAACAAATAACTTTCCATATAATGGGTGTTCACTGATTATGAAACTACAAGAAAGGGGTAAAAAAACTCTTGAGCCTATGGTTCATATCTTTAATTAAACTATGTGAAACAGCTTAACTATGCCAGCACTGGAGATGCTAACCTTTTCTTATTTATAATTTCTGGGCTTGTAGCTATGTCCCTCTTTTGCCACTTACAGCGCATCTGGCCATTTGACAATACATCCATGATCATTTTGAGTGGTGAGAAGAATTAAGTTTATTATTTCTTACTTAACAGTGTTCTTTTTTTTCTAGATGACAAAATTTTGAACATCATCAAAGAACTGATAAAAACAGAAAACACTATCTGATAATTCGGAGCCACAGAAATTGGAAAAAGAAAAATATGACTGAAGAATGTTTAAAGAAAACAATGCAATCAACATTAGGACACTGCTTGAACTTTTCACATACATTCTGTCATTCTGCAAGAAATAAGAATACCTTGTAAAACAGATAATAAAAATTCTTGAGCAGTGGGTATTCAAATTTTTAAAAATGGCAACAATGAAGATGGTTTCAGTGTAAAAATTGGAATTTTTTTGACATCTTGATTATGCTTTCAATTGTAAGATTTGAATCCACAGCATAGATTTCTGTTCTCTTAAAGAAAGTGCAATTGAGGAACCAGAATCTTTATTTGCCAAAATGCATGAATAGATTAGATAATTATTAAGCAAAAATTTACCTGTGTCATTTTAAGAAATTGTTTATTTTCATTCATTGCCCAAATGATTACTTGCAAAAGACATAGAACAGGTTGGTAGTTCCAGAAGATATGTGCTTTGGTATTTCTAAACATTTGGTGTACAAATATTTGCTTGAACTCCCAGACTGTTTTTAGAATGCATGGTCCTATAGATTGAGATTCTCTGTCTGAATTCAGTATTATAAAACTGTAGGAGAAATATTAAACCTTTTTTAAAAAACAACATACCACCTCAAATATTTAGAAACCTTTTTCCTTCATATAAAGAAACTATACAGAAGAAGAAAAATTATGCATACTACCTTTTATATGCCTTTTTATAAGCGTAAACTTCATAGGAATTTCAACTTGATTCATACTCAAAGCATATGTTTGCTTTCCTCTATCATATGTAATGCTACTCTCTTTTCACTCTAAAATTTGCAATACCTCTATTATCAGGAAAAAAGTTTAAAACTAAAACAGGTGAATAAGTATCTTGCATTCAGGTGAGTTTCTACAAATTATTGTCCAAAACAAAGAACCTAAGAGTGTGCAAGCATACCACATTGTGTTCCACCAACCATAATTGGTGTATCAAATTTGATGTATTAAAAATATTGTGTGTCCTATAAACCGAAACGTATCAAATGATGAAAGACTCAAGCTACTTAAGAAATGTAAAGTCATGTACTTCAATAAAAGTACAATTTTAATATTAAAAATAAAAATCATTCCTGTTTAGATATGATCCTTAATCAATTGTGATGTCAGATTGGGATATTACTTTTTTCTTAGTATTTAAGATTAATTAGGTCAAAGTGTTTTATTACAAATGTACAAACTGTTAAGAAAAAAGCTTTAGAAAAAAAATTAATACAATATAATAAAAATGTGACATGCTTTCTTTTCATCAACTAAAACTTTTGCCTCACTTACTTAGATGAGCTCATTAATTTTAATCCTGAATGTTTATACAATTGAATCAGCTCTTAAAATAATGTCAAACAAATACTAAATACTTTTTGTAAGCAACTTGCAGATTTCAGTATTTCTTAGCAACTGATCTTTCCTGATAAACTACAGTTCTGTTGATATGCCTGAAAAGGATGAAAGTCTTATAAAAGATTTTAAACTTGCCTTGCTGTCAATTTTAAAGGAAGGAACTAATCCCCAAATCTCAAAAAACTGCAAGGTAAATCTAGTTATTACTATTCTATAAGACTGTACACTAGCACAGTAGATTCTGGAACTGCCTGATAAAAGTCCCTTCACTATCAGTTTAAATTGCATTTGTCCTTGTTCTTATGATAAACTTGCTCTAAATCTATAGGAAGAACAGAGAATAATGATTTGGTATATGCTTGGAGGAGAAGGAAAATGGAATTTTGGGGAAATGTGTCAATAGAGTGATATGGCAGGTGACAACCTAATTGGGGGGAAAATAATAGACTAGGTTCGCAGAAGATAATTCAGAATTACAAGCAAGATAATTGTAACCAAGACAAAAAGGACAAGTATAAAAAATTGGGGAAAGGGGCAGATAACTTGAACCAAATACCAGCCCAAATTTGCAAAGACCAAGTCAGGAAAGCTAAACCTCAGAATGGACTAAAACTTACAACAAATGCCAAAAATAACATCAGATTCAATGTGTAAGAAACAATAAGAAATTCAAGGAAATGAACAGTCAGTGGGAGAAGATGAACTGCTTAATTCCTTCTTGGTATCTGTCTTCACATAGAAAGGGAAAAAAGTCCAACTACCAAAAGAAGGACTGTGGGTCCAGGAATGTAGATCAAAATAGGCAAGCAGGAATGTAGATCAAAAAAATAGGCAAGCAGGAATGTAGATCAGAATAGGCAAGAAATTAGTAAGAGAATACCTATCCACTCTAGATGGGTTCAGATCATCAGGAGCAGATCATTTACATCCCAGGGTTAAGAAGGAGATGGTAGATGTTGGAATCACTGAACAGAATCTTTCAGAGTTTCTGGAGTTTAGAGGAACTGCCAGATCTGATGTGGTTCCAAACTTCAAAAAGGGGAAAAAGTTGGATCCAAGAAACTACAGACCAATCAGCTTGACATTGATATCTGGGGAAAATCCTGGAAAAGATAATCAGGCAGTGGATTTGGGAACACTTGGAAATGAGCAAGACAATTACTAGAAGTCAGCATGGGTTTGTTGAAAACATACCAGACAAACTATTGTCTTATTTGATAATGTGACTAAATGGATCAAGGAAATGCTGTGGAATTCAGTAAGGCATTTGACTAAGTAGATCACAGTCTATTAATAAGATACTACAACCAGGTGGATATGCAGTTGGTGAGTTGATCCATTCAGCATGTAGTTCTCAATGGAACTATCTACATGGAGAGAAGCATGGGCTACCTCAAGGTTCTGTATTGGGGCCAGTGTTCTTCAACATCTTCATAAATTAATTAGATATATGGTTATTTGGTTATTGTTGGGTGGGCTTCAAAAATTTTAGGGTTCTTTGCCTGGTTGCTGGGTAGGTGTGGCCATGGTGGGCATGGCATAGTTGGCCTTCTGCACCATGTGTGGGGACTCCTGGGAGGGGCGGGGTGGGCAGGGCCAGCCAGGAATGGGATTTGGGGGTTCTCTGAAACATGCACAATCTTAGCTACAGGATCTCCCAAACCCCTGCAAACCCCCAGCAGCCCACTCCTGATTATTGTGCTTTCTATATCAGACAAGTCAATATTGCCATCTCTGCTAATTTTATTTATGTAATTAATTTACATGCTGCCCATACTGTTATCCAAAGCAACTCTAGACAGCTTTATTATAATCTTCACCAGCCTTTCCTCCATTGTGGGTATTTCAGAATCTTTTCATTTTTGTCTATATAATAGTTTTACAGCAATTATCATACCTCCCATCACTCTTTTCTAATTGTCCATCCATTAGTCACAGAAGAAAAGTTGTGGTTTCAATTGAGTATTAATCTTTAAAATTCTTTGTATCACTGTATTTGAACCCAAAATCTTCTGGCTTTTTTTACAAGTGTAACACAGATCTGAAGTTCTTAATACATTATAAATAATTTTTATGGAGTGAGATATCAATAGTACATCACTTTATAAAATTTCTCTTTTAGGTTATAATTTCAGTCCTTTTAGCCAAACTTTTTTCCACTGTTCCATCAGTACATTATGTCCAAAGTTCTTTACCCATTTTAGCATACTTTCACTTGTTCTTCTTCCACATCTCAACAAGTTTATATAGATTAGCAATTACATGTTCATCATTTGAACAGAGTTCAATTTCAGATTCTGCCTTGTGCTGTTCGATTCCAAATGTCTTGTTATCTACCTTAAAACTATGCATATGAAAACCATTTAAAGCTAAGTCCTTCTGCAGTCAACTGATCAATTCATTTTGCATTCTCCATGCTCTTGTTCTAATTGCTCCCGATGTATTAATCTTCTCTCTTTGCCCGCTATTTGTCTTCTATAAAATGTTTCTTGTACTGAGTCCCATAAGGCATTTTCTGGTACAACCTGGGTTTAATATTTCTTAATATGGCACTTCTAATGTAATGATTTTTAAAATCCACATGAACCTTAGAGTGGACCAAGTTGGGCTTCAGAGAGAAGGTGGGGTTGTTCCTGACAGTTTGCTATACAGTCTGACCAAGGCCCTGGTTACTGCTTTGTTTGTGAGGGGGCAACAGGGGCTTTGGTCAGATCACACCCATGTGGCCTTTCCTAATATGGACTCTGTTATTCTCCTTGATTTATGAAATGGGAAATAAAATGGATAAAGAGACATCTAGAATGCTGCTGGAAGGTGATGAGGAATGAACCTGATCAAACATGTTAGAGCATCTACTAAACTAAAGCTTAGCTCATAGTGGTAAGGGTGATGAAATGTCAATATTTCTCTACCCTTATTATATCTACCAATAACAATCCAGCTGCCAGAGCCTTCTTTAGTTTTCTATAATTATTATTTAAATGGCCATGCCACCACATCCATTAGATTCATGGGGTTTTAATACAACATAAAAACAATAAAACAGAAAAATAATATGCAAGGCAGTATATAAATCAAGGAGAAATACATGTCGTCCTTGACATATAACCATTCATTTAGCCATTTGAAATTACAATCACCCTGAAAAATGAGTTATGACCCATGCCCCAAATTACAGTGAATCCATTGTAGCACCCCTGCAGTCACATAATGACAATTTGGATGCTTGGCAGCCCATTCCCCCCCCACCGCCTTTCGACTACCCTGCACCTTATCTTGTAGGACAGCAACAAGTCCAGAATCTTGCAGCTCTCCAGCTGCTTGCCATGCCTTCAGAGCTTGAGGAAGCACTAATGAGTATTCACCAAAATGCCTGCTCTCCCCACTTCATGTGGTTCCCCAGCCTACCTCAGGAAGCAAACCAGCAAGCATCCTTCATTCCCCAGCAAGCACCACCAAACATTCTTTGCTTCATTCCCTTTATCCCCATTCCCCATATCAACTTTTCATCTTTGACATACCTTGCTGCCTTTGCTATCTCCCTTTCAGACCCATTTTCCCCGACAAACATTTCCTATAGGGGACTAAAGCTGTGCTGTATTCAGAAAGGTTTCTATATCCAAAAATGTATCAACTCCAACATGCTATAAATGATAAAATACAATACCCACCCCTAATGCATCTATTGGTAGTTCCATAGGGTACATAGTTGTTTCCCCAAAACTGTCCAGAAGTGTATAGTCTTTATCACGTTTGAGCATAGGCACTATAATTTTAAAAAATCACATTTTCTGGTTTTAGTCTCACAGCCACAAGCAACTTCTCCCAAAATAATCTCATATGCAATACAGCTGGGAAAAGCTTGAGTTATATAAACTTGATTTTTGCAACAAAACCAATGCCTTAAACACACCATTGGCAAAAACTGCAATGTTTCAGACTAATTGTCCTGTGTCAAAATATGAAAAAGGAATCATAAACACTTAAGTGACTACTACATATTCCCTATAAAAATTTCTGAGTGCTTTTCCTTGGGAAAACTAGAATAACAGAGTTGGAAGGCACCTTGGAGGTCTTCTAGTCCAACCCCCTGCTTAGGCAGGAAACTTTATACCATTTCAGACAAATGGTTATCCAATCTATTCTTTAAAACTTCCAGTGTTAGAGCATTTACAACTTCTGGAGGCAAGTTGTTCCACTGATTAATTGTTCTGTCAGGAAATTTCAGGAAATTTCTCCTTAGTTCTAAGCTGATTCTCTCCTTGATTAGTTTCCACCCATTGCTTCTTGTCCTGACCTCAGATGCTTTGGAGAATAGCTTGACTCCCTCTTCTTTGTGACAGTCCTTGAGATATTGGAACACTGCTATCATGTCACTCCTAGTTCTTCTTCTCATTAAATTAGACACACCCAATTCCAGCAACCGTTCTTTATATGTTTTAGCCACCAGTCCCCTAATCATCAATAGTCTCAACATCTTTTTTACACCGTGGTTACAAATAAAAGAAATGGATACATTACTATTATTATTATTATTATTATTATTATTATTATTATTATTAATTCGACTTGTATGCCGCCCCCTCTCCAGAAGGACTCGGGGTGGCTCACAGATAAAAGACAATACAATAAGTTAAGTTAACTAAAATAGAATTAAGTTGCAGCAAGCCGAATTAAACTAAAAATCCCATAATACATATAAAACCCTTCCCCAAGGAGTCAGCACAGCCCAGCCTGTTCAAACAGCCAAGTTTTTAGGTTGTGACGGAAGGTGCGGAGATCAGGGGCCAGGCGGAGCCCCAGAGGTAGTTGGTTCCAGAGAGCGGGAGCCGCTACAGAGTAGGCCCTTCCCCAGGACGCCACCAGCCGACACTGAGTCACAGACGGCACCCCAAGAAGTCCCTGCCTGTGCGTTCGTACAGGGCAGCTGGTATTCGATGCCGGCAGTAGACGCTCCCGTAAATAATCCGGACCCATGTCTCGTAGGACTTTGAATGTTAATACTAAGACCTTGAATCTCATCCGGAGGGCAACCGGTAGCCAATGCAGCTCGCGTAGGAGGGGTGTAACATGGGAGTACCGGGACGCTCCCATCACAACCCGCGCAGCCACATTCTGCACCAGCTGAAGCCTCCAGATGGTATGCAAGGGCAGTCCTAAATAGAGAGCATTGCAGCAGTTGAGCTGGGAGGTAACAAGTGCCTGAGTGACAGTGCGCAGGGCATCATAAGGGCACAGCTGGCAAACCAGCCGAACCTGGGCAAATGCCCCCCTGGCCACGACCCCCACCTGCTCCTCCATCCTGAGCCATGAGTCCAGGAGGACCCCCAAGTTCCATGCCCTGTCCACGGGGGGGCAACACCTCTCCCCCCATGACCAAAGATGGAATCTCCTGACTGGACCGAGATGTCAGTAAGCACAGCCACTCTGTCCTGGCCGGATTGAGCCGAAGCATGTTCCTGTCCATCCAGATCCGTACCGCATCCAGACAACGGGATATCACGGAGAGGGCATCACTGATGTGGCCTGGGGTGGAGATGTACAACTGCATATCATCAGCGTATTGATGATACTTCACCCCAAAGCCATGGATGATCTCACCCAGCGGCTTCATATAGATGTTGAACAGAAGGGGCGAGAGAACCGACCCCTGAGGGACCCAAGTGAGAGCCCTCAGCGCTGACCTCTGCCCCCCTGCCAACACCAATTGCGAGCATCCTGAGAGGAAGGAGGAGAACCCCTGCAATACAGTGCCTCCCACTCCCAACCCCCCGAGACGCCGCAACAGGATACCATGGTCGATGGTATCAAAAGCTGCTGAGAGATCTAACAGGACCAGGACAGAGGAAAAACCCCTGTCCCGAGCCCTCAGGAGATCATCCACCAGTGCGACCAATGCCGTCTCCGTGCTATACCGGGTGGAAGCCCGATTGGTATGGATTTAGGTAGTCTGCTTCCTCCAGGAAAAGCGGAAACTGCTGAGCCACCACACTCTCAACAACCTTCGCTAAAAAACGAAGGTTGGAGACTGGATGGAAGTTGTTCAATTCGGCTGGGTCCAGGGCAGGCCGAAGGAGGGGCTGCACCACCGCCTCTTTCAGGGCAGCAGGGAAGGCACCCTCCCTTAATGCAGCATTGACCACTACCCAGAGCCAGCCGCTCGTGACCTCCCTGGAGGCGTAAACCAACCAGGAAGGGCATGGGTCCAACAAACATGAAATAAATAATACAGTCAGGAAAAATGAAAAGAATAAGGATTCAATCATCCATAGTTGCTTTGTATGAGTGGGTGGGATTCAATCATCCATAGTTGCTTTGTGTGAGTGGGTGACCTTTAAAATTGTGATTGATAAATAAATAAAATCATTCTGCAAAGGTCAGTGATGAGATTCAGGATTTATGAAAGGTATTTCTTCATGCATTTATAAAGCACATTGTGAAACTGAAGGTGACAGCCCACAATTTATATGGCCTTAAAGAAAAATTAAACAAGGTTTGAAGAGGTTTTGGAAATTATGTAATGCAGAAATCCAGGATCTGGTGGAGGATAAGGCTAGGCTTTTAACTATATGTTACCTCTAGGATGCTTCTTTCTCAGGGTCAGCTGCTATGTGGTGCTGATGTCTTATTGCCAACTTCCCCAAAGGCCTCTCTCTGGTGATTGGTTACTGTGGAGAGGATGGCTATAGTAGTTGGCCTCAGTGTTAAACATCTGAAGTAGCTTTCTCTTATGTTCTTAACATGAGTATTTGTGACTTCAAAACATACTTTGTTTCCCGAAGTTGCCAGTACTGTATGTGTTGTAACATGGACTGTTTTACAAAAAAGGATATTTTTCTGACTGCCATTTATAGTTTTAAGTTCCTTGTATTTAAAAAAATACTTTAGCAGCGTTCTGATTTTGTTCTTTTAGGCAGTCTTAAGCTATTTTAGTAATCTAACCATTTCATATTTCAAGAAATACTCTTTTCAAGATACAAACTTCCAATATTCTTCCAATCCATTCTTCCTAACTTGATGTCCCTAGATGTGGATTTTTGGCTTATTTCTGTTTTGCACAACCAGAGAATCCAGCTTGATAACAGAAACCAAAAATAAGCCCCCAAACAGAATTGCTCTAGCTTCACTCCTGCTAAACTACTGTGGTTTTAGGTTTGGCTTAGCAATGGGTAAATCCAAGCTTTGAATATAAAACATAAAGTTTGGCCATTTTGTATTCGGGATACATTCCAGCAGCTATTTGTTCAAGAAAGCAGGGCACAAAAGGCCATGGCTTAGTGTAAAGGGTGAATATGCTTAACTGTCAGGTTTATTAGTAATTCACACAAGGTGTATGTGTGTATATATAGGCGGTTGTCAATCTGGATTTAATAATCACTCTAACTAAGCCATTCAATAGCATTAGGCCCGATTTAGGCCCGGCAGTTAGATTGGAAAAAGAGGAAGATGGCGCCTTTCTTCACCGCCTCTCTGCTCTCCTTTCGCGCCGGAGTGGCACATTCTGCCTGCCCGCTTCCAGAAAACAAGGGCTTTTCAATCAGGCCAGACCTAAAGGCAAGGGAATCTAAAGGAAAAGAAGGCTTTCAAAAAAAAAACCACCCTCAAAAGTTTTCATGAGACCGGAGCGCTCGTCTCTAGGGCCTTCGACCGTCTCGACGGCTAATAAAATGGCAGGCGTCTCCTCAGAAGGGAAAGAGTCGCCTCCCAGGGCGTGAGGTCGGCAGCCGACACCCGCGCGCCGAGGCCGAGGGACCTGCTGCTACCGCTGGAAACCCCAGGGCGCCTTGCGAGAGCGGTTCTTTAGCCGGGAAAGCCGGCGAGGCGTCGGGAGAATGCCTCCCCAGCGAGCGGGCGGGCGCAGGGGCGGGGCAGCGCTGCCGAACATATAGGCGACTCTGCGCCTTTCGCCTCGGCGCTGCCCGAGAAGGCAGCTAGGAGCGCGGAGCCGCAGGATGGTCATCACACGGATTAGCCAGGAGCGCGTCGCGGCTGCGGCTCCCGGAGGGCGGCCAAAACCTCCACCCAAGAAGCGGCGGAACGAGGACGTGACCCCCGAAGATCGGCCTGAGCCCCCGGGAAGCGCCGCCGTGGCCGGCCGCCAGCTCCGCGCGCCGGTCAAGAAAAGTAAGCCGCCTCCAGTGGGTCGGCTTCGCAGCCGCGGCGAACCCATGCGCCCTCTGGAGCGGCAGATCTTCCGCGACTACGGGCAGAGCTGGTACCGCTTCCGAAAGGAGCTAGAGGGCAAGTTCCACCCGTTTGACCCACTGGCGCAGCAGCCACAAGTAAGGAGAGAAGGGCGGTCCGAGGAAGAGAAATCAGGTCGCTGTCCAGCCTGGTCCGCACTTCGGCCCAGAAGGAGATCGCGGTTCTTCTTTTCCATGTGCCCACGATCAGCCTGGGCAAAGTTTCCCCCGGGCCAAAGTCTTCCTCCTTTCTGCTCGTCTTCCTCCTTTTGCTCTATCCTGAAAGGACCTTTCCAACGTTAAGTTTATCCTATGAAGCAGGATTCAAAGTCATGTATTGAACTAAGTCAAAAGATGCACACACACAAACATACACACCCTTACACTTTTGACAGTTCTGGTAGGAAAAACGCTAGATTTTGTTCGGGGTGCTCCATCTGCTCCTCCTTTTTCCTCCACAGAATGCAATTTTCTTTAGGGAGAAACCTTGATGTGCATCGCCTGCACCAAAATAGGAATCCAAACACAAATGTTGATGCACGCATTCATTCTTAAAAGAGCTGCTTCTGGGACATTTGAAAATTTGGATTAGAGGCTGAGTGGCTAGAGCTAATCAACGGGGTGGGGCAGGATCTGAGTTTGAAGGGATCTTTATCTTAGATGTGATATGGGGAGGAATCCCAGATGTGCATTACACATCTCCCCATATCACATCTAAGATATTTGGCTCAAATATATCCTTTATGAATTGCTTCCATTGTTATATACACACTGCTATGTCTTTTGTATTCTTGGAATTTTGACAACGGTTTGCATTTGCATTATACCCTGTACATAGTTTTCAGATATGCTGCAGTTATGTTTTACACTGGGCACATTTCTTTGACATAAATATGCATATCAGATGTTAATAAAACTAGATATTTTTTGTCTTTGTTTCTAAATTCTCAGACATTTCTTGGTGATTCATCCTAATGAAGATAGTGGAGGATCTTATTGAACAGTAGGGAATGACTGACATTGTGGTTTCATGCCCCCAAAGCACTTTAAATATTTTTTTCTCCATGCCATGTGCCATTCTTTGGTGGGTTTTCTTTATACCTTTCGTACATGGCTTTTTCAGTAAGGATGGAAGAAGGAACACTTTTTTTACTAAAAGAAATAAAATTGCTTAAATAAGGGAGTAAATACGTGTTTGTTTTGTTGTATGTACATATCTTGGTTGTCTATGGAGATTCTCAATCACCCAAGTTATGGTTGCCCCAAAGGTGCTTTTTCAAGAGGCAACTGGACTTTCTTGTTTTTCTTTAACGATGTTTCACTTGTCATCCAAGAAGATTCTTCAGCTCTGACTGCAAGGAATATAAATCTTTCCACTCCCTACTATCCAGTCAGAACTGAAGAAGCTTCTTGGATGAGAAGCAAAATGTCTTCAGGCTCAAGGTTGACTCAGCCTTCCATCCTCTCGGGGTAGGTAAATTGAGGACCCAAGATTGTTGGGGGCAATCAGCTGACTTTGTAAAAATGCCGCTTAGTAATAAGCAGGCATATACAATGGAATGAAGGCTATTGCTGAGCACACTGGGTTGTATCCCAAAAATTGTAAGCCGCTCTGAGTCTTTGGAGAAGAGCAGCATATAAATGTAATAAAAAAAAGAAAAAACAGAAAGTCCAATTGTGTCTTGAAAAAAACACCTTTGGGACATATCTTGGTTGTTTTGCAATGGAGGGGGAGAGTTGAGCATAGCAGGAGCTGACCAGTCATATAAAATGTATGTGGATGACAGTCAAATGGTACTAAAGCCCAATAAATGGCAAACATGTTTGAAAAATGTAATTGATAAATACAATATCAAATATGATTGCTATTAGTATTTTTAGTAAATTAGCAGCAATTATATGTTTAGGAGCATGACTGCATTGCTGTTTTTTTCTCCTTGTTCTCATATTTGTTCTTTTGTTTGTAGACTCCTATCTGTTTACACATATATATATATATATATATATATATATCCTATATATTCCTATATTTATTATTCCAATTTGACCATATTGATATATCTGCTACATGGCCTTGTAATAGCACAATATTATAAAATCTTTACTTTTTTAAAAAGCAAAATAGGAAAAAAATATAACCTGCAACCAGCCAGTTGTTTGGATAATATAGTTCCTTTGTATGCTTGCCACTTTGTAAACATACAAATAACTGTTTTCAGGATGCAAATGCATTCCTTATTTCAATTATTCATATTTATTCACACTCAAAGCACTTTAAATCATGAAATCAGTAGTAAGCAGTAAAGTTCCTTGTCTCTGAAATACTTCCATGCTAACACTTTAATCCATTGTATTCTATCCTGCATGTAGATTTCAGTGATACCTCTTTTGCATCCTAACACCTTCTTCTTGTCTTTCCAGATAACTACAGATGCCCGTTGCAAACTGATCAGCTGGCTCATTCCAGTGCATAAACATTTTGGCTTTTCTTTTGAATCCTTATGTCTGACAGTAAACACTCTAGACCGTTTTCTCACAACCACCCCAGTGGCTGCTGACTGCTTTCAACTCCTTGGGGTCACCTCACTTTTCATCTCTTGCAAACAGGTACTAGGGTCTAGAAAATTTCTTCTTCTCCTTCTCCTTCCTCTTCTTCTTGCAATTGGTACTTGCTGTTGTTAAGAGAGAGCACATGAGCAAGCTTTATCTAAGTTATAATAGGAGAAATGAAATATGTGATTGGAAGTTCAAAAATGCTATTGAAGTCTCAATA
The DNA here is from genome assembly GCA_009733165.1 of Naja naja. NCBI lineage: Eukaryota > Metazoa > Chordata > Lepidosauria > Squamata > Elapidae > Naja > Naja naja. The sequence continues at coordinate 281,276,782 of CM019149.1, forward strand.
TCAGTAGATTTTCTTTTGTTCATCTAATATTGAAATTATGTTCACAAAAAGCAATTTTATGTTGGACTGTATCACAAACTGTTCTATTCCCTCCTGAATCATCAGTCACTGTGTTCAATTTCCTAAATTCATTTAAAAAACGACAGCCAAACAAGTGTTGTTCTACTTGGCCTCAGCCTACTGTTAAAGAACATAACAGCTCCATCTGCCTTGCTGCAGGATATCATACTTCAGAGAATAAACATACTGGCTTTGGAGCCTAACATGAATTGTGAAAGTTCATTATAGAAATTTCCTGTCTTTTCTTTTCTTTGGCGATTTCTTTGAAATCACCTATAGTCCATCCTTCAGAAACCTCTCCAAAGTCAGGTGCTCTTTTCTTTAAAAAAAATCTGTCCATTTTTTTTTCTAAAGAAGATTGAGCATAGAGAGCATCTAGAAATGGGGAAATAATCATTTAGATTCTTTCAGAAAGCTTCTGATGGGTCACAGGAAATGGATAAGGAAGATACCAAGAGCTTTCTTACCATATTAACATCTTAGTATCCAGACTACCATGTTTATAATTTCCTAATCAAATCTCCCTCTCTGTGGAGATGTGTGCTGCAGCTTCAGAAATCAATACCTTAAAAAAAACATTGTAGCCAAGATTAACCCATTTAAATCTACATTAAACTGAACAAGTTAATTGTGTCTTTTAATCTTCCAGTTTATGAATTTAATTTTGGAAAAAAATCTGATACTAATGACATTAATAGTGACAAGAAATAAATACTAACACAGAGAGCTTTATCATTGGAAAAAAAAACATTCAGTGGTGTATTGCAACAGTACTGGAAGCATCCCAAGATTATCTTTTGCCTAAGTGCCTATGTATTGCTTTCTATGCTTGTGTGCTTTACAGGTAGAAGTGCACCCACCAAAGGTGAAACAGCTCCTGGCCCTTTGCTGTGATACTTTCTCTCACCAGCAGCTCTGCAACCTGGAGTGCATCATTCTCAACAAGCTTCACTTCAATCTGTCAGCTCCTACCATCAATTTTTTTCTTGAACACTTCACCCATATACGAATGGAAGCATGTGAAACTGATGTTTGGGAAGCCAACAATGCCAAAGCTCTAGCAAAAGGTGTGGCTGAACTTAGCTTGGCCGACTATGCCTTTAACAAATACATGCCTTCCTTGATGGCTGTCTGTTGCTTGGGGCTGGCTGATCAGATGTTGCAGCACCAGAAACCACTGGACTTGCAGTTAAGTGACTATCCAGAGGGAGTTTTACAAGACTGCTTGGACAAGTTACATTTACTGGTCTCTTTAAATGAGGACTCTTTGCCTTTGGTACTACCTCCTGAGATTTCAGATCAGTGTTTGCACTTAGAAAAATAAGTTAACAAACACAAACTATTTAAAATTGGTGACCATGCATTGGGAAGTTTATGTTTTCTGTTTTGTTCCAATTCCTAAAATAGAAGGATCACTGATAGTTGCAATACCTCTGAAATAACAGTATTCACTTTGTATATTTACTCAATAATCTCTAATACTGTATTTATATTTATTAATAGAAGCTGTGGTATTGATTTAGAATAAAATCAAAGAGCAGCTTCTTTAATATTTTACAGATAATTTCAGATTCTATTTTGCACACTAGACTTATATTGCACTGACTTCATTTTAACTAATAGTCTAGAGTTGTAAACAATGTATATTATGCCTGGTACTTTATTTATTAAAGTGATAGTTCAGTTTGAAGCCATAGGAAGGAGAAGCAAATTGTAAAGATGTTTATCTAATAAAGCTTTTATCATTAATTGTGATTTGTTATATGTTTTCTATCTCCTCTTAAGAAAAAGATGAATTTATCCAAGAAGCACTTAGACAGGAAGCCATTTCATAATATAGTCCACAGTCCCAGATATATACGTCTTAAGTAGATTCCCCTTTAATCAGTAATATTTGAAACTGCAGCTTCAGGATCTAACTATAACTTAAGGAAGAGCATGATGGCTCAGCAGTTAAGACAGTGGGCTTGTCGGCTGGAAAATTGACAGCCCAGGTTAGAGACCCGAGCTCTGCGCAATGGGATGAGCTCTCATTACTCGCTCCAGCTCCTGCCCACCCAGCAGCACCCAAAAGCACGCAAATGCAAGTTGATAAATGGGTACCACTTATGAGCCACTGTGGGGCAGGGGTTAGAGTGCAGTACGGCAGGCTACTTCTGCCTGCTGGCTGGCTGCCTGCAATTTGGCAGTTCAAATCTCACCAGGCTCAAGGTTGACTCAGCCTTCCATCCTTCCGAGGTGGGTAAAATGAGGACCAATATGCTGACTCTGTGAACCGCTTAGAGAGGACTGGAAGGCACTGTAAAATGGTAAAAGAAGTCTTAAGTGCTTTTGCTACCACTTCAGTGGGAGGTAACAGCATTCTGTGAATTTGGCATATAGCCATGCCGGCCACCTGACCATGTAAAGTGTCTTCAGACAACACTGGTTCCCTTGGCTAGAAAACAGAGATGAGCCCCCACAGAGTTGGATACGACTGGACAGGGGAAACTATCATTGTAACTTATGGAAAGAGAACCATTTCTTAGAAAGAAAGTGCTGTAAAACATCAGAAAGTGGTGTGTGTGTATGTGTGTGTCTTCATTTATCACTCCCTCGCTTTGTGATATCCTTTCTGCTGTACATGGACAAGCCCCAACAATTTCTTAGCTCTTACTTTTCAACACACCACCGCTCAATGCTCTGGTAAAAACAAGTAATGGAAGACATGTAAAAGAAGGCATTGCATCTCTCTCCTTTAAGATTGCTGATGTTTAAAATAACATAGCATTTTGTTTTGTCCCTATTAAGTTCCAATGCTATGTTGTTAACTTCCTGCTAATAATTCATCTTTCTTTTTTAGGGTAGTCCATAAAAATAGTTTATAAATGTGCCTTCCTTCCTATAGTCCAAAGCAATACAGAAAAACAAAATAATAAAACAATACTGTTAAGATGATTTTAAAAGTCAATAAAACACAGAGAATGAAAAAAAATTATTTCAGTATTCATGCTGGGAAAAAGATGAGTTTTCAACAAACCCTGAAACATGCTACAATAAACTATTTCCAAATTTCAGAAAATTTTCCTTAGGAGGTCCACCACAAAGAAAGCTTGTTAGCAGGCTACTTTCAGAGGGCATGGCATGGTATGGTAATAGGAATGCCCACATGCCAGTCAATGAGGATCCAGGACAATAAGCACACTAGTAGACAGAAACATAAAAGCAAAACATACCAAATAAGATGCTTCCCCTTCAACCATTGGGATCTCAATAAACACAGTAGAGCGATCCCAAAAAGGCCAGGAGGCACACTTGTACCAAAGCTCAAAGGCCAATACAGGTAGCCCTCAACCTATGACCACAATTGAGCACAGAATGTATGTTGCAAAAGTGAGACATTTGTTAAAGTGAGTTTTGCCCCATTTTATGACTTTTCATGCCACATTTGTTAAGTGAATCACTGTAGTTGTTAAATTAGTAACATAGTTGTTAAGTGAATCTGGCTTCCCCATTGGCTTCACTCGTCAGAAGGTTGCAAAAGGTGAGATCCCATGACCTTGGGACCCTGCGACCACCATAAAGATGAACCAGTTGCCAACCATCTGGATTTTGATCACATGACTGGGGATGCTGCAATGATTGTGAATGTGAAAAACATTGTGTAAAGGTCACTTTTTTCAGTGCCGTTTTAACATCAAACAATCACTAAATGAACTGTTGTAAGCAGAGGATTACCTATAGTGGGATTTTTTTTTATTGAAATCTGGTCCTTGTTTCTGATAACAAGACGTCAGGATCTGATTTTGATGAATGGTGCTTAACTCTGGGATAGAAAACAAAAGTTCTGAGAATGTTCCTTGACTAATGACCGTAATGGAGCTGGCCCATCCTGGTCCTAAGTTGTGATGGTTGTAAATTGGGTTATCCATGTGACCAACTGATCCGATTTTACAACCTTTTTCGTGATGGTCATTAAGTGACCACTGAAGTCATAAAGCAAACACCTCAGTTGGTAAATGGTTCTCCTTTGCCGAAAATCAGAAGTAAATGCTGGTTTGCAATAAAATTGCCATTAAATGCGGTCATGTGACTGAGGGGCACACAAATACTGTAAGTGTGGGCCAGTTGTTGAGTGTCCAGCATGCGATCTCCTAACCACAAGGTGGACCTGCCTGTCTGTCAGAACTTCCAATCTAGATTGCAAGTACCCTGAGGTAGGTCCCTCGTAATTTAAAGGACTTGCAAATCAAAGACTATTTGTATGCAGATAAGGCAGTTGTGTGAAGATTCCTGTCCTCTTCCTTAATCCCTCAAGCAAGAGTGAAAAAACAAGCACATTAAACATGGCTCTGAATGAATTATGAACTTTTGGAGTTTTCTTAATAGGAGAAATTAAAGGAGAAATCAATATCTGCCACTAAACTCCTTGAAATATAATGGTTTTCCACAGTACCACTACAGGATCCTTACCCTATCACAATTCCTGGAGTCAGGCATGGCCAAATTAGGCAAAATCAGCTGCACACAAATCAGATAGATGGATGGATGGGTGGGTGGATGGGTGGAGGGAGGGAGGAAGGGAGGCATGGAGGGATGGAGGGATGGATAAATAAATAAGTAAATAAATGAATAAATAAATAAATAAATAAATGGACAAACAAATCATGTGTGGTGTGTCTAAAAGGTATCATGGAGGCTTTTACCTTCTAACAATAAACTTTAGTAATTTCTAACTTGCCTTTAAAATTCGCATCATCTGAACACTTAACACGGGCATCTAATTAGTTCCTTGAGATCGCTTTCCAAGGGAATAGGAAGTAGGGCGGAGCTATTGGCCAGGGATCCAAAATAAATAAAAAAATAAATGCTCTCTGCCTATGTTCAGGGACACGGACACCTCGAGAGCCTAGGTCTGGATTGCCCTTCATCATCCATGGGGCTGCGGTGAGTGAAGACAAAGGACTGCAGCCGCGCTGGTCGGTTGGCCGGGGCGCCAAGAGGCAGAGAAAGGGCGCAATTTCGTTCGTCTGCTCCGAGCCGCAGCAGCAGCGGCGGCGGCGGCGATCGAGCCTAATCTCCGGGCGGAGCGGGGAAAAGGCTGGAAGAGGAGGGACGGCGGGATGAGGCTGGGCTCCCTTGTTGCCATGCTGGAGTGTGCCAAAGTAAAGGCGCCACCTCTGGCGCTCAAACCGCAGCCGGCCCGCCTCCCCTCGGCTCTCTCTTCCCAAGAGAGAAAGCAAAGCCGGGCTCCACAACCGCGGCCAGATCGCTCCAGCCAACCGAGCAGGCGACGCGTTCTGGGTGGCGAGTCGGGCGGCGAGTCGCCATGCAAAAGTGCGACAGCGGAGCCGGTGGCGGCGTCAGGCAAGCCTGTGGCAGCCTCTGTCCCAACAGGGTGCAAGATTTAGCCGGCAGGTTGGGCAAAAAGCCGTGCAAAGTAGAGAGAAAGGTGCGTTGCTGCAGACAGACGGACCTCGCGAACAGCAGAAACGTCTCTCGCTCGCTCGTTGTAGGACGGGAGACAGCGTCGCCCAGTGGTTAAACCAAGGGCATGTTTTGGACCAGGAAAAAACCGAGCATTTCTCTTTCGAGCACTCGAAGATGGGAACTGATAAGGAAGCGAGCATCTTTGGGCACGTGCAGAGTTACTTGCCTTCTCTGGTCATCTGATACTGGAGGAAAATGTCAAAGGGAGAAATTCAAGCTCCTGTGCCTTCTGTTATTTTACATACATATATATCTATATCATCTATATCTATATTATCTATGTGTCTATATCTATATGTCTATATCTATATGATATAAGCAAAATAGCAGAAAGCACAGGATGTGTGTGTGTGTGTGTCCAAGTGTGCGCGCGCGCGTAGTTTAAATAGAGGATAAAGATGTCCTTGCACAATACAAACTCCATCAAAAGTAAAGCTTTGTTGAGCAGAGAACCAGGCAGCCCAGCCTAAGAAGTAAGAGACCCTGAGTTCCCTGAGGCTGAAACATGTGCCCAGGCTGCCTAAAAAAAGTTTTAACGTTTTTGTTTGCAACTGTTTTGCCCGCAGGTGCCACGGAAGATCCTGCATCCCAGAAGCTGCCCCATAATTATTCATAACGACCCATCTCCGGACTCAATAGAGACTGGTGAGTTCGGTTTGCAATCTTTCTTTCCAGCTTGAAGATACGTTCAGGCACTGTACGCTCACGTACACACATACACACACACACACACGTACACACCCACCAACCCACATACACACCAATGATCCTTCTAGTCACATTCCTCACAGTTGCCCCTTTCGCCCCCTGTATCTTTTTTTCTTTTTAACCCAGCTTTTGAAGCTGATAATTATTCAGGATTAAATGATGCGGAAGACAGACGCTTTTTTTAGTTTAATCGTCTGCGACGATAGCAAAAAGCAAAGAAACAACCAACCGCAATTCGCCAAACGCAAGCCTAGCTTTCTTTGCACATTGACTCTCGTACACGTCTATCAGCCTTTGAAGTTGGTTTCCAATGATTGGCCTGTGGTTTCCCTTTAGCCTTTGCTACCATCGATTGGCAAGATTTAGCGGACTGCACCTCAGCCTTTCAGCGGGAAGCTTCTACAGACGCCGTTCTTCATCAGGTAAATCGATAGTTCTCGCCCACCGGCCATTTTAGACAGGCGTGACTTGAATCGCGCATTTATGCCGGCTATTTTAGCTACATTAGACTGAGGATGCTTCCCTCGTTGCGCTTTGCATTGGGACAGAAGTGGCCCCGGTGCCTTGCAGAACGTCAAACGCTCAGGTGCTTGAGTTTCATTTCCACTGGGGAAAGCGACTTCCCATTAACCTGCACGGATTGATTTAGAAACCTGGACCTCATCCTTAGGAATCCTCCAGGTGGCAGCAGGTAGCCGACATTGGCTGTTTCCACAACTAAGCGGTGTTTGGTCTGGTTGGTGATGGGGTCCATTTAGATCTCAGGGGTCTTCAAACTTGACAGCTTTAAGACTTGTGGACTTCAACACCCAGAATTCCTCCTCCAGTCATGTTAACTCAGGAATTCTGGGAGTTGAAGTCCATAAGTCTTAAACTTGCCAAGTTTGATCTCGATAATATTTGGGAGGGAGACTGTTAGAAGATTCCAGAGCCATGGATGATCTTTAGAAATTGGGAAACATACCAGAAAAAGTCTATGGAGATTGTCAGTCATCCATGTCATGGTTGTCCCAAAGGTGCTTTTTCAAGAGGCAACTGGGACTTTCTGGTTTTTCTTTGAAGACCTTTTGCTTCTCATCCAAGAAGCTGGTCCAAGAAGCTGAAGAAGCAGAAAAAGGTGCTGGGAAGCCATTTCCATGGTATTACTGGGAAAGCAGTGCACCTACCCAAGAAGTATGGAGTTGAGATTGGATCAAAGGAGACTGAAGCACAAAACAGCCTTATTTTCCAGACAACTGTTAAAAATGGAAAGTAGAACAAATTCAGAGGGATTTAGGATGTCTCATAAATATTGCAATTTCAGATAGTAATTTCTAAAAATGAGAAGTGTGGATGCTTCAGTGCACCTGCAAAGAATTTTTTGGTAGTTATGATGAAGGGATACTGTAGAAAGCTTCCATTGCTTGTTGGTGTTTTCTCATAAAAGGTGTGTAGTGCCTGATTTAAAGGATCAGCATGCACACTTTGGGAGTGGAGGGATGATTTTAGAAAATGGAGTGGAAGATAAATTACTATCATCTTATTACATGGGTTCATAACAGAGTAAATCGTAATGTAGTTTGCTTGATTTTGGCTTTGTATGTCATGTGAAAACAGCCATCATGGTTTAAAAACTAGAATTTATGGCTTCAGATATTATACTAACCAACTATAGCTTAAACACTTGGAGTACAAACTAAATAATAATGGATTATTCAATAAATCATAGGTCAGTTTGTGTATGTCTGGGTGAAGCTATGGCAATTAATTTGGACTGCAATTCTATACACATTTCCTGAGATTTAGATCCACTGTACTGAGTTTCCTTTGAAATGGCTGCATCCTGGAGTGTATTGTTGAGCTTTACAAATGTTTTGCCATAATATTTTATGCCTTTCAGAAGTTAATGGAAGTGAATCCTCAGGATTCACTCTATGGGAAAAGAAGTGTATGGATTGGATTGCAGTCTTAGACGAGAATAAGTGGAATTCTTAGGTCAATGATGATATCCAAGAAGAAATGGGCATTTTGCACCTTCTCCACAACCAGAATCAATGAGATTAGGTAATAAAAGGATAGGGAAGATCCGTGGTGCGGAGGCTAAGTCGCAAATTTGCTGATTTTCCATTTTATTTATTTTGTAAGATGCGATTTTATAAAGTGGCAGCTTAGCCTGGTGCAATATGTGCCAAGGGCGGTGTTCACATGACCCACACCGGGCACAACCTAGTCAGCCAACCACGGCCACTAGAAAGAGAAACTCGCACACATTCGCTTGCTTTCAGCACTAGAGAAATGCCCAGTTTGGAAGAATGTGATTCGCTCGTGCAATCTAGCCAATTAGATCACGATGTGGCACGGCGGGAGAAGCATCGCCTGTGATGGTAGCACCTAGGCATTAAATCCACAAGGGCGATGGATCCAACTTTCTCTCGAAAGAAAATGGTGTATCGCAGCGAATACCTCAATAGGTATTCCCTTGACCTTAACTGCCGTGACAGTCCAACATCAGCCGTCCTTTTTTCTGCCTTTGGCATCATGTTCATGAGAGCTTGCTCCCTTTGCTGCCTGGGGTGGCCAGTGGATTTGCAGGTGCGCGTGGAGATGTTTATTATGCGTGGGAAGAAAACGTCAGAAGGTGTTTTGGGAGAAAAGTTTCCCTAATCTGCTCATTTCTTTTATACTTTTCAGAGCCCTTCCTTGCAACCTGAGAATGACTTCGATTTCCAGGAGTTTCGAGATGCCGTGGATAACTTCTTATCTGGCAAGTATGCAGAGAGAGCTTAATTGACATTTCCTGTAAGCAATGAAATGTTTCTATGAATTTCTTCAGTGGGCTGCCTATCACTTGATTAAAGAATGTATTTCAGTCATTGACCATGCATGCATATGTCATGTATGTCTACTTGGGTGTAAAGCCAACTTGCATTCTATTTGGCCTTGCTTATTTATTTTTATTTGCCATAATTATATGGCTGTGTCCATCTACAAAATATGATTCTGGATGGCAACAATAAAAAACATAAAATGACCATATTAAAAGGAACATCCCATGATTATACCTTTAATATTATTATTATTAAAAGGCTAGGAGAAAGAATAGATATTATAAACAATGGGGCCATCTCATTAAATCACATTTCCTTGAAATGAAGGAAAAATTATTTATATTTTGAAAAATAACATTTGCCACATTCACACTTCATTTGCACTGATATTTTTTGAGCTCATCTTCTTTACATACAAAAACCATTGTGCCAAAATATGGAGGAGCATTTAATTAAATACCCTAAATTGCTTCCAAATTCTTATTAACCAAGTACTACAGCTTTACTTTATATTACAATAGGTCTTTTTTTCTATTAAAATTACTCTATTATAATTACTTCTTTAGTAAAGAAACTAGAGACTTGTGAATGGGTGGCTACCTATAGCTTTTGCCTGTTTCAGGGCAAGGTATTATAATTTTTTTATCCATGACAATCTTTCATCCCACTTTCAGTATTTCTGTGGTTCCAATCAAATTCCTTCTGTGTATGGTTGTTATTAAATTTATATTGCAGGTTGTAGTGGGGAAAATAGGAGGAGGAAGCCGTGCTGGATATATTTGCTGTCTTGAATTATTTGTAAAAAATAATAAAGGTGGGATTTGAATAAATAAAATAAATTAGACGTTCCTTAACATTTGCTTCCATTTTAAAGCTATGCATGCATAATTTAGAGTAAGCTCTACTGGCACAGTGGAAATTGCTCACATGATCCATTTAACAATGGGCAAAAATGAAAGCCAGACAAGGAATAATGGATGGAAACTGAACAAGGAGAGTTTCAACATAGAAATAAGGAGAAATTTTCTGACAGTGAGAGCAATCAACCAATGAAACAGCTTGCCTTCAGAAGTTGTGGGAGCTTCATCACTGGAGGCTTTCAAGAAGAGACTGGATTGCCATCTGTCAGAAATGGTGTAGGGTCTCCTGCTTGGGCGGGGGAGTTGGGCTAGATGACCTACAAGGTCCCTTCCAACTCTGTTAATCTGTAAGAAAATCCTTTTAAATTTAGGGAAACTCCTTTTAATTAAATTTTCCTAATCTGATGCCCTCTAGTGGCAAATCCCTGAAATGTTTAGAATAATCTTTCCCCCTATAATCTATTTGTTTTTAGTGGGTGAAAATCAAGTTCTACTGGCAGGGGTGTGAGGAAAAAATATATGGTGGCTGCAGCCATGTGATCAAAGCCCTGTCATTTTTAGGTGAGTTTCATGTGCAGCACCTATAAAAGGGGAAGCGTTGTGGGTTGGACATACAGTTGTGGCTGGCAATCTTTTGCTTGTTTGTTTGTTACCCCTTCTGTAGACACTCATGTCTACAGGTAATCCTCAATTTACAATCTTTCATTTAGTGGCAGTTCACAGTTACAATGGCACTGAAAAATGTGACTTATGACGGTTGTTCTTACTTACCACCATTGCAGAATCCCCATGGTCATGTGATCAAAATCCAGATGCTTGGCAACAGGCATGTATTTATGATGGTTGCAGGGTCCAAGGGTCATGGGATCACCTTTTGTGACCTTCTGTCATTCCTCTGTTGGAGACTGACTCCGAGGGAGAGGAACAGCCAACAGGGAGTAGAAGTGTGGCTCGGGAGGTTGTGGAGGAGGCTGGGGAAGGGCAGAGGTTGGCTGGGTAGTCAGAGGAAGACCCAGGCCCATCCCCTCTCCATCCTAGGGCACACAGGGAGGAGAGGATAAGGGAGAGACATGAATGGCATGGTCTATGGGGGAGGAAAGGGCCTTGGTCCTCTTCATGGGCTGCAGCTGTGAGAACTGGTTAAAAGGACGGACATGCGTATGGGTCAGTGCTGGAAACAAAGCGTGGAAATATCTGTAGTCTGTCATTCCTCTCTGAGTTTGGTGTCCTTCCCAGTGTGTGTTCCAATATTTGTGGACGTCTTCAAGCCCTTATCTTGCCTGGTTCCCTTAATTGCTTCAGTGTGGTTTGTGTTGTTTTTACTCTTTATAATGTATAGGCATTTTTAGTTTAAATGGCATTTCCTCCTTTTCGTAGCTGCTTGTGGGGGAATTTTTTGTCTCCAGTCAAGGATATTTGGAGCTTTGAAGCAAAGGGAAGGAATAAAAGAGGCTTCACCTGTTTTTGTGATTGTGTTTATTTTGTATCCCACCCTGGGTCATCACACCTTCTGACAAGCAAAGTCAATGGAGAAGCCAGATTCAGTTAACAACTGTGTTACTAACTTAATAACTGCAGTGATTCACTTAACTGTGGCAAGAATAGTCATAAAATGGGGACAAAACTTCCTTAACAACCTATTTTACTTAGCAACGGATATTTTTCACTCAATTGTACATAGTAGAAAGTTAAGGACTATCTGTATTGGTAAGAGTTCTTTTTGAATGAAGGAATTTAAACTGAAAAAAATATTGTTCTTCTGCCATATTCATCATCGGATGTTGGCAATCATGTTGGAGATCCTATTTTTATCAACAGCTGCACAAAAGCTGTTGAGCTTTATCCAAAACAGTCCCCTAGATTTTGAAGCCATGATGTTCTTCTTCTTCCTGGACCTCATTTGCTTTTAATTTTTCCTAGAGTATGCCATACTTTTCCGGGTGTCACATCACATGTCCAAAATATTCTAACTTTTGCTTTTTTATGGTTTTGATGATTTCCCTTGGCTTTCCCAGGTGGCTTATCCCCTCCTCATTTCTGATTTTGTCAATACAGCTTATATGTAACAGTTGCCTGTAAATCCACATTTCAAGTGCTTCTAGTCTCTTCAAGTGGCTTTCTGTCAGAGACCAGCTCTCCACTCTGTAGAGTAGGATGGAAAAGATGTAGCATCCGACAAGCCTGATTTTCAATCTTAATTATAATGTTAAGCTTATGTTGTGACTCCAAAAGACCTTTTTCATTTTGAGGAATGCTATTCAGAAAATATTATTTATTTATTTAAGTTATTTATTTGTTTGGTCTTGTATGCCGCCCTATCTCCCGAAGGACTCAGGGCGGCTCACATCATAAAAAACACACAATACAAAAGTTAAGATTATTTAAAAATTATTAAACCCAATTCAAGCCAAACAAATTATCTAAAACCCAAAAACTTTAACATTTAAAAGCTAACCACCCCCCTCAGTCCAGGCCGGCTTGTTCGAATAACCATGTCTTAAGATCGCAGCGGAAGGAACGGAGGTTGGGGGCCAATCATAGCTCCAGGGGCAGCTGGTTCCATAGAGTGGATGCTCCCACAGAGAAGTCCCTACCCCTGGGGGCCACCAGCTGACATTGTCTGGCCGACGGCAGACAATGGCCCTGTCTGTGGGCGCGCACCGGGTGATGGGCATTCGATGCTGGCAAGAGACGTTCCCGCAAGTAAAATATTATAAAATATTATAAAAAGCCAAATGGGATAATAGCTGCTTAATCATACTATAGCTGAATAACCTGTAGCCTTTAGCTTAAGTTCAATGCTCATCTGAAAGACAACAGTTCAAACCTCTGGAAAGAACTGTCTGCAACCTGATGCTGCTTTTTTGGGATTCACCGACATTATTTCTGAGTTAGTTATTCTGCGCTTTATTTAGCTTTAATTGCTCCCCGGCTACATTGTACACATGCCAGCAAGATAAATGGAGTTAACCAGCTATATAATTTTATTCCTATTCTTCTCCAGATCCTTCTCCTCTGATGGCTCCTCTGTTGGATTTTCCTTTCCCTGTGGATAGTGGAAGCCCCCCCAGTCCCTGCCTCCAGAAACATATACAAATCGATCCGAACCTAGAAAGTGTCTCGTCCACTGAGCAGTACTGGAAAGAATTGGCAGATCAAAATCAAAAGGCGCTGGGGGATGCACTTGTGGAAAATAATCAGGTATGAAGAGCAAACAGCTATGAAAAGTAAGGTAGGCATTTACTTAGCAGCAAGCCATTTGAACAATAATGCATTGAGCACTGCAGCAAGTTGAATAATACTGAGATGAAAAAATCCAGGCAACTCCTAGATGGAAGCAAAGTATTTTGCCTATCTCGTTACTGCTGTCTAATGGTGTGCAGGTTTTTGTACCTCAAATATGGCAGCTGTACTATAATTAATAGGAAGAGAGCCACTCTGATGTAGTAGCTGAGCATCAGCTGAAAGACATAGTATCACCTTAGGCATAAAGCCAGTTGGGTGACCTTCCTTGGGCCAGTTATTCTCTTTCAGTCCTTAGAAGGAGGCAATGGCAAATCACTTTGAAATCTTGCACCCACAAAAAATTGCAGAGACTAGTCCAGGCAATTGCCAGGAGTCAAACACTGACTCAAAGGCACCAAAAATAAAACAAACAATTACTAAGAAAATGACATGCATTGGTTTTAGCTGCATCTGTCTATAACATTTTTTAAAAAACCTGAAAAAAATGATTTTCTACTGAAAATAAATTTCAGTATTTCTTTGATTTGTATGTTATAGGCTAATATTTTAATGTGCAGTTTAAAAATGTAGGTTGAAAAACTTGAATTTCACTGCCATTCATTAAAATTAAGCAATGAACCACTTTAGCAAGATAAAGTTTTTGGGAGGAGGGGAGAGAAGGGAAGGGATAGATCACAAAGTTTGGTTGTTGGCAACATTTGTTTGACAAGGTATTCTGTGCTCGTGATTCCTACCTGACCATATTCATTCCCAACAGCTTCAAGAGACATTGACCCAAAAGCAAGAAGAAATTGCTTCTTTGAAGGAGAGAAATGTCCAGCTGAAAGAATTAGCCAGCCAAGCCAAGCAGCTTGCTTCTGTGCTAGATGTAAGTGCTAAAGTGTCTCTCCCAGTAAGTCACTTCTATACCACTTTTAGGTGGTCATACCATCATAAAGCAAAGTTGTTTTTATGGTCAAAATGGCTTCACATAACTCATAAAAAAACTCTTGGGTTAAACCCTGGTGTATTCTCCAAGCATAAAATCAGAGATTAATTCTGACATATTACACTAAAGTTAAATTTCTTTTATGTCTCCCTGGCTTCCTGATCAATTAGACTTTATTTTTGTTTAGTCTCTTTTAATTAAGAAAAAAATTAGGAACTATGCTACAAAACAAAGCAACTCTGGCGACTGTTATCTGGCAGGAATTAGGAGATATGCTTTCTCTGCCACAGGCCCTGCCTTCTGGAATATCCTCTCTTCAGAGGTTAGGATGACCCTGATCTTAGTGGCTTTTCATAAGGCCTTGAAGACCTGGTTATCTGCTCAGGTCTGGGCCCCTGAGTGTCTGAAGGGTTCTGTTTCCTGACTATATGGACACCTATGATGATGGTTTAGCTTGACCACCATATGTATTTATTTTTATACTATACTGTATTTAAACTGTGTTAATGATTGTACAATGCCCAGAGTCACTTACCTGAGATGGGCAGCTATAGAAATGAACATACATACATACATACATACATACATACATACATACTTCAGGAATACATAGAGGGGCATTAAGGGAGGAAAAACAGCAACTTAGTACTGGGAAAGGGGAAATCCTGAGAAAGAAACTCAAATTAAGCCTGTCTTGATTCTATTTGGAATAAGATGAGCAAAGGGTCATATGTGAGGTGGGCAGCTATATAAATAGAAAATGAATGAATGAATGAATGAGAAACTATTGTAGGCTTTCATGATTATGTATTATATCCTATAACAATAAAATATCACCCCTATAAGACAGGAGTCTGTTTCCTGATCTGGTCTATTTCAGAGGCACCAAACTCTAGCATCATTTTTATTTTCTCTAATATTCTTAAATATTCTTAAAGAAACCAAATGCTGGATGATTATGGCCTACTGTTTGGTTTGTAATTATGTGTTGTGGCTAATAAACAAGATTAATTGAATAGGGAAGGTACAGAATGGATCATGGGTGTTTTTTGTCTTGATGTGCTGATTTTGTGAATGACAAGACCTCACCCATGGCAGCCATTTTATGAGACTCTCCACAAAAATTCAAATATGAGTATGTACCCAAATGAATTATTTTCTGCTTGTTTTTAGTGTATGAGCAATTTTAGCAATGTAGTCTGTCAGGGAGTAAAATAATAAGCATGATATGCAGCTAATGTCTTCCAAAATTTGTGCTTTTGATTGTGGCAGAAATTGATGCTCCCTCAGAGCAAAGACTGTGCTGACCTTTCCCTCAGCTGTGGCCCTGGCAAGAGAAGCCTTGAACAGATATCAGTTCCTGAGCATGAGGAGGACATGGAAGTGAATGAAATCTTAAGGGAAATATCGGAAAAATGCAATGCAGCCCTGCAGTCCATTGATGATGACAGAGGCCCGAAACGTCCTCGTGGAGAGAATGAAGCTGTCCACATGTATGGAGCTTTCCATGGGCTGCAGACGTGCAGCAGTCACAGTTCCCTGGACTTGAGTGGAAGTGAATTTGAGGAAGGGGTGTCATTCAAGACGTCCATCAAAGAGCATTGTAACATTAGGACACTGGCCTTTCCACAAGGCAATGCTTTTACTGTTAGGACAGCCACTGGGGGCTACAAGTTTAGATGGGTCCCCAGCTGATTGAAGAGGGAAGTGATCAGCTAACTACAGTTGCCAAAATCCTATTCATGCTCACATATAAAGTGATACATACCATATAAAGCGGTACGGCTAACAGAAGTAAAGAAAAGTTCCTAGTATTTAAGCTAAGCTTCTTCTTCATTGGAAAATCCTGTTAGGGTTGCCCATGCAGGAGGATCCAAAAAAGTGGCCTTGATGGTATGACTGAAACTCTGCTTTATTTTATGCACTAAAAAGGGGTGGCATGTCAATTGTATGGAGACATCTTACCCCCTCTCCCACTGCAAGGATATTTATGGTGCTAGACTACAACTACCTGGTCTCAATACTTGAATTACTTAAATAATCCAGGGTCAAAACTGATTAGATATACTTTAGCAATGGCTGCTTGGTTTTCTTTTTATTGCTGACTTGCAATGCCAGTCCTAAGTTGGCTTCTGTAGCATGGTTTTGTTTGATGATGTTGGATTACTCCCTCTACCTCCGTATGATTACCATTGTTCTTTTCTTCAAGCACCTCAGAAGAGCAACTTCTTCTTCTAAAGCTGCACATGTCCTCTTGACTTCTAGCTAGAGTAGCTCTTCTCTTCTCACTGCTCTCTGCTCTCTGTTCTGCTTTTTTCTTCTTTACCTTACAGATGCCTGGAGGTTTCTTCCTCATACTACTTCAGCAGACTGTGTCCCTAAAGTAATCTAACAATGCCAGTGCAAGAGATTTCCTTTCTGGAAAGGGCTCCTGATTTTGCACAAGTGTCTCATAGCACAGATAGGTATATTTAGGCTTATTGACTGAAATACCCTTAAAACTAATTTGTAGAGTTACCTGCCAAATATATAGTATACCTTGTGCAAAGTTTCAAAGGGGTATTCAGGTGAAGCATCCTTCCATCATTGGATGATTAGGTAGCTTCACAAATCCAATAAAATGTGTTTGTGACTCAGAAAAGAAAAGCAGTAGTGGCTTGCTGATTTTTGATGGTCTTCTCTGCACACACATGTGTGTGTGCGCACAAAAACTGAAAAGCATAAGCATAAGAAGTAGCTGGGCATAGTCCACCTCAAGATTTGAATGCCTTCCTTGATAGTGTTTGGCATCAAGGTAGATTTGCAAAGCAAAACAACACCTTCTCACATAATTCCACATAGTGTATGATAATCCATTCCATGGCATATTTTTCAATCCCACATTATAGAAAGATTTGATATACTAATGTACACAACCTTTTTGGTTTTCTTCAAAGGCTACTTGAATGGACCCAATATTTTCTCCTAATAGGGAGAATATATTTTTTCAAGTAATCATCTCTTTGCTTAGAAAGATTATCATGTTCATAAGTTTGACTAGGGAGAGAGGGATCTTCAGGAAAATTACCTACGAAGGTCAGTATAAATAAAATTTTCAACTGGATAGTGAAAGAAGTGTGACATTATGTATAGGAAAAAACAGAAATCTTCACAGTTGTTGTAGACTCCACCAGAAGTTCTAGGTAGGTTAATAGACTCAAACAATCTAGATTTACCATGATCATAATTACTGTCATCATTATTTGCTATGGGCTTAAATAACACTTGTTTAACGGAATATTTACCGTTAAAAAAATATTGCTGAAGAATAGAACTTTTCCAGGCTAAGATTCTGTTCTTAAATTGAATTCTTAAAAGTTACAAAACCATGCTGCATCTATACTCAAAATACATTTTATTAAGTAAAAATCTGCAGATGTGTTTTTGGAACCAAATGATCCTTGGCCTGTTTCAGAAATTGGGTTAAACTCTGGATTTTTAGGATAGGGTTGACAGAATATGGCATAATTGACTGAATGTAGCACATCAAAGCTCAAGAAATCACATTATAACACATCATATGGAATAAATCAAGCCATAAATGTGTTTAAGTGATACATGGTAAAAGGAAGAGGGCCATGAAGAATTATTAAAGAATGGAATAATTTATTGTTTTGATCTTACAGCTAGTAATGTATTACTTATACATATAAAGGCTGAAAGCCAGCATTTAAAAAAATAAAGGACTTAAGACAGGAACATAATTGAGTATTATCCTATCTCTTCCAATACCCCCTGTAAAATCTTTATGTATGATAATGGATTTATGCAAATGTGTTCTCCTATGAAAATGACAAAATGGCCGATATTTGGTTGATATTTTATATTAATTTGTAATGTTATCAACAATGTGTCTTGGGCTTTTCTCCCTTTAATCATAACAACATGGGCTCTGTTCCTTAAAATCTTCTCTATATAAAAGAAAATAGCTGTCATTCTCTTTATTTCTTTGGCTATTATTCTGTTCATGTGTTTATTTTTGTTCCAGAAATATAGGCAATATATTGCTCACATAGTCACAATACTTTTTTAAAAAAAAATTGGAATGGATGTGATTTGACACCACCTATTCCAATTCTCAACTATAACTCCTAAAAATTTTTTTGTTTTCCCCTCAATTCTGGCTCCTTCTAATAATGTGGTAATATCATCAGATAGCATTTTATGGCTCTCTCAGAAATACTAGCCATAAGCCCGTCCTCTTACATATTACTCACCCATTCACTGGACCATGTTGTATCTGGTATAGTTTTGACGTACATGACATGAACCCGGTCAATTCTTTATTCAATAAACTATGGTTAACCCAATAATGGCTTAGCATATTGTGTGAAAACAGCATTAATTTATGGGACGAAGGCTAAAATTAATTCAGAAAAATGGTTTTGATAAGTAGTTCTCATTTATAGTGACTGCTTCTGTTAAGTCTGCATGAAGAGTCAGACGCGAAGAGTTCCAGCAAAGAGTTTATTCAGTGACTACAGCTCGAATGGACCCGAGTTGGCTGGGCTACGGCTGCCTCTTATAGCCTGCAGCCGTAGTTGCCAGCCAATGGGAGTGCAGGGTTTCTTCCCGCACTATTTAAACCAATACCATTTGACATTTTACAAGAACAGTTCAAATAAACCAATAACATTCAAACCTACATACATAACAGCTTCATAGAGTGATTATTTACAGTTATGATGGTGATGAAAAAGTCACTTTGCTACTAATCCTCCCATCTATGACATTGACAGGTCTGTAAAATAAGCTGAAGTAAGATAATCAGCACAGTTGTAGTTTCACTTAGTGACTGCTTTACTTAATGATTGAATTGCTGGTTCCAACGTGATTGCTAAGTTAGGACTACCTGTAATAATGTTTACAGAGTTGCTTTAAATGTAGGGAAAAGTTTGACTTTGCTGTTATCCTGATAACCATAGCCCGAATAGTCAAATTTCATTTCATTTGTCTGCAGCTTTGTGATCCTTGGTCATACAAATAGGGGAATCTGGGAGTTTTAATTCAAAAAGCAATACGATTAGGGAAATGTTTAGAAATATTTAAACCTGACACAAAACTAAGCAATTAAAGTTTAAAAATTGCTGAAGCGTATGTAAATAATCAGCACATTCAAATATATGTTTTAATGTTGTAAGCCACCTGGAGTTGCATTATTATTATTATTATTATTATTATTATTATTATTATTATTATTATTTATTGGACTTGTATGCCGCCCCCTCTCTGCAAGGACTTGGGGCGGCTCACAATAAAAACACCATGACAATAAATATATAAAAAACAATTAAATTTGACAAGCCCAATCAATAAAATAGTTAAAAATACATTAACCGCCCCCCCCAGGAGGTCAGTCCAGCCCAGCCTGTTCAAACAGCCAAGTCTTCAGACCGCGGCAGAAGGAGCAAAGATCAGGGGCCAAATGGAGCTCCAAAAGAAGTTGATTCCACAAGGCGGGGGCCGCAACAGAGTAGGCCCTCCCCCGAGGCATCGCCAGCCGACATTGTCTAGCCGACAGCACCCTGAGGAGTCCCTGTCTGTGCGCACGCACAGGGCGATTGGTATTTGATGTTGGCAGGAGAAGCTCCCGCAAGTACCCCGGACCCAAATCGTAAAGGACTTTGAATGTTAAAACCAACACCTTGAATCTCACCCAGAGGGCAACCGGCAACCAATGCAGCTCGCGCAGGAGGGGTGTAACATGGGAGTATCGGGGAGCTCCCATCACAACCCGCGCAGCCGCATTCTGCACCAGCTGAAACCTCCAGATGGTATGCAAGGGCAGTCCTAGATAGAGAGCATTGCAGTAGTTAAGTCGGGACATCACAAGTGCATGAGTGATCGTGCGAAGGGCATCTCGGTCCAGATATGGGCACAACTGGGGAACCAGTCGGACCTGGGCAAAAGCCCCCCTGGTCACGGCCTTCACCTGCTCCTCCAAACTGAGCCGTGAATCCAGGAGGACCCCCAGGTTCCGAACCCTGTCCACAGGGGGCAACACCTCTCCCCCTATGACCAAATATGGAATCAACTGGCTGAGTTGCCTGTACGCACAACCACTCAGTCTTGGCCGGATTGAGCTGTAGTCCGTTCCTGCCCATCCAGATCCATACCGCATCCAGACGCCGGGTCATCACGGTGAAATGGGCAGCAAACAAATTTAATAAATAAATGAAATAAATATGCAACAACTGTTTCTGTAGTCTATCATTATCCACATCTAGGAAATTGTAAAGTTAGTGGTAAGAGACAGAGGTCAAAATAGTTTATTAAAGATTAACAGTATTAACTCCTTCACTTTGAAAGGAGTATTCCTTTTTTTAAAATTGTTCTTGTTTTGATAGAGTTACTCACGTGTGGTCAAGTGACTTCAAGTGAAGTATGCATTTATATTTTGTTATATGAACATATCCACTATAAGAATCCAGCAATTTTTCACATTTACAAAAACATAGAAATATTAGCTAGATCAGAAACAGTGATGGCACTTACTTTTGAAATTTCAGAAGCTGATCAAGAAATCTCTTATTGCCCCCACACCTTTTAAACATCTTGATACTTAAAATATCCTGGGCTTTGTGAAAAGTCAAGCCTCTTTCCCCTGTGCTTTCTTAGGGAGCCTTGTGGTTGCACAATGTTTTGTTCCTACCTGGTCATTCAAGGAAATAGCAATAGCACTTAGACTTATATACTGCTTCATAGTGCTTTACAGCAGTGGTTCTTAACCTGGGCGATATTGCTCCCCAAGGGGCAATTTTGCTTTTCGGGGGGGGGCGATGGAATGAAAAGGGGCGATGTGGGGGCGAAAGAATGAAAGGGGGCAATATGGGGGAGATGGAGCGAGATATATTGGGGGAGAGAGAGAGAGAGAGATCTATATTGGTAGATAGGTAGGTAGGCAAAAAGACAGACAGGTAGGTAGATAGGCAGGAAGGCAGGCAGGCAAACAAACAGACCTTTTGGATGGATGGATGGACAGGCACCAGTTCAGTTGCGGTACAAGTCAATGGGGTGAGCCTGCAGGGCCGGCGCCTCGAACACCCCCCTGCTGCCTCTTAGCATCCCCAAGGGGGTCGGCAGAGGGGTGCGACAGGGGGGCGTTCAAGGTGCTGGCCGGCCCTGCAGATTCACCCATTGACTAGCACTGCTCCGGAGTCGGCGCCTCCAATGTGGAAGCAGTAGCACGTTACGTGCCGCTGCAGCCGCATTTGATGCGCCACCCCCTGCCGCCTCTTAGCGCCCCTCTGCTGGCCCCTTGGGGATGCTAAGAGGTGGCAGGGGGGTGGTTATGTTGGGGGAGGGGGGCGATGACAACTCCCTCAATGGCTCAAGAAGGCGATTCTTTCAAAAAGGTTAAGAACCACTGCTTTACAGCACCTTCTACAGAGTCGGCATATTGCCCCTGGGTCCTCATTTTACCGACCTCGGAAGGATGAAAGGCTTAATCAACCTTCAGCCGGTCAGTATCAAACTCCTGACAGTGAGCAGAGTCAGCTTGCAATACTGCATTCTAACCACTGCGCCACGGTGGCTCTTACCGGAAATACAAGGAGAGACACCTTTCTACAAATTCAGTAGTCCTGTCAATACTAAACTTTCAAAGATGTAAAATACATAGGTCCACTTGGTAACATTTTGAAATTTTAATTCATCCATTCTACTAGCCTTTTCTACAAGAGATAAATTCTACCAGAGCTGCCTTATAGTTTGTTTTATGACCACAATGAATCGTCCAAATAGGCACCCAGAAAGTTCTTTAATTCCAGTTTTGGTTAGAGTGGCAGAGCATCTAATCAACAGATGGAGCAGTAGCTCAACTGGCATAAGGCATCAAGGGCATCAGATACAGATTCATACTTAACATGAGTTCCACTCAGGTTGGGAGAAATGGCTCCGTGGAAATTTTTTATTGATGTCTCCTTCTCCTGGCAACGTGGTGGGTGCCTGAAAACATGCAGTGGAAGAGTTGTTGTCATTCCTGAAAAGCATGGCCAGCTAGTGTATCTTAATATAAAAAAGGTCAATAACTTACATCTCTGTCCCATTCTCCACCCTTACAGTGCCACTTCTATCCTTTAAAGCTTTTTATACTTTCCAAAATAACGTATAAAGTAAGTGCTAAATAATAAAAATAAATAAATAAATAAATAATAATAAAAAAACTCACAACAAATATCAAAGATGTCAATTCTATGCTGTTGTATTTCCCCCTGATGTTTACCATGAAGGATGGTACAACTGATGCCAGATTGTGTAAGTAAATACCCCACCTTAAGTGGTTTGAGATACAGGTAGTCTTCATTAATCATTTATC
This sequence comes from Naja naja, assembly GCA_009733165.1. Classification (NCBI taxonomy): domain Eukaryota; kingdom Metazoa; phylum Chordata; class Lepidosauria; order Squamata; family Elapidae; genus Naja; species Naja naja. Next base: position 281,299,216 of record CM019149.1, read on the forward strand.
ACAACTGGGACCCACATTTTAATCATTAAGTGAAGAAGTTACTAAGTGAAACTGTGACTATGCCTATGATCTTACTTTAGCTTTCCTTTGCTTTACAGAAGGTCATACAAATGAGGACTGATCACATAGTTATTTTTTTATCACCGTAGCAATGATGCATGGTCACCAAACAAGGCTGTCACTAAACAAGTACTACCTGTAAGTTCAGATCACCTCTACACTCACAAAGTTCAGTGCAGGATGAAGGAATAAGGGCACAGGATAAGGAATGATTTATCAAATAGCCAAAGAGTAAAATAACATTAATGTTTAATTTCCACAAAAATGCAAATAAGGTATGTATTTTTATGTGCACACTCCAGTCTGATATGTATTTTTTCTTACCAAGGTTGGAGTTAAGGTTTGTTTGACTTTTGCTTGCAATTACAAATATATAAACCACAGGAGTGGGATCAGAAAATGTCAAATGACAGTCATGACCATATGCTCAAAGTCTTGCCGATTTTTTCATATGTTGCACGTGAAAAGGGATCAGACTTCAATCCCACAATCATAGTTATATCCTATTTTTTAACTCTCCTTTCAGTTGTTTCTGATATAAAACACAATGATTGGTTTTGCATGCCCTTTAAACCAAAGCCAAACAACAATATAGTTTGGCACAATATGTAAATCCACCCAATACAACATTATCATCTTGTATTCTTGAGCACTAGGTTGGGTTTAAAAGTCTAGGGTTAGAATGTTGAGAAAACCTGCTTATAATTAGCATCAATAGCAATGTATTGTTAATTATGGTTACTAAAATTTCTGCTGTGGTTTGAAACTGTCCAAGTTCCTGCTTAAACTACCAAACTCTTTTCTCCAAAACTAATTTGGTGATATGTTTGTGTTCACACAAATTCATTAAATATGAAAACATATGATTCGGTACTGGTGAGCAGCTCTTGAGAATTATTCACAAAATTTCACAGTCAAGGGCATTTGAAGTCAGTTCAACTGAGAAGTTCACACCTCATTTTGGCATTAAAAGATCTATTATTTTAAAACAAGACACTTTGTAACTTGTTGTAAGTATGAGAAATCTCTGAAAAATTAAAATAAATTTCAATGATAAATAAAAATCAAATATCCAGTTGGTGGGAATTGTATGGAATGTAGACAAAAACCCAACAGCAAAGGGGATTTCCAAGTATATGTTGTGTTCCTTTGTTTGATTTCCCCACTGGTTGCATACAAAGTATGAGATATTTCATAATCAGAATGCCTGTCCTTGGCACTAAGAGAAATTTAACTTTAAGTTACACACAGTAATATAGTTTATTAATTTGTATCACTACCTGTAATAGAGAAATAAAATATAAACATGTGTAGATCACTATAAATGCAACAATAACACCTTGTGTGAAGACTTTTAAAAATGGAAAATCATGATGAAACAGATTTAATACTGGAAAGGAAGTGACTTGAGCTAAATCTACAGTAACTGTGTCATCTGACCCCAGACATTAGCAAACATTGTGGACAGGCATAAAATGCTACCTTTCAACGTTTTATGTTTTATTGGACTGCAAGTCTATACACATTTGCTTAGGATCTACTTATAAATTGATATGAACATTTGCACAGAAAATTCAAGCTGTCCAGAGTCACTTGAAAGAGTGGCATATAAATTTAATCCATCGATCAGTCACTTTGTATGGATATATTCTCCATATTCTCCATATTTTTCATTTACTTTTATTTTATTTATTTATTTATTTGTCAAGCAATTATTAGATAACAGATATAAGTATAAACATGGTTATGAATACATGAAATGGATACTAATAAGAAAAGAAAGAAACAAAGAAACAGGGACGGTAGGCACGTTGGTGCGCTTATGCATGCCCCCTACAGACCTCTTAGGAAAGGGGTGAGGTCAATAGTAGACAGTCTAAGGTTAAAGTTTTTGGGGTTTGGGGAAGAAACCACAGAGTCGGGTAGCGTATTCCAGACATTGACCACTCCGTTGCTGAAGTCGTATTTCCTGCAATCAAGTTTGGTGTGGTTTACGTTGAGTTTGTATTTATTGTGTGCTCTTGTATTGTTGTGGTTGAAGCTGAAGTATTCATTGACAGGTAGGACATTGCAATGGATAATTTTATGTACTATACTTAGATCGAACCGAAGGTGTCGTAATTCTAAGTTGTCTAGGTCTAAAATTTCAAGTCTGGTGGCATAAGGTATTCTGCTACAAGTAGAGGAGTGGAGAACTCTTCTTGCGAAATATTTCTGGACTTTATTTTCCAGACTTGAAATAATTTGAACCTCCTACTCAGAAGTGGTATTCAGCAGGTTCTGACCAGTTCTGGAGAACCAGTAGCGGAAATTTTGAGTAGTTTGGAGAACCGGCAAATACCACCTCTGACTGGAGATTTTACAGTATTCTTCCCCTGCCATGCCCACCAAGCCATGCCCACAGTACCGGTAGTAAAAAAATTTGAATCCCACCACTGCTTCTACTACAAGCAGAATAATAGTTTCATGGAGGCATTCAAAAATATAGCTATTTTACTATTAAATTCCTGTTCTATCTTACTTTATTTTTATATATATTTCCCCTTTACATCCAGAAAGAAAAATCAATTAAAAAACAAAACAAATTCTTGTTTAATTTAGTACCAGCATGCATACCAATGATTGCGGTTTAAATTTAAGTGCTTTGATTAAATGCGTAACCACTGAAAACCTTCTGTACTTATGTGGTTACTAACAAACTATTGTAGCTGAGTGTCGAGTACAGCAAATAAATTCATCTTGGCTGAATCTTCTCTTTAGAGCTATAACTAAGTTATTTTTAATTCTATATTTAAACAGCTGTGTGTTGTTCAACAAACTGAAAAAAAGTCTATGTATTTTTGTAGAAACACTTTCTATTATTGGCCATATCTACAATTAGCAGAATAATTTATGTAACCATTGAAATGATTAGAACATTTTAAGTCTGTCAAATTATCAATGCATGATGCATTGACAAATGGGGTATGTGGAGGCCAAAAACGGCCAAAGGGTGGGGGCTGGCAGGTGGGCGGGGCTTTGGCCACATTCGTTCTACAAGACATTTCCACCCACTTTTTTGGGGGGAAGGGAAGTATGTCTTATAGTGCAAAAAATATGGTATATTGATTGAATGGATAACCACATAGTAAGCAAATAAATAAATAGAACCACCTATGATAGAGTGCCAGTTTGCTGTAATGGTTAAGGCATCAGGTTAGAAACTGGGGGACTATGAGTTCTTGTAGTTAAGCTATCAAGGTGACCTTGGGCCAGTCACACTGACTTAGCCCTAGGAACAAGGCAATAGCAAATTACTTCTGAAATCTTCCCAAGGAAACTGCAGAGACTTGTCCAGGCACTCATTGTGAATCAAAACTGACTTGGAGAAGACAAAAAATGGAATAAGAACATAATAAATATGTTAAGAATAGAATAAGTAGTATAAAATATTCTTACAATTCAAAATGTTCATAACATCAGTTCATAAGAGACTGTAGACATTGAGCTGAGAACAGTTTCCTGAGGGTACTTTCCATTGAACATAATGGGACTTAATTTTGAATAGATATCAAATATCCTAGTTAATATGTTTAGCATTTGATTGTAAATTCAAATAACAATAGCAAAACTGTTTAGAAAAGAAGAACGTGACTCAGCCCCAGGAAAGAGGATTAACATTCTATTTATTCCCTCCGAAGAGATCTCAGTTATGCTTAAGACTCCTATTGAAATCAGTAATATATCTAACATGGGTGTCAAACATGATTGTGTCACAGGATGTATCGTGACGTATCGCGACGCTTTTTGCCTTTGCGGAGCTGGAGTGGGCACGGCCTGCATGTGATGTATCCGGCCTGTGGGCGCCAGTTTGACAGGCTTGAAGGCTAGATATTTGCAAACTTCCATCTTCTTTTATTTAAAGAGACTTTACCTAACCTATCACCCTTAATTTTCAGACATCATGGTTAAGGGCCATACTGGAAAAGAGTACCCGTATCCGTAACTATCTGGAAGGCCACAGGTTGAAAGGTTTTGGGATGCAGTTCTGACATGTCCTCATAAGAGTTAAAAGAACTTCTTCACCTTCGCTATTCTTGTCAATTAGGTGTACTTTGGCTAAACCCCAGAATAGGAGAATGAGATATGTTAGATGTTGTACTTTAAAAGAACTTTAACTCTCCTGTTTATATGAAGAACTACTCTTTTTTAGCAAATACTTAATGAAAAACAAATATTCAGCTACTGGTCTTGATTTCAAGAACCCACCTGCTATGTGATATATTTATAACTTTAAAATAGTGTTACGTGTGTTATATGAAAACCTTCAAAATTATGTTTTACTCATTTTTGGCAGAAGAAACCGAAGTACTTCACAATTCAAAAACTAGGATTTTTATTGGACATTTTAGACATTTGTGCATTGTTATCATCATATAAAACAAAGCATAGAATTGTGAATAAATATTTTAAGATAGATAGCCACATACCCCAACCCAATCCAAAGTAATTATATAATGAACAATATTCAGCGCACTTTTTATTTTAAGCATACAATTCAAACCAGTATTCTCTTAGTATATTGGAGCCACGTCTCTCAGAATTCTCCAGCAATATTTGTAGGGTGTTAGATGAATAAAGTTTAGACCAGTATCAAACCAGTGAACAGAACCATGGCATTGAATGTGCTGCCTAGAACTCCAGTGACATGAGTGACAGCATGCCATTCAGCCAATGATGTCATCATCCACCATGTCAATGGCTTCATTGATTATTCACCATACTGGCTTCCCTCTACTCCCACCTTATCTTCTGTTGTTTTTGCCACTACTTCACTGAGTGAAATTGAATTGAAAGAAGTAAATCAATAATAATTTCTCCTTCAAAGGTGATAGCAGACATAGTAGAGTCCAGGCAAAGATTCAGACAATAATGAGGGCAGACATTAAGCCTTTCCACAGCATAGTTTACCTTGGAGTACAAAGAAAAGTTATGAGTGGATCCATAATGGAGGAAGTCTATACACAACAGAACTTAATCCAGTACTTGGGAGATGTGAAGCTCCTATTAATGCTTGGAAAGAGCAACAAGTAGGGAATTATATAATGAATTTGCACTGGTTTCATAACTAGAAGGAGAAAACCAAGCCTGACTTTCAGTATTTGTTGGGTTCTGTTCCATTCTGAAGACTGTCATTTCCAATCTGTGCCAGGAAGGAAAGGAAAATTATAAAAAAACATAGAGATATATTTGAGGGGGTGGTATTTGCAGCTGACTGTAAAGGCAAAACTGGGATTTCTGTGGGATAATCAAGTTATAGTCCTCAATACCATTTCAAAATTCTTCATGCAATCTATTTTACAAACTTCTATTGGGAAGTGGGGAGGTTATATTCCAGAATTAGCAGAGGCTAAAAAAAAAGAATTGGGGAGAATATATCACTCATCACTTGGGAAGAGGGAGTTACCCTTTCTCCATATGCCCTCTCTAAACAATATCCTTGTGGCTCTCAGGAATCACCTATCTTTGATGGAGATGAAAAGTCATTTTCTCCCACTCATTTCTATTTTCTGCTCAATGCACTCACTTTAATTGCTGGCACAACTAATCTGACATGCCACTAACAACCTGGAGGAGGAAATCAACTATTTTGCCCTTCTGACCTATTATACATTATATGTGTTTTGTTCTTTGTCTTGCCAGTGGACTAGTAAGTAAATGTTTATATACTATTATGTCAAACGGTATTCGGGAGGATTGTGTAAGAGCTGGGACATTCATTATAAATGTATAATTGATCTCTTCCCTATTTCAAAAAAAGAGCAAATATAATACCTTAAATAATGCTACATTCTTCTTTATAAAAAGATAGATCCATCCATGCATATCACAGTTAATGTCAACTCCATCAGAAACACTAGACTAAGAAATCAGTTCCAAAAAGCTAAAACTACAATGCTTTTGAGAGTGGCTATAAAAACAAAAGAATCTTGTAAGTCTGTTTGGGCTGTACTTTTCTTTTCTTTTCTTTTCTTCATAGTTTAATGAATTAAGGAGCTATCCGTCTGAGCCTTTTTGGCATATGCTTTGTCTCTTGTTGACCTAAAATACCATTCACACCTTGTCCCTTCCATAATGGATTTTTCACATCTCTATCAAGGTCATTTTTCTTATTCTGTAAAGTTGATATCCTATTGACTTCAATAGAAAATGTAAGCAATTTTGTGAAACTGAGAAAACAACACAGAAAAAGACAATAGCAAATCACCTTCCATGCTGATGCCAAAAATGCATTTTTTAATTACTTCATTAAGATTAATTAATCTATTTACACAGCTGTCCAACTTGCAGATCAAGACCCTGGGCAACTAAAGTAGGATTAAAACCAATACAAAATAAAACAAAACAAATGTTGTTGTTATTATTATTATTTATTGGATTTCTATGCCGCTCCATCTCCCAAAGGACTCGGGGTGGTGTACAATCATGAAAAATACAATACAATATTAAAAAAGAATTAAATAAGAAACCCAATAATCAATTAAAATTAATAAAAAACAATTCACTAAAACCCCACCCCTCCATCAGTCCAGGTCAGCAAGTTGGAAAAGCCATGTTTTCAGGCCATAATGGAAGGATTGAAGGTCAGGGGCCATCCGAAGCTCCAGGGGCAGCTGATTCCATAGGATGGGTGCTCCCACAGAGAAGGCCCTACCCCTAGGGATCACCAGCCGACACTGTCTGGATGACAGCACCTCAAGGATATGCCCTGCCTATGGGAGCGCATGGGACATTGGGAAGCTGTTACTGGCAGCAGGGTGTCCTGCAAATACCCTGGTCCTAAGCCATGTAGGGCTTTATAGGTCAGTACCAGCACCTTGAATCTCACCTGGAGGGCAACTGGTAACCAGTGCAGCTCACGCAGGAGCAGTGTAATATGGGAGTATCGGGACACTCCCATGACAACCTGCGCCACCGCATTCTGGACAAGTTGAAGCCTCTGAGTGGTCCTCAAGGGCAGCCCCATTTAAAGAGCATTGCAGTAGTCCAAACGGGAGGTAACAAGCGCATGAGTGACCGTATGTAGGGCATCTTGGTCCAGATAGGGGTGCAACTGACACACCAGGCGAACCTGGGCAAATGCCCCCCTGGCCATGGCTCCCACCTGCTCCTCCAAACTGAGCCACGCATCCAGTAGGACACCCAAGTTGCGGACCCTATCTATGGGGGGCAACATCTCTCCCACCATAGCTAAAGGTTGAACATCCTGGTTACTCGAAATGCTGGTACATATAGCCACTCGGTCTTAGCCAGATTGAGTCGGAGCCTGTTCCTCCCCATCCAGACCCGTACTGCCTCCAGGCACCTGGACATCACGTCGAGGGCATCACTGGGTTGGTTTGGGGTGGAGATAAAAAGCTGGGTATCATCAGCATACTGATGATACCTCACCCCAAAACCACGGATGATCTCGCCCAGCGGCTTCATATAGATATTGAACAGGAGGGGTGAAAGAACCAAGCCCTGAGGCACCCCACAAAGGAGGGGCCTCAGGCCCCCCTGCCAACACTACCTGCATACAACACGAGAGGTAGGAGGAAAACCACCGTAAAATGCTGCCCCCCACCCCCAACCCCTCTAGGCACTGCAGTAGGATACCATGGTTGATGGTATCAAAAGCCGCTGAGAGATCTAACAGGACCAGGACAGAGGAATGACCCCTATTCTGCGCCCTCCAGAGGTCATCCACCAGTGCGACCAACGCCGTCTCCATGCTGTACCCGGGCCTGAAACCCAATTGGTATGGATCTAGGTAGTCAGTTTCCTCCAGGAACACCGGGAGCTGTCGGGCCACCACGCTCCCAACAACCTTAGCAACAAAGCGAAGGTTGGAGACAGGATGAAAGTTGTTCAAAATAGCTGGGTCCAAGGCAGGCTTCTTGAGGAGGGGCCTCACCACCACCTCCTTCAAGGCAGGGGGAAAGGATCCTTCACTCAAAGAAGCATTAACTACTGCCTGGAGCCAGCCTTGTTTAACCTCCCGGGCGGCATAGACCAGCCAGGAGGGACACGGGTCCAATAAACATGTGGCAGCACTAGGCCTCCCCATGATCCTGTCCACTTCATCTGGAGTCACAGGATAAAACTCGTCCCAGATGAAATCCATAAGACCCATTGTCTTACTCCCATCAGACTCTGGCCAGTTGGAGTCCAAGCTGGCCTGGATCTGAGCAATCTTGTCCATCAGATGCTGACTAAACTCCTCGGCACGTCCCCACAGAGGGTCCTCACCCCCTCTGATTAAGGAGGGAACGGATGACCCTGAACAGGGTGGCCTGGGGATTATCTGTGGACGCAATGAGAGCAGAGAATTATGCATACTTCGCTGCTCCTATCACAGCAAGATAAGACCTAGTATAGGTTCTTAACTGTGCTCGGTCAGATTCGGACTTGCTGGACCTCCAACAGCTCTCTAGGCCTCTCCTCAGACGCTTCATTTCCCGTAGCTCCGCGGAAAACCAGGGAGCTGGCCAGGATCTGCATCGGGTCAGAGGCCACAAAGGAACAACTCAGTCAAGTGCCCCAGAGGCAGCCCTCTGCCAGGCATCCACCAGGGTCTCAACCGGGCTGTGGGCAAAGGAGGCAGGAATCAACCCAAGCGCCGTTTGGAACCTCTCCGGGTTCATTAGGCGCCTGGGGTAGAACCACCTCAGAGATGAGGGATGGCATATTGGAAGGCCAGCCATAGGAGATAATGATCAGTCCATGACAGGGGTTGAATAGTTGAAGATCCCCCACCCAGATCATTACACCACTGCCCCGAGACAAAAACAAGGTCGAGTGTGTGTCCCCCATCATGGGTCGGACCCTGTATTATTTGAGTCAGGTCCATGGCCGTCATGGAAGCCATGAACTCCTGATCCATCCTCGACGCCCCCCCCAGAGAAGGCAAGTTGAAATCCCCCAACACAATAAGCTTGCGGAACTTAACCGCCACCCCAGACAGGACATCGAGTAGATCGGGCAGGGCCGTTGTCATGCAGCTGGGAGAAAAGTACACGAGCAACAGGCCCAACTGGCCCCCAGGGCCCCAACTCAGGAGGAGAGACTCACACCCGCCAATCTGCGGGACAGTGGCCTCCCTTGGACACAATGCCTCCCTGATCACAACATCCACACACCCCCGCCCCTACCCTGGGCCTGAGGTTGGTGCAGCACATGGAAATCCAGCAGGCACAATTCTGCCAGAGGGACCCTTCCCTCTAGGCCCAACCAGGTCTCCGTGTTGCAAGCCAGGTCCGCGTCTTCCTCCTTGATCAGTTCCCGGACGAAGGGAGCTTTGTTCACCATGGACCTGGCATTCAAATAGACCAACCTGAGCCCATGGCCCTGGTCCTCCAAACCCCCAGGGAAGCAGGCAGTTCACAGTCATTCCATGTCAAACCATTAATATAGATTCATCTGTCATCTTGGTTTGTACTTCCTGTTCCATGCATCTGAAATATATTGTGATTCATGACATCTTAAGAGATTTTTAGTATTTACAGTGCCATAAAATTATTTGCTATTTTTCATACAAATAATTAACACAACTATCCTTTTAGAAAGAACTAGCTTATTTACATTTCCATACACATATACAGCATGCATACATACAAAGGCTATCCATTTCAACATGAACTCAAGGTGGTTTACAAGCAAGAGTAACAGACCAAGAGAAACAACATTTCAACTAATTTAGCAATGTATTTCTTCTTGATATCACTGTTTTGAGTTCTTTTAAGAAGAATGCTTAAAAAGGTAACATCTCCTTTGTATGAAGCTCAATTCCCATAAAGTTTTCTTGACAATTATACAAAAATGATTTCCCATTGCCTTCTTTTGGGCATTGCCTTAAGTTGTAACTCACACCTTATTTTGTGCTTAAAGTCACCTGCTGAGACATCAAAAGAAAAGTAATATATTATTTAAAAATAATATTAATTTAAGCTATTTTAATTGTTTATTCTGTCCTCAAAACTCACTCCTCTTCCAAACTGTTTATATATATATATATATATATATATTTAAAGACATTCAACAATGTGAGTAACAAAAGCTGCAGAAGTAGATGGAATAAAGCAGCACTTGAAGAAATCAGGTCAAAGTTTACCATATCTTGTTACGTTTGGAGAACTCATGATTAAAGGCCAACTATTTCTAATTTAATACCCATTTTGCTGACCAGATTGGTCCCGATTGTTTCTTTAAATAGCTATGTGAATAAACTTGAGGGCAATGACAAAACTCAATTTCCCCAAATATTGTTTGAGAGCTTGAAGTAAATATTGAAAATAAGACATAGTAGCTAAGAGTTTGAACAGGTGTCTGATGCAAGGGGAACTTAAGGATCATTTCTGATACATCCACTGCATCACAAGAACCACATGTGCTTCTGAGTAGTGCTTCCTTCAGCTGTCACTTAATAATATATTATATACTATAAAATGTCAATAGAGACGCAAACACCCAATCTTTGGAGCAGGAGTATCTGCAGAGGGAGGTTAAAAAAAAAGTCAGGATTGCAGCTGCAACTACACAATTCAACTTTACCCTGTGTTATAGGGGTCAGCTAATTTGACAAATAGTGCAAATGCTGAGAACTAGATGACAGAAAGTGCCATGACAAACTCCCTGAATTTGATTCTCATATGGCTTATTGTTAGTTCTGTTATGTATGTAGGTTTGAATGTTATTGGTTTAGTTTGAATTGTTCTTGTAAAATGTCAGATAGGATTGGTTTAAATAGTGCGGGAAAAGCCTGCACTCTGATTGGCTGGCAACTACGGCTGCTGTCTATAAGAAGCAGCCGTAGCCCAGCCAAGTCGGGTCCATTCGAGCTGTAGTCACTGAATAAACTCTTTACTGAAGCTCTTCGCGTCTGACTCTTCATGCAAACATAACAAGTTCAATGAGTCTTTTTTGCTTAAGAGATAAAATTGAACTTCACCTTTCTTTCCCTTTGCAAGATGAGGTTTAAAAAGCAGTGTGGTCTTTCTATTGTCATGGGCCTCTTAATAACCCTAGCTTTTACTTCAAATATCATTGTCACCATTCACATATAGCCGGGCTAAGCCCACATTTTGTACCCAAGACTTCTGTAATAAGAGCATTTGACTATTTTTAATGGGATGTTTGGCAACTGGGTATTCTTTTCATGATTTGTTTATTTTCAAAAGTTAATCTTGCAACAATTCTGTTATTTAAGAATTTGCTATTGTAATAATTGTTTGAACACAGATTTATTTACCTTGGTTCTTTAAATGATTTGAGACTATTTTGCACCAAATATTTGAATTTTGTGCCGTTTTATTTTCTGGATTTAGTTTGCTTACTTAGTCAGGTTCCTCATTTATCCCCCAATAGTTCAATGGATGAGTTTGGTTGTAAAAGCATAATTGGCTCAAAGAATTTCAAGTTAATTCCATTGTTAAATGAGGATTTGAACTCTGGTTTTACAACTAGTTCATAATTGTTGTTCAGTGGTAGCAAAAAGCTATCTTTCAAAGGTGCTTTTCAAAAGGCAACTGGACTTTCTTGGTTTTTTTCCTTGAAAACATTTTGCTTCTCATCTAAGAAGTTTCTTCAGTTCTGACTGAATGACATTTAGACACAATTGAAACCTCACATATTCATTATCTAAATATTTTAATATTCCAGAAGTGAAAGTTCTAGACAATTAAAAGTGCTTCGAATAAGAATTCAAAGTTGTCTATAGTTATCTAAAAAAATCTAGATGGAACTCTGATTCATGTTAAAAGAAAGTGAGATTTTGAATATGATGTTCAAATATGTGTTTGAGTTTTAAAACCAAGGTACAGGAATATGGATTTTGTCAGATTTGATAAGCTTGCTGGATAGCTGCAGTAAAAACGTATTGTGTACATGTGCAGAAATAGTGATTTTTGCAGTAATATATAACACAAAAATGTAATAAAATTCCATGCTGACCGCAATTGAGTATGTTGACAATAGCAGCAGTATGGCTGATCAATAAGAGACCACAGGAAAAGGTGAATTCATAAGAAGTTGAAACTTGGAACACTATAAAAAGAAATGTGAGGTAAGCTTGTCATAAAAGTTCAAAATTGGTTAATTGTAAAGAAAGTTTCTGTTTGCATATTGACAGAGTTGGTGAAGAACAGCATACTCCCACTGGCATGACAAAAGGCATTCAAGTAGAAAAACACAAAGTTTGATATGCAATGTGAAATATGCTTCGATAATGCTCAAAAGCTTCTGTGGAGAACAATGAGTTTGTGGTCATTGCTGTACACAAAATACTTATGAAGGACTGGAAATAAAATTGGCTGCACTTGGCAGTATCACCACAGAAACTATTCTTAACTTTGCTTTTCATATACCTTCGTTTCCCCATGCCTTTATTCCAGATGCATTTTTGTTAAGCTAGTGACTAGTCTTCTTAGTTGAACTGCCTTGGAGGAAACGTGTGATAGTGATGGAAAAGTACAAGACAAAGATCCATGTGCACAACAGAGTCTAATTTTGAAGTGGTCTACAGGTAGTTCTGAGATTTTTGCTTAGCAGTGGGCATCGGACTTTATGTCCTTTCCCTTGGAAATAAAAACAACAGCAAGAAGAATATAACAAGCCCTGTTGCATTTATCCAAATGAATACCATGATCTAATTGACTGGGGATTGACTAAATCTATTTAAAGTCTACAGACTTTAGCAAAATGCAATATTTTTTTACAAACCAAAATTATACAGGTAAAACTCGAAAAATTAGAATATCGTGCAAAAGTTCATTTATTTCAGTAATGCAACTTAAAAGGTGAAACTAATATATGAGATAGACTCATGACATGCAAAGCAAGATAGTTCAAGCTGTGATTTGCCATAATTGTGATGATTATGGCTTACAGCTCATGAAAACCCCAAATCCACAATCTCAGAAAATTAGAATATTACATGCAATCAATAAAACAAGGATTGTACATAAAACAATATCGGACCTCTGAAAAGTATAAGCATGCATATGTACTCAGTACTTGGTTTGGGCCCCTTTTGCAGCAATTACTCCCTCAATGTGGCGTGGCGTGGAAGCTATTAGCCTGTGGCACTGCTGAGGTGTTATGGAAGACCAGGATGGTTCAATACTGGCCTTCAGCTCTTCTGCATTGTTCGGTCTCATGTCTCTCATCTTTCTCTTGGCAATGCCCCATAGATTCTCTATGGGGTTCAGGTCAGGCGAGTTTGATGGCCAATCAAGCACAGTAATCCCATGGTCATTGAACCATGTTTTGGTGCTTTTGGCAGTGTGGGCAGGTGCCAAATGAAGTCAGCATCCCCATTAAGCTCATCTGTGGAAGGAAGCATGAAGAGCCCCAAAATCTCCTGGTAGATGGCTGTGTTGACCCTGGACTTAATGAAGCACAGTGGACCAACACCAGCAGATGCCATGGCTCCCCAAATCAACACAGACTGTGGAAACTTCACACTGGACTTCAAGCATCTTGCAGTGTGTGCCTCTCCATTCTTCCTTCAGACTCTGGGTCCTTGGTTTCCAAATGAGATGCAAAAGTTGCTCTCATCAGAAAAGAGGACTTTGGACCACTGAGCAACAGACCAGGTCTGTTTTTCTTTAGCCCAGGTAAGACACTTCTGACGTTGTTTGTTGTTCAGGAGGCTTGACAAGAGGAATGACATTTGAAGCCCATGTCCAGGATCCGTCTGTGTGTGGTGGCTCTTGATGCGCTGACCTCAGCCTCAGTCCACTCCTTGTGAAAATCCTCAACACTTTTGAATGGTCTTTTCCTGACAATCCTCTCCAGGCTGCGGTCATTCCTTCTGCTTGTGCACCTTTTTCTTCCACACTTTTCCCTTCCACATAACTTTCTATTAATGTGCTTTGATACAGCACTTTGGGAACATCCAACTTCTTTTGCAATTACCTTTTGAGGCTTTCCCTCCTTATGGAGGGTGTCAATGATGGTTTTCTGCACAACTGTCAGGTCAGCAGTCTTTCCCATGATTGTGAACCAGACTGAACCAGACTGAGAGACCATTTAAAGGCTCAGGAACCCTTTGCAGGTGTTATGGCTTAATTATCTGATTAGAGTGGGACACTTTGAGTCTAGAATATTGCACCTTTTCACAATATACTAATTTTCTGAGATTGTGGATTTGGGGTTTTCATGAGCTGTAAGCTATAATCATCACAATTATGGCTTGAACTATTATGGCTTGAACTATTTTGCTCTGCATGTAATGAGTCTGTCTCATATATTAGTTTCACCTTTTAAATTGCATTACTGAAATAAATGAACTTTTGCATGATATTCTAATTTTTTGAGTTTCACCTGTATACTATTATATACTATACTATTCTTAAGGCATTAACCCTCAATGCCCTCAATTTGCTTCGTTATCCTAGTAGCACTTGTTAGGAATTTTGTCATTGCTGAAGTCATTTTAGGAATTTGATCACAGAGAACCTAGTAACATAACTTTCATTTGAACATCCAGGAAAAAGATGTTCAAAACAGGATTAATCATACATCCTAAAATAAAAGTTACAGATTAATACAGATTAACAGGGTTGGAAGGGACCTTGTAGATCATCTAGTCCAATCCCCCCCACAAGCAGGTTGACACATGGCAGTCCAATCTCTTCTTGAAGGTCTCAAATGGTGGTGTTCCCACAACTTCCGAGGGCAAGCTCTTCCATTGGTTGCTTGTTCTCACTGTCAGAAAGTTTCTCCTTATTTCCAGGTTAAATCTCTCCTTGTTCAGTTTCCATCCATTATTCCTTGTCTGGCCTACAGGTGGTTTAGAAAATAGCTTGACCCCTTCCTCTCTGTGGCAACTCCTCAAATTACAATAAATCAATCAAATTACAATAGAGGAGTCTATGTTCCATAGTTATTATGGGAAATCACCCTTTTGAGTTCTCTTACATGATCCTCACTTCTTGTTCCAAAATATTTCAGGTATTGTTTCCAAATTCTGCTCAGTGATACCTCTCTTCAATTTGAGCATTTGCAAAGTTTAGAATGATTTAAACTTGCCAGCTTTGTCAAATCAATGCCTATTTGTCATCTAAGAAAGTAGTGCCAATAAGCCAGTAGAAATTTCTAAAAATGTATAATTTCAATCAGAATTCAATAGTAGCTAACACCGCTAAAATAAAAAAAAAGGACACAAATCTGTTTCCAGTAACAAAACTGTTTTTGGGGCACAACTTGTGATATGAAAAAAAACCTCTGTGGCTTTTGATACAATCAACCACAGTATCCGCCTGAGCTGGCTCTTTTGGTTGGGGGTTGGTCTCTTGTTATAGGTAGTCCTTGACCTATAACAGGTCACTTAACAACCATTCACATTTATGATGGGACACGCAAAAGCTATTTACAATCAAGTTTAAAGCTACCCCTTGTGGTGACGTGATTGCATTTTGGGTATGTAGTAATTGGCTCATCTTCATGGCAGATTCCTGCAATCATATGACTGTAATTTTCAACATTTTTGACTGGTTTCTGGAATCATGTCTGGTTTCTGGCAGAAAATGCTCATGGAGTAAAACGGATTGCTTACGAACCAAGGCATAACTTCATATAATGTCTGAGGTGTGCACTTAACAACCACTGCAAAAATGTTGTAAAATTGGGTCTGGTCACATGATGACTTGCTTAATGACTAAAATGACTTACAATTGTAATAACAGATTCAATTAGGGTCATAAGTCATGGCCTATCTATATAATGATTCTCTCCTCTGGGGCTGGTTCCTGTTAGTGTTAGGTGAGGATGGGCCCCTCTTACATGGAGTGGCAGAGAGATTTGGAGCTTGAGTTTTTCTAACTTTTCTATGGGTTAGCCTTAACTCTAACTCTAATTCTAACTGCTGGTGACCTTCTACCACTGCACCATAGAGAGTATCTTAACTTACTGCACCTCTGTATGGTTTGCCAATTGCACAGTGGCAGATAGGACAGCACTCTAGACAGTTAACATCATTGTCCAGAGGATCATTGGTTGCCCACTCTCCCCTTTGGAAGAGCTTTGTAGCTCCCGCTGTCTTAAGAAAGTTCAAAACATTCTCAAAGATCCATCTCATCCTGGGAACCCTTTTTTTGAACTAATACCATCTGGCAGATGGTACAGGGCAATAAAAACAAAAACAAATAGGCTGAAAAACAGCTTCTATCCAAGGGCAGTAGCTCTTTTGAATTCTACTGTACAGTGCAGCGTTGGTGCGGTGTTGGGGGTTTTCGGTTCAATGCGTGGAGTGTGAAGGATGTGTGTTTGTGTTTATTTTCATGGTTATGACGTGCACCGAAGATAGTGTTTGATTTCGTTGTATGAGGTGCAATGACAATAAAGTAAACTAACTAACTCTAACCCGAGATGACTTCACTTTTCAATGAAGTTTTCCTATGCATTGTTCCTAGGGCTTCTTGGCGGGGATGGATGGGGGAGCACCTGGAAAGCAAGCTGGTTGCTTCAGCATAAAGAGGCACTCTAAGTTGATTCAATGTTGGTATTGGGGCCAAACCTCACAGGGCCTAACCTTAACCCTTATCCCCATTTATACTAATATGCTTACAACAGAGATACTGAATTAATGGCAAAATACCTGGCAAGATCCTGCTTATTGCTTAAAGCAAAAGAAAGGTAAGGCAATGATTCCAATTATTAGAGGTGAAAGAGATGTCAATTTTACAAATTTTATTCAGAATTATATAGTAAAGCAGAAAACATATAAAAGAAAGATGCTGAGGCTTTTAAAAATAAAAGTTAATTTACCACATTAAATGATGTCCATTTTGCTTTTTAATATCTATGTGGAATCCCTGGTTTGTGCCATCAGATATCATCGGGAGATCTATGGAGTAGTACATAACTTATTTGAACACCAGTTGATTTTGTTTTCAATTGACATTATTCCATTTATTTCTAAACCTCATACCGCAGTGTTGCAAAAGAAGCCTTAATTGAAATAGTAGGATGGTCTATTAACTGATCCAAAAATGGAATTGATGCTTACATATGGGAGGAAAACATGGTACAAAGTCCATGCCTTTTTCATTTGCTGCGTTTTTTAAAGAAAGTAATTATTTTCCACTGTAATTTGATGAATCAGAAAATAAGAATAAATTTTATGCTTGGTTTACTTTTCCTCAAGTGTTTGTTTTACAGATGACATCAAACACAAAGAATCAGCACCCTCTAGCGCAGTTCCAAAACAATGCTGTTTATTGTGTGGGCAAGAAAACAAAAACTTGCTGTCACAAATTGTGTTAAACAATTGTTAAATGAGATTAATAAATACACTTTTTACACAAAGAATTATAGGATGACAATGATATTTGAGTTAAAACATTTAAATAAACCAAATTATTTAGAGATATCTGATGCCACTGGTTATTGATGGGTTTATCTGCAACTGGAGGTTGGTTATTATTGTTGTAATTATAGCAGTTCTTCACAACCTTTTTCCTTCATTATCCAAAACTTTTTTTTCAGAATTTTGTTCTGTGTTCAGAGCTTTGATTTGTGTTCTTTATGAAGGCAAGAGTGGAAAATCCTGCTTCACACATGTACAGTAGGTGCATGGAAACAGCAATATTTGCATTACAGCCCCCCCAGCTACCACACACTTTGCTGTGAATTGTTAACTAGAAAGACTCCACATACTGATCGCTTGACCTAATGCTTGATCACTTGCAAAACCGTTAATAGGTTTGTGTGCAGTTACCCCCAAAAATAACGTTTTACCCAATTTTGGGTAATTTACTCAGGTTTGGGAAACACTGATTTATATAGTGGATCTTTAGTGTCAGTTTCCAACAACCTCTTTTGTTTGTTGCAAATATAGGCAAAATAAATAACATTTGTAAAGAGCAGATATATTCAGGAACTGGTGCATTAGTTAATTAAATGGTTCATCAATTGGCTATATCAAGACACAGAGTAACATGAACTGACAACATGGTAAAAAATGTACAAATATGCCAAGGTATAGAACAAAATGTACAGATACTCCTTAGTTTACAAATAGCCATTTAGCAACCAGTTACATTCCCTCCCAAGGTATTTATGACCTGGTTCTGAAATTCCAATGGCTGGGTCCCTGCTGCAGTCACGTGACTTGCATTTTGAATGCTGAGCAACTGGGCCACATTTACAACCGTTTTGCAGTGCACTCTCATCACATGACAATTTTCAATGTTTTTGCCAAAAGCTAGTGTTTATTTCTGAATTTTGGCAAGCCCTATGGCAAACAATGAGTTCATTTAATGACAACTACAAAAAAGTTTGTAAAATAGGGTTGGTTATATGGGTGACCTGCAGTACAACTCTCACAATTTATGACCATAATGGACAGGCTTTCTTACCGTTGTAAGTCAAGGAATACCTGTATTTCAATAAACGTATCATATTTTATGTGACCCTGATCTCTTCTATATGTAGCAAGCTCTCAGCTGAATAGTTAAGACTATACATTTGGCAGTTCTGCTAGCTAGATATTTAGTAGTGTAATAAAGGAAGTAAGATAACCTGTTGTTGAGATCTTAGTAGGTTGTTTCATGAAGTAAAGAGTCTAAAAACTGGGTCCTGGCTGAAGCATATAATTGGCATTCAAAGAAACCATGCCTGGTGTCTTCTATTTGGGGCCTCAGTTTTCTCTTATTGCATGGTGGAATTGCCCACATGTAACCAAGGATCAAATCACATTTGCAAAGAAACCTTAAGAACAGTGATTAGTGCTTTTCTTTCTCGTTGGCTGGTAATATTTACTGGAAAGATCAAAGAAACCAGGGAACCCACTGATTGCTTTCCTTAGTAAATTTGTAAGGAGAGTCGTATAAGGTTGTGCAAAGTTTGCTAACACACTTTTCCGCTGCTCCAGTGAGAGGAGGAAAGGCCTCTAATGTGACTATGAAGAAAAACGCATTAACACTAAATAACAAATAGGATCAATTTTATTAGGATCAATACTATACAAATCCTGCCCTGAATAATTGGTAATAATGAATAGTGTAGAACAGGGGTGTCAAATTTAAGGCCTGTGGGCCAGATTCAGGCCGTTGGGTGCTTAGATCTGACCTGTGGGGCTGCCCTGGAAACAGCAAAGGAGTGGCCCGTGATGCCTCTCAGCCCTCCTGAGCTCCATTTTTGCTGGCAAAGGGTTGCAGGAGGCCATCTCAGTCGAAAATGGAGCTCAGGAGCTCATTTTTGCTGGCAGAGTGCTCAGGCCACCACAGGCACTCCCGACATGAATGATGTTGAGCTGGCCATGTCCCTGGCCATACCCCCCCAGCCATCCAGAGGTCAAACACAACCCTGATGCAGCTGTCAATGAAATCGAGTTTGACACTCCTAGTGTAGAATAAAAGGCTTTATTTTTGCCTTTCCCCAGCCTTTATTAAATTTCTCTCCTTTCAACTCTGGAGCTGGCCTGATTGAGGCCACTTTGAGGCTCCAGGGTTGCCACCTGAATCATTTGTTATTCTGGCTGTGGATGGTGGGGTTTGTAACTTAATACAACTGGTCAGCCCTAGGTTTGAATTTAATGTGTTTAGATATATTAGTGTGCTATATGGAAAGCAGAAAGCAAGAAGATATAAATATAATATTTGTTTTTTAATTTTTGATGGATAAATCCAAATAATAATTGTCCATTCAGAGCTTTGTCGCTTGGGCAAACAGGAAGATCTAGACAGAATTAGAATGACTTACCTGTAACAGTAAACATGAGTTTGGAGGGTGGAAAAAAGAGGCCCATGGAGATTTTTAGCCAAAAAATGACAACAAAATGAATAAACCCATGTTTCTATGTCTATTAGTAAAAGTTTAGCATTTATTTGTTTGAATGAAATTACAGCCTCTTACTTGTCATTGTTTAACTATATTCACAGTTCCCCAAAGCCTTCAACTGTCACTACTTTGTTCCAAAAAACCGGTTAAGGTTCCTAGGTGACAAGACCATAATTAGGTATCATAGTTTACAAAAAGCCAAACACTTCAAACACGGAAATAAGAACCAAAAGGTGTAATCAACTGTACACTGCCCACATGATAAACAATCTTCATTCTATTATGCACAAAGAAACACAGTTCATTATAGGGCAAACCCCCAGATCATTCTCATTATTTGGCAACAGTGGTGAGTCATTTATCATGGATTACTTTGGAGAACAGTAAGAGCTCCTCAAAATATGAAGGAAAACATCTACATTAACATGGTTAGATGATAAAAAGAGTTATTATTACAGTCACCCATGACAATTTTGCTGGGATTTATGTGGCTTGGGCCCAACTGAATCTCTCTCCCACAAAAAAGTTTATGGATTATGTAGACACGTGTATGGATAGAAATAAAAGTGGGAAAGAACTGCATATACAGAGGTGGTATCCAGCAGGTTCTGACCAATTCTGGAGAACCGGTAGCGGAAATTTTGAGTAGTTTGGAGAACCGGCAAATACCACCTCTGACTGGAGATTTTACAGTATCCTTCCCCTGCCACGCCCACCAAGCCACACCCACAGAACCGGTAGTAAAAAAAATTGAATCCCACCACTGTGCATATACCAAATTATATTTAATTCAAACTGGCCTTGGATCAAACATAATCCTTGGGAAAAATAAACTGATTTTACTTGAATTTTATAGATACCGTGTTTCCCCGAAAATAAGACACTGTCTTATATTTTTTTTGGCTCCCAAAAACACACTAGGTTTTATTTTCGGGATAGGTCTTATATATTTATGGTGCCAAATAGTGGGTGTAAGTGTGTAGGGGGGGTGTTTTGCGGGTGCATGGTTGCTCCCTGAAAAGTCTTCCTGGAACTGGAGATTTACACTAGGTCTTATTTTCGGGGTAGGTCTTATATTAGGGCAGGTTTAGAAAATAGTGCTAGGTCTTACTTTCGGGGTAGGTCTTATTTTTGGGGAAACACGGTAGAATCTTTCTAGCTTGAAAACCTCAAAGCCTAAATTAGAAAGGTTAGGAATGTTGATCTCATAGATATAGGTTATGTAGTCCTTTCCTTCCAATTTCTTTCAGTCATGTCTTCTTTGGGGACTGAATGGAGCATGGGAGACTGCTAACAGTCCCATGTAGTAACCGATAGTGATGTTCAGAGGCGTCAGCAATGAGAGGGCACAAACATCTTTGATTCATGTTTATGCCCATCATTTGGGCCCTCCCCCTGCATAGTGGACATGCTTGGCATGGATGATACAGATAATCTTCCACTTACAACATTTTGTTTAGCGACCATTTAAAGTTACAATGGCACTGAAAAATGTAACTTATGGCCATGTTTCACATTTACGACTGTTACGACTGTGGTCACGTGATAAAAATTCAGACATTTGGCAATTGACTCATATTTATGATGGTTGCAGTATCCCAGAGTCATGTAATCCCCTTCTGTGACCTTCTGACAAGCAAAGTCAATGGGGAAACCAGTTTCAGTTAACAACCGTGTTACTAATTTAAAAACTGCAGTAATTCACTTAATTAATTTGGCAAAAAAAGTCATAAAATAAGGCAAAACTCAATTAACAAATTTCTCACTTAACAACTGAAATTTTGGGCTCAATTGTGGACATAAGTTGAGGACTACCTATAATCTATTTCTAAAATTTAACATTAGTAGTGTGTCAGGATTCCGGCAGTTACCCCCATTTAAATTTATTTAATAACAGTATTCACATTTTCTTGCTAATTTCAAGTTCTCCCTAAGGCTGTCCCCTTATTAATTAAAAGCACTATCCATCTGCCCTGGAGTCCATAGAAAGCAGCATACATTGCTATCTCTATCACCATGCTAATGGGGAAATTCTGGGACTTCCAAATTCACACATCTTAAAATTATCTAGCTCTGTATGGTGGACACCAAATGGTAGCAAAATTCTTCAGGGTTTTAGGCAGGGTTTATTCCAGTCCATCTTGGAGATTTGAATTTGGGCCAAATCAGTTGTTGATCTGCTGAATTGCCACCCCCTTCCCTGTTCCTGAATATTATTCACAATGCAATCTCATGATAGAATGTTTCTGTGCACAAAAAGGTTATCTCTGTATAGAAAATACATTTGATTTTCTACGTGGGGGATTAATTTTTTTAAACATAGACCTCACCTATAGGAACACTTGATTTGTTTACTCCTTTTGTTATTTTTGTAAATTCTCAAATCTCCACTCAACCCTAACTATTTTGGGATAAATCCAAACTATAACTAGTTCAACCAGAATGCTGCAATTTAAACTGATTGCTTCATGAAATTCTATTCACGATTTTCTTTTCTTAGTTTCTTAAATACGTGAGCTAGAACATTGCCTCCAAGTTGAGCAATCTTGACTAATATCTACAGTTTGGAGTTTGAAAGCTCATATACGTTCATTAGATTTTTAATAAATAAATTAAAAAGTTAAGCAGTGATTTATTTTTGAGAAATATTTATTTTTGATTTATTATATGTGATTTATTTTTGAGAATATATAAAATATTAGCCTGGTGAAATGAATCTTAATACAGTAACTAAATGTTTTTTTAAAAGAAAAATGCTTCAGAACATCTGGGAAGTACTTTCTGTACTGCTCACCTACATTTCAAGGAATACAGCTGCACCTAAGAAGGCCTGGTTTCCAGCTAAAAAACTAATCTTTTATTTTTTTATTATTCATTTTTATTTACCATTAGATTTTGTACCTTATAATAGTTCTGTATAACCTGGAATCTTATATATACCTGTGGAAAAAAGTTTTAAAGTAGATATGATCATCTTTGCCATTTTGTACTTAATCTGCCAACGAGTTTGATTTTAGCCAGAGGTAGTCTGTTTGGAAGATATGCTTCTGGAGAATCTTTGTGTGCGGTGCATCAGGATAGAATGAGCTAGGGCTGAATTTCCTATTACTTCTCAGGGTTTTGAATTTCCTGAAAAGACAGCAAACTGGTTGCCTTTTATACATATATATGGCTAGTTCTCAAGTTATGACTGTAAAGAAGCCTTCCAATTGAGGTTGTAAGTCATGATGGTAAACGTGACCAATGCAATTTTATTACCCTTTTTTGCAGTCATTAATCAAACCCATTGTTTGCTATGGAGAATTTTTTTCGGAAACTGTAAAGCTGGTTTTCAACAATGGACAGCTGTAAATGTGGACACGTTGCCAACTACTTGGAATGCTGTCACTTAACTGCAAGGAGGCCTCTGGCCATCAGAATCGCATCATAAGTACTTTTTGGGGGGGGTTGTCATAACTTCAAATGGTTGCTAAGCAATCAGTCATAAACTGAGGATTACGTAATTTATGGGAGCATGAGAAACACTTGCAGGATGCTTTGCTTCAAGGAACCTGGCTTCTTTATTGCCTTGAACGAGGGACAAGAGTACTGCTTACTTGCTTCAGGCAGCATAGTGTCCAGAGGTGGTATTCAGCAGGTTCTGACCAGTTCTGAAGAACCGGTAGCGGAAATTTTGAGTAGTTCAGAAAACCGGCAAATACCACCTGACTGGCCCCACCCCCATCTATTCTCTGCTCCCAAGTCCCAGCTGATTGGCTAGGTCTTCTTATGTTGCCCTGCACAGAATGGAGCTGGAAAGCAGGTTAGTGGGGTGGGAAGGGAATGTGATTTTGCAGTAACCTCCCCCCAGGAGTGGGGAGGGAATGGGGATTTTGCAGTATCCTTCCCCTGCCATGCCAAGCCACACCTACCAAGCCACACCAGGCCCACCAAGCCACGCCCGCAGAACTGGTAGTAAAATTTTTTGAATCCCACCACTGATAGTGACTCCTTTGCTCAGATTCTGCACTTAATTTTTTTATGTATCACTTGAGCTTATGCAGTAATATAGTTTGATTTATGCAAAAAAAGTAATAAAATTAACATGTGTGTCCTCAGGCAAAATACATTTAATTCCTACTTGGAAGTATGCTTTTATTTACTGATGTTGAAAGCAAGCTGAGATAGGCTGGCTCTGAGTTCCAAGTACACAACATAAGTCTAGGGAGAAGAAAGTTATTTTGCTTCTGTTTTTTTAAAGAAAGCTATTATGTTTTAGGCATTTTACTTTTTTCCATAATCTAGACTCTCCTAAGCCAAATGTGGTTCATCAAATGATCTTACATCTTCACGGTGGATTTGTTCTCCGTGGAGGCACACCTATCAAAACTACTGTATGCCATCTGTGTACCATCTGTGTGGACAAACTACACATATGCCATATGTATGGACTTCTGGGATTTGAAGTCCACCCATATTAAAGCTGCAGAGGTTTGAAAAACACTGATCTACACACAAGAAGTTGCAAGTTGAAGTTCTGAGGAGCACCACCTTTGGCAGAAGGGTAAAGCAACTTTAGAAAAATAACTAATTTTACAATCTAAATACACAGGGAAAGGAAGAAAACAGCCTAATGAGCCTGAGCGCCCTCAGCTGCCCCCAAATAAATGAACGGAATGAATAATGGGAGAAAAGAGTAACTGAAATGAAGTCCCCTGCAAGGGCATGAATGGCTGAAGAGCCTTGGCCGGGCATCCTCGGCTGCAATCTTTTCCAATAGTCCGATTTGCCAATTCTGGGCCTTGGCATCATCATTGGACCAGAACAACAACAACAACAACAAATATTTTTTTAAATGGGATGCACCCAAAAACTGGTATTTCGGGCTGTGTTCCCCGTTCAAAACTCCGCCATCCTTATATGGAACACAACAAAGAGGATTTTCCACTCCCTTCCCCGCTTCTTCGCCCGCCGCCGCGCTCTTTGGCGCGGTTAGGAAAGCGCTCCCAGTGCTGTCCCGTGACGGACAATAGAGGCATCCCCACGTTGCGCAGCCGAAGCGGGTCTTTGCCCGGGATATCGCGGCCTACCCGAACCAAAGACGCAAAAAAGAGCCCGCCGCCACCCAACGTTGCGCGCCGCGACGTTCCCACGGAAGGGAACTTTCTGTCGTCATAGAAAACTAGGCAGCCAATCAGAAGCCAGAGCGAGGCATTCCCGCTTCGCTTGCCGCTTGTTCGGTCTCTTTAAAACGATTCCGTCAAAATGGGGTTTCATTGGGGTCTGGGAAGAGAGTAAGGCAGCGGGCGGCTCCCAACCGGGTTTTGATACCCAAAGCGCCCCCTTCCCCCTTTTTGAAAAACTCCAGGAAGCAAAGGTTGGGGCAGATGGAAGAACACGATTCCCTAATGAGTTGCACCTAAGAGGAGCAGTAGGCAAAATTAGGTGCTCGCCGATGTTGGGAAAGTTAATTCTTCGCCGCAGAAGGGAAGCCTCGGGGAAGGGCGGGGCGGTTGTTCAGCGTCAGCAAAGCTAAGTAACTCTCTTCAGAAGAGGAGTGGAAGTTAGAAAGATGCGCATCCCGGAGGGTCAAGACGGATGAAGACGAGTTGTGGGTAAATCTCAGTCCTGTCCGCTCAGCAGCGGCTTTTTAAGAGCAATTCAGTCGCTAGCTACTGGCAGGAGTGACAGTATACGGGAACCATCGCTGCCCACTACTTAGATTTTACACCTTTTTATGTAGAAGTAATCTTCCGTTAGTATCTATGGTTACAATTTGGATTAAAAATAAAAAAAGGCAATGACACTTCCCCTGGTTGGTGTATAACAAGACACAGGGATATAAATTAAATGGCCTGTGGATCTTTAATATATTTTTAATGGTTTTATGAAAGGGGCATTGATCACAATTATAAAGCTGGGAGAAATAGTGAGAGAATGATTAAAGGAGATTTCCTTTCTGTTTTGGCTATCAGTGATTTCATGGATACCTGCAGCAATATAAAACTGGTTTACCACAACCCAGATGCCTTCTAGATATTTTTAAATCCCCCAATTTAGCCTAAAGCTTTGGGATTTCGTAGTGGTTTCCTTTCCAAGTACAAATAAGGTCTAATTCTGCTTATACGTTTGGGATCACTTATGATTGGCTAGGGCATGTTGCCTTGGTGGACAAAAGACAGTAAAGATGGAATATACATAGGATCCTGTCTGCTTAAAGTCCTTAATATAAGACACATCCTGGTGAATATGAAACATAATCAGCAGGCTCCAGGTAATGTTATAACATGAAATCATTTCTTTTTCCTGGTCTAGTCAAACTTACAAGGTAGCTAAATAGAACGTTTATTCACACAGCATAATAAAATGTGCAGCACTTATATGTATGTGAACTGGAGAAAATGATAGGTTTAGAAATCTCTGAACAAATATGAAAGCAAGTGTTTGAAAATAAGAATTGAGATTTCTATAGTTTGAATGAAATACATAAAGTGATATGTATGTATGTATTGTATGCTTATTTTAAAGGAAAAAATCATGAGAGCACTTGGGACCAATCTCAGACAAACCAGAAAACAAAGTTTGCAAAAGTTTACTAAGGTAAGACTTTGCAGAGTTGCACTGAACTCTGCAGTGTATATTCTTCGTGACACTGTAAGTTCTATGAAATAAAACAAATGATGGAAAACAGAAATAGCATTGCTTTTATCCTTGCTGGAGGTGCAAAAGGCCCAAAGGAGGCGAGGTGCAAGATATTAATGTCTTTTCAGTTTCAGTTTTGTTTACCCAGACTGGCAAGTGCTTGTTTAACTTCCCTGGCAGAGATTTTTTTGCTTCCCCAACTACTTGCTTTTTTTTGAGGGTGGGGAATTCTTGTTACAAATGGCATATTTTGCCACTGTACTAAAGTATGATATGTGCATTTTCAACAGCAACAAAAATGATGGTAACAGCAATGTGTGTGTGACGGAGAGAAGTTTGTGAGGGAGAGAATAACAGATTTTTGTCCTGTAATATGCTATATTTGTTGAAAGGGATCCACAATCTTGTATGTACATACAGGTCCTTGATTTACGACCACAATTGAGCCCAAAATTTCCATTGCTAAGCAAGATAGTTGTTAAGTGAGTTTTGCCCCATTTTACGACCTTTTACCATAGTTGTCAAGCGAATCAGTATAGTTGTTAAGTTGTTAAGTAAATCCTGTTAAATTAATCTGGCTTCCCCCATTATCTTTGCTTGATGGAAACTGGTTGGAAAAGTTACAAACGGTGATCCCTTAACTCTGGGAGAGTGCAACTGTCATAAATGCAGGCCAGTTGCCAAGCATCCAAATTTTGATCCCGTTACCATGAGGATCCTATAATAGTTGTAAGTGTGAAAACCCATCATAAGTCACTTTTTTCAGTGTCATTGCAACTTTGAATGGTCACTAAATGAATAATCGTTAGTCAAGGATTACCTGTACATACACCAGGTCCACAATTGTGGTATATCATAATTATTCACTCATTTTGGTTTAACACATTTTGTTCACCTGGCATACATTTACTAAATTGTATATATGTACAGCAGATCATAATTAAGACAACTATGGTATAATACAATATGAAGGCAAAAATATGTGTTTGCTGAAATTCACCATTTTATGCAGCTATTACAAATACAAGAGCCCTGATCTCAAAACACTGAAGATTGCAGAGGCATAAACAGAAGAGCCTTTTGGGTAAGATCAAAGGTCCATCTTTATCAATATTTTATCAAAAAGCTCACAAAGGGAATGGGCAAATATATTGTCATAAACTTTTTCCATTTCCCACTCAGGCATCTAATCTGTGTTGCATTCTAAGCTGACCTCAAGTTGTGCCTGCCATCTTGACTGTTTTGACACCTCCCCCCTCTGTCCCTGAACACTCTTTGTCTAGTGGCATAATTTGTCATTACTGACAGGCTGATAATAACAATTCATTATTGGGAAAGCCTTAGAACAGGGGTGTCAAATTTGGGGTGTTAGGGTGGTGTCATGTGACGTATTGGGACTTGTTTCCCCTTCGCTAAATCAGGTGTGGGCGCGACCAGCATGTGATGCATCTGACCTGCTCCGCGGGCTGTGAGTTTGACAGTCCTGCCTTAGAAATATTAGTAATTTTAAATGGGAAAGGTTGGTCTCAATCCTGCTAGTTTTTTGGAAAACAAACCTGTAGTTTATTGTTATTATTGTTGATGTTTATTTTTTTATTCTGGGTCTGAATTACTTTTAATTACATCAATAGTCCTAGAGTCACTGGTGCAAGAAGTATGGTGAAATAAATTGAATAGAATAATATAATGAGAAGGAAACTTTGAACATGAGAAGAGATATGTGTCACTTTGGCAGTGCAGTACTAGCTGGCTGTTTGAATACCTTTTGTGTTACAGCAGCTGGTTGCACTCCAGAGGGCTGCATTCCAATGTGCTGCAGAAATCATGGAAGTGTGTCCTTGTGAATCCATCCATTGGATTAATTAACGCCTCTGGTCTATTTAAGAAATCAAGTTGTTTCAACCTTTTTCAGATTAGAAAATAAAGCTGATTTGAATGGATTCAAAAATCTGATTTGATTGAGGCAAAATAATTGTTCAATTTGGTTAATTTGGATTTCAGGATCAACTCACAGGCATTTGAGTCTTCAATTTCAAATCAACTTTGAAGTTTTGAAGATCTTTGAATCACATCTCTAAAGTCTATTCATTGTTTGGGCTATATGCTCTGACTTTCTGGATAAAATATATGCAATTTACCCTTTTAATTATATATATATAAACTTTTATTGTTTTATCGATGTATAAAATACAAATAAAAATAAAAATAGGAAATTAAGGGAAGGAAAAAGAAAGGGGGAAAGAAAATACGAGGCTCAAGGGAAGAAAGAAAGAGGCATTGACTTCTGACTCTTTTTAGCACAGTACAAGATAACAACTTTACAACATTTTATATTAGAACCTAGATAATCATTAAAATTTATAAAACATTTCAGAGAATGAATGAATGGAGGGAGGCAAGAATAGTATTTTCTATACAGTATTTAGTTGCAACCTAACCTTCATGACTTATTATTATGAACCCTCCATTTAGAAATAAATATTAGATTACAGCATTACTTGTACCAATTTTGATGGCTGCAGCACTGATCTAAGGCGAATTTGTGTCTCAAAAACCTATCCTCTGGCATAATGCAACCTGTGACTGATAGGCAGTGTAGAATTAGCTGGCTGCTTTGTTTAATTCTAGCAGTTGCTACCACACTGTTACCTGTTGCAGGAACTGTTGGTTGTCAGAGAGAGAGAATAACATAAAGTTGTGTGTGTAGTGGAATGGCAGTGTACTGTTAGCTGGATGGATATCCAGATGGCACCAGCTGACATTCAGCTGCCAGCCTACGGCACATATTTTGGTCATCAGGTGACTTGGGGTAGCAAAATGTCCAAAAACTGTCATCAAGAAGATTTATTATTGTTTAACATTCTAACACTGTGCGTGATGACACAGTGGTTAGAATGCAGTATTGCAAGCTAACTGTGCTCCCACTGGCAGGAGTTCAATTCCTTCGATCTTGCAATTTGAAATAGAATATATTTTCCTTCACTCAAGGTTGACTCAGCCTTCCATCCTTCTGAGGTCGGTAAAATGAGGACCCAGATTGTTGGGAGCAATATGCTGACTTGGTAAATCACTTAGAGGGGGCTGTATAAAGCACGGTGAAGCGATATATAAGTCTAAGTGCTATTGCTATTGCTATCCTCAAATGACCCATGTTGGGATATTTCTCTTATTAGGCTAGCTCACAGGTTTATAGGCAAAACTGAAAATAGTTTTCTGTGCACTAATTATTCAATTGAAGTTTCTTTGATGTTCTTCATTCTGATATGATCATCTGAGTTGATAGTACTATGTGTGTTCTGTCTCTGTGTGGGATGGTTTGGCAGTGTACCTCTTAGTTAGCTGTTGTCCATATTCCAGCAACTAAGTACACTTCCATATTATTGCACAATTTAACATCATTTTGAGGCTAATATGTTAAATTTGCTTCTAGGGAGAGAAGGGCAATAGCCATCATTGTAATTAAACACTTTTAAGGTATGCAGTGCTGTGAAAAAGTGCATTAAGATTTTAATTTATTTTGCTTCAGATTGGCTTGGTATTTTCCAAACTAGCTGATCTATTGCCAAAATTAAAAGTAGATAGTATGTATTTTATTTTCATTTCCAGTATGAAAATGAATCTCAGCTCATATGTATTAAATTAATTTGCAATTCTTCTTACTATAGGTAGTCCTCAACTTACAACAGTTCATTTAGTGACTGAAGTTACAATGGCAATGAAAAAAGTGACTTATGACAATTTTTCACACTTACGACCTTTGCAATATCTCCATGGTCACGTGATTAAATTTCAGATGCTTAGTAACTGACTCATATTTATGACAGCTGGAGTATCCTGGGGTCATGTGATCACCTTTTGCAACCTTCTGACAAACAAAGTCAATGGGGAAGCCAGATTCACTTAACAACTGGATTATTAACTTAGTTGCAGTGATTAACTTAATACTTGTGCCAAGAAATGGGCAAAACTCACTTAACTGTCTCTCTTAGCAACAGAAATTTTAGGCTCAATTGTAGTTGCAAATTGAGGATTGCCTGTATATAAGGTGTTTTATTATTTGGGCTGCCTAAGGATAAGGATTACCTAGAGATTCAGTATTAATATTTAGATTATTGCTGAATGTTTCCCTTTCATTTAAAACAGAGGTCTTCAAACTTGACAGCTTTAAGACTTGTGGACTTCCAACTCCCAGCATTCTTCCTCCAGTCATGTTAGCTTAGGAATTCTGGGAGTTGTAGTTCACAAGTTTTAAACTGCCAAGTTTGAAGACCCTTGATTTAAAACTTTACCATCATAGAATGGTCAGAACAAAGTCAGCAGTACTTAGGCCAGTGTTTCTCCTTGCAACTTTAAAACCCTAACTTTTTTGGGTGTGTGTGTGGGGTCCTTTGTGTCAGGTTGGGCTCCTGGTAGCTGCTACAGAAATAGTTCACTCTTGGGACTTCTGGGTTGAGCCCTCTCGAGAACGGGCGGCGGTTTGTGATCGTCCACGACCGCAGCCTGGCTCTTGCGTCGGAGAGCCCTGATCCTACAAGGTTTGGGGCTGAAGCTGCCTCATAGGGGTGGCGGAGAAAGGGAAATCTGCCAGCCAGAGTGAGGGGAGCTGCATCTCCCCCCTTTTGGGTCTGGTCTTTTCCCTCCAAAGACGTCAAGAAGTGGTGGTCAAAAATGGCCACCTCGAAGAGAAGGTCTCAACGGGATTAAGATTGGTGCAGGAGGAAAGAGAGAAGTCGACAGCAGAGGAACCGGGAGTATCGGATGGTAAGATCAAGGCACCCCGGGATTAAGATAAAGATGAGTTTAAAAAAAAAAGAAACAGAAGCGGCGCAGTTCCAAGTGAAGGAAAAATAAGTAAAATATTTTTGACAGCTATAAGGGGCTTCGAACCGGGAAAGGAAGAAGCCAGCGTAAGAACTTAAGTTTGGGGCTTGGAAAATTTTGAATATCAAAATAAAAGGAAAGGGTTAAGACTCTCTGCAGAAAGTGCCACTTTGTGGAGAAAAATTGGAAGTTAAAGAAGAAAGAAACTATCTTGTTCGTTTGTGGATTGAGTTGTTACATTTTAAAGAGACGCTGAAAAAAAAAAGCAAGACTCATAGAAAGTGAAAGCTTGAATACACAAAGACGGACTACCGGACTAATTGGTGATATTGATATAGACTCTGGACCTGGGTTAGGATTATAGAAAATTTAAAGAAGGAGAAATAAGGAAAATAAAAATTCTGGTGGCCATCAAAGAATTAAAATGGAGTTTAAAAGCATGAAAGAACTGTTACAGGAAGTGACTGAACTAACTTGGCTCGTTGCAGAAAACATGGGCTTTGAAATATTGAACAAAGAAGAAGAAGGAACCTTGGAAAGGAGGAGCCAGCACAAGAGAAAGCCATCTTAAAAGACAATTAATACAAAGATTAATACAAATAAAAGGGAAAGGAAGGGTGGCTAAAAAACGGAACCTAAGAAAGTATCTAAAAAGGGGAACATTTATGTAATTAAGCATGTTAGAAAGGTTCAGAAGGAAAGGGAACAGAAAGGTAAAGAGAGAGAGGGATTCAAACTGGATAGAGAAGGGGAGAGCAGGATAAAAGGGAGGAGAAGGAGCCAGCACAAGTTTAAAGCCATTCTAAGAAGACAACTAGCACAAAGATTAATACAAATAAAAGGAAAGGGAGGATGGTCAAAAAAATGAAACTTAAGAAGGTAATTAAAAAGGGGAACATTTATGAAATTAGACATGTTAGAAAGGTCCAGAAGGATAGAGAGCAGAAAGGTAAAGAGAGAGAGAGGATTTAAACTGGATAGAGAAGGGGACAGCGGGATAAAAGAGAGGAGAAGGAACAAGAAACAAGAACAAAAGATAGAGAGACATGGGAATTACATAATGAAGAAAGAAACTTGTTTGCATAGAGATAATGGCTAATGTATTAAAAAGGGGGTTCTGCATGAAGAAATGGTAATAAGAATATATTGTAATTATAAAAGTGTAAAACAATAGGGTTACTGACAATCTTTACTGGTAAAAGGTCACATTTTATTTCTTATTTACAAAAGAAAGGTAAATGATGATTGGATAAATTGAATTAATTGAAATGATTTTAGAAAATGTCTAAAAATGAGATTTGTCAATAACCAAGATTAGTTATTTTTATTATTATCTTGGAACCATAAATAAACCTTAGGGGGAATATGTGTTGCAGAACCCGATCGATTAGAGATATATTGTAAGGTAGCTTTTCTTTTCTTTTTTTTTCTTTTTTCTCTATCTTTCGTTTTAAAGGGAATGATTATGATTATGCTACTATATTAACCACCAAGGTGTCACTTTCAAAGTAGTAAAAGGGGGGCAAGTCTAGGTTTTTTTTCTCATTCTCTTTAGTGTCAAAATCTGTACGGATTTAGAATTATGGAGAGAATATGTGATGAAAGGGCAAATCTGACGGACAAAAGAATTCTGTAAATGATAAAAGAGTATTAACAATGTGAAGATAATTAAAGGATAGATATGGATGAACTTTATCTTTAATATGATGGGCAAATATATTGTTATTTGTAAGATTTATAAATGATGTTTTTAAAATATATATATATGTTTGCAATTAACTTGAAATGAACTGGGGGGTTATATAGATTGAGATTAAGATTTGAGATTAGGATTAACTTCTTTGACCCTTTGTCTGTTAAAATAGAATAGAAGTCAAGTTAAATGCTTAAAATGGATATAGACCTACTGTCATATTTGCATGTAAAAGTGACGACCCGGGAACTTGCTGTCTACTGAAAAGAGCTGTTTTAAAAAATTGTTAAAAATTGAATAAAATTTGTTTAAAAAAAAATAGTTCACTCTTGCATCCTTCCTAGGGCTGAGAGAGAATGACTAGACAAGGGCATCCAGCTGACTTCATGTCCAAGGTAGGACTAGAACTCACAGTCTTACCATTTCTAGTCTGATGCCTTTAATCACCACACCAAATTGTTTTTCTCTCTATAAAGTCACAATAACATAATTGTGTGGGTGTGTAAAATCATAGCAGGAAATGGTTTAGGAAAGCAATATTTATTGTGTCTTCTTTCTCCCTCGAAAAGTCTCTTACATTGGTCATAATCAGATTTCCTAACCAGATATCCCAGTAAACCATGTTTGTAGGGTCCAAGGCTCATTTGGGTAAAGTGCTTAGGGCACAATTAAAGTCTTGACTTGGTTTGCTCTCAGCATCTTTCGTAGTTCTAAACAAAAAAGAAAGTTCTGTTTGTCAGTTTATCATGTCATTAAATGTCAAGAAATATCACTGATAGCTCAGCATTTGCCATATTTGAGCAGGAAAGTACTAAGGCTGGATGGTGAAGTTGCCCAATGGATCCACAAGGCACAGTGACTTCCTCAAAGATCTTCCTTCTTTTTTATAATGATCTCCCTAATCAGAGCGGCTATATCCAGCTTGATGTTTTCTATGGGTTCTTCGGGCTTCAAGTATTTCACGACTTTACCTTCAGGGCTAATGAGATACTTCCAGAAATTCCACTTAGGTTCCTTTTTTGAAGAATCTGCAGGAATAACAAGATGAAGCACTTTTAGGTCACAGACAGCAGGGATGTGATTTGGAAAATGTAGGCACTAAGTTGGGATCATGCTTTAATCCAGGGGTGTCAAACTCAAGGCCCAGGGGCCAGATTCGGCCCACAGGGTGCTTAGATCTGGCCCTCAGGAACTTCACTGGAAACAATGAAGGACTGGCCCACAGTGCCAGCGAAAACAGAGCTTGTGAGGGCCATGGGTGTTTTTGCTGGCAAACAGTTGCAGGAGGCCATCGCAGCCAAAAACAGAGCTTGTGAGGGCTATGGGCAGACCTATGCCCACCACTGAGCCCAAACTTCTGTTGCTCAGCAAACAGTTGTGAGTTTCCCCCCACCCCATTTTATGAATTTTTTTGCCACCATTGTTAAATGAATCACTGCAGTTTTTAAATTAGTAACACGGCCATTAAGTGAATCTGGCTTCCCCATTGACTCTGCTGGTCAGAAGGTCACAAAATGGGATTATATGATTATATGACCCTGGGACACTGCAACCATCATAAATACATGTCAGTAATCCAAATTTTGATCACATGACCATAAACATCTATCAAGTGTTTATCGTTAATAACCAATGTTATTCAATGTGTAGAATGGAGCCAGAATTGGTGAGCCATGAAATTAGTAGCAGAAGACAATAGAAGATCTAATCAAACTTAGGGCTAGGGAGCGGGCCTATGCTGTCCAAGCAATTGTAGTGTGAATTTTTTTGAAAGAGTTTGCCTTGATTTATTTCTAGAGCTGGGAATGACTGTCCCAAAGTCACCTGTTCAGCTTCATGGCTTAGGCCAAACTAGAACTTAAGTCTTTTTTTTTTTGGAGAATCTCATCAACTCCATTCAACTGTGACTTTCTCCATCTTTTTCTTCCTCTTGACTGATTCACTCTACCTTCATAATTGATCTGCAGTTTGATCCTGTTACACCTATACATGTCAGAACAATTCCAGTTTACGTGGCAGTGCCAGCCATATATTCTCTTCATTAGTGACTGCAAGCAGTTTGGTTTCTTTAAAAAAAATGAAAGAATTCTAAAAAGATTCTTAGAGTGCACAAGAATAAGCACACAAACACTTCTTGTTATCCATGTGCAGGTCCTTGTTGTTTTTCTTGATATCAATTTTAAATGCAAAAGATTAATTTAGGAATAATAATACCAAAGCGGACTTCTGTGAGGTGGATAAATTAGGCAAATCAATCTTTTTATTTAGACAGACAAGAGCCACTATTTTGCAATGTGCTGGTTAGTGATATGTATGTGCCTCCAAGGCAGTTTTTGACTCCTGGAGACTTCCTAGACTAGTCTCTGCAGTTTCAAGACCAATTTGCCATTGTCTCCTTCTATGGTTGAGCAAAAGTGACTAGCCCAAGGTTATCCAACATGCCTAAGGCAGGATTAGAACTCACAGTTTCCCAGTTTCTAGCCTGATGCCTTAACCACTACTAAACCAAACTGGCTGTCAGGGATTGTCGTCGGAGAAGGTAAAGAACTGCACAATGTAAATAAATATATTCTATTTCAAATTGAAGATTTATCTAGACAATCCTTTTTCTGGGATTTTTACTGGTGTTCTGTTGTACTTTTCAAGAATATTTGAAGAGATTTAGGTAGCAGAAACAGTTTTTAAATAGGAATTGCAAATCCAGCGAATCTGAATCTGTACGTGTTTCTGCCTAAAATAACACTGCACTAAAAGACACAACATGCAGCTTAAGAGAGACACAAGCTTACCTATCAGAAATTTAAACGCTGGCGATGCTTCAGAACCTAGAATTTTTATTTTACTGAAGATGGGGAATGTCACTCCATAATTCGATTTAGCAAAATAAATGATCTCGTCATTCAGACCTGGCTCCATTTCCCCAAACTGATTGCAAGGAAAGGCCAACACAGTGAAATGGGACGATCCAAACTCTCGCTGGAGTTCCTGCAGCATGATGTAATTTTTTTCTGTGTGCTGGCAGTAACTAGCCACGTTTACAACCAGAGTTGCCTTGAGACAAATAGAAAATTAGAAAAATTAAAAAAGAATGCTGATCAAATCGCTGCTGAGAAATATCTTCCTATCTCATTTATCTTGGCTATCTCAACGCAGAAAAGTCTAGGGTTGAGATCAGTTTCACTATTAAAAAAAAGACAGCATTTAAATCATAGGTATTGAGTAGAAGCAAAGCATACAATTCAGACAAAGCAAAGTACTTTTTAGGCACTTTAGTTTATGTGAATTTATAAAAAATAAGCCTACTTTCTCCCACAGAAATAAAAGTTTCCCTAGCAAGCATTAAGAACAATCTACCTTCAATTGTTCAAATGAATGTATGCATTTAGTTACCAAATTCAAGAATTGTAGTCAACAGTAATTCACTGACAAAATCAGACACCTATTTAACTATGCTTACACTTTCAGTCTTTATAATAAAATAAAGAACTATATGAGAACTGGCCTATCAAACCAGAGCCTGTTAGTCATTATCAGATGCCTCTGCAAAGTTTAAAAATTGGAGCTGATTCAACCAGATCCAGTTTTTAAACTTTGCAGAGTTATCTGATAGTTACTAACAGAGTCTGGTTTGATAAGCCAGTTCTTACATCATTTTTTATTTTATTATGAAAACTGCAAGTGTAAGCATAGTTAGTAGATGTCCATTTCTGCAGGAGATATTCCTGGTCCCTAAAATCAGATAGTGGAGAAAATGAACCACTGAAACTTCTCAGTTTATCTCAGCAAGTATTACATTTTAACTTCAGGTTCTGGATTTCCATTTCCAGATATTCCTAATGTGCTGCAATTATGCAGAAAGAATACAGCAGCAAGCCTGCCTAACCATCTAAAAAAATGGAAATTACTTACTTTGCCTCGGTATTTCTCCAAAGACATGGTTCTTCCTCTCCAATCCTTCACATCAAAAGAATAAAAGTCTTTGTATCTGGGTTTTAAGAACTTGAGCTGCAGCAGGCCTAGCAGGGCTGTGCATAACACCATACAAATGAAAATAATGAAAACCTTGTTTTTCAGCCTTGAGCTTTTTAGCGTATGCGTTGCTAGGGGCAGAGATGGCTCCATTTTGGAGAATTTTTTAGGGGAAGTTTCAGCAGGCCTGGAATGTGAGGAGGAGCTGAAGCCCAGCCACAGAAAGCAGGGATTGGAAGAAAGCTGAGGGAGGGAGAGAGAGCAGACTGTATTGTCTGACTGAATTTTTCATTTTGTTTTGCGTTCAGATCTGATTGTATAAGAGGCTCTTAAGGATGGGATGCTATTCGTAATGTATCTACACCAGCGTTTCTCAATCTTGGCAACTTTAAGATGGGTGGAGTGGACTTCAACTCCCAGACATGACTGGCTGGGGAATTTTGGAACTTAGTCCACCCATCTTAAAGTTGCCAAGGTCGAGAAACATTGAACCACACAATCATATTAGGACATTTTAACATATGTCTGTTTCGGCCCTTTGGGCCCATCGCCCTAACGCCACTAAAAACCCTGAGATGGTACACCAGCTTTCCCCAGTCTGGAGCTGCCCAGACACAAGTATTTTGAAGTTCACCTAAACTCCCAATCATCGCAGCTAACTGGAGCATAATGGGAGTTGATGTGCTATACATCCCATGGGCTGGGAAAGGTTATAATACATTGTAGATTAGTCGTCTGTTGTTGGTGATAGTTCCACTAATATGATGAATCCTTCAGTGCCATAGGTAGTCCTTGATTTACAATCATTTCAAACTTACAAGGATCCTGACAAAAGTAACTTACGAATGTTACTTGGACTGTTGCAGCATCCTTGCAGTCATGTGACTGTGATTGGCTCAATTCTTTTTCCTTTCCTCTGCTAAGATAGAAGCATTAAATCTTTGAAGTTTCTTGAGAGTTGTATGTACCCAATTGCTCTAGGAATAACATTCCAGAGTTTCCATTCTTACTGGAGATTTAAGAGGCTCTCTAATATTGTGTTTTTCCTTATCTAAAGACAGCTAGAATATAGATGGAAAGTCATCTCCAGCTTGGCCTGGATGGTAAAGAATAAATTAGTATCATCCATATCCTGTTATATAGTTCATTATAAATTGATTTATACAAGTGTTAGAATGCCAACATTTGCAGTTTTTTGTATGTTATGCAATGGACAGTTGTTCTTTTGCATTTAAAGTAGTTTTACTTCTGCTAGATAAAAATCACTTTCCGAAGCATATTTTTAAAAAAGCTATCTACATCTT
This sequence comes from Naja naja, assembly GCA_009733165.1. NCBI lineage: Eukaryota > Metazoa > Chordata > Lepidosauria > Squamata > Elapidae > Naja > Naja naja. The sequence goes on from CM019149.1 coordinate 281,337,487, forward strand.
GGAGTTTTAGTGGACAACCAGCTAAATATGAGCCAGCAGTGTGCAGCAGCAGCCAAAAAAGCTAATGCAATCCTAAGTTGCATTAACAGAGGGATACAATCGAGATCAAGTGAGGTACTAATACCACTCTATAAAGCCTTAGTAAGACCACACCTAGAGTACTGCATCCAGTTTTGGTCACCACATAAAAAAGATGTTTAGACTCTAGAAAAAGTACAGAGAAGAGCAACCAGGATGATTAGGGGACTGGAGACTAAGGCATATGAAGAACAGTTACAGGAACTGGGCATGGCTAGTCTAGTGAAGAGAAGGACCAGGGGAGACATGATAGCAGTCTTCCAATATTTGAGGGGCTGCCACAGGGAGGAAGGGGTCAAGCTATTTTCTAAAGTGCCTGTAGGCCAGACAAGGAATAATGGATGGAAACTGGACAAGGAGAGATTTAACCTGGAAATAAGGAGAAACTTTCTGACAGAGCAATCAACCAATGGAACAGCTTGCCCTCGGAAGTTGTGGGAGCACCATCACTTGAGACTTTCAAGAAGAGAGTGGACTGCCATTTGTTGGAAATGGTGTAGGGTCTCCCGCTTGGGTGAGGGGTTGGACTAGATGACCTATAAGATCCCTTCCAACTCTGATTATCTGTTATCTGTTATAAACGAATGGATATGAATTTTTCTCAGAACTTTTTACAAAAAATATAAATTAGTAAGAAAACAAGATAGAGCAAATTTGAAATGGGAAAAATGTGAAACATGAAAATTGAAGATGACTTCTGGGTTAGTTTTCTTATACCATTCTCTTCTGGTTTTAATGCTGTTATTTTATTTTTGTATGTTGTGTTTCATCACTTTTTATTATTCATCAACCTGATCATTTTTACCAGCAAGTAGTATCTAAATGGTGTAAATAAAACAAAATAATAACTTCCTTCCTGAGTGTTTTCTAGGTGCAATACACATTATTATTATTTTCTTTATTGCACCAAGTTGTATTAAATCACATAAAGTCCTCTTGCAGTATTTACACTGAGATTGCAGTACTAACAAAGCAATGCTGGATAGGAACAGTCTGCCGTGTATAATAATTTTATCTACAAATAAAGTACTATTTTCATTATTTGAAACTGCATCTGCTTACAGTAAACTTTTAAATGTTCTCATTATAATAATAATTAGTTTATTGGATTGTTGAAAACAGATTATAAATTTGTTGTTATTTTGTTGAGAACAGCTTCCAACCAAGAACTTCAATCCGTACTGTACTTTAAAAGCTGCAGAGAGAAAAAAACTGGCTTTCCAAATGCTAGTTGTTAATCGCCCAGTTTCCACAGGATGGCAGCAAACGTGCAACAGAAATAAAACATTTCTGGATTGTCTCTTTTCCACCTCAGAAGATGAGCCTGACTGCTTGGGAAGACTGTAACCGTTTGAGATCCGAGTATAAGACACACTGATATGCTGCCAAAGTGAAGACACAAGAAAGCTTTGGCTGCTTTCAAAAGTTGTTGCTAAATGATGTTTAATGTAACAAGAGTGGAAGACAATTAAACATAATATATCAATACTAATTGCTTTTTATTCAATGTAAATATAAATGAAAAGAACTTGCATTTAGTTTTGTCCAGCCCTGACAGGTCTTTCTTCTGATGCAGTCCCTGACATGCTTCTTAAAGAGTATGGACAGTCTTTGATTGGGAAGATGTTGACTGCTCCTGTACCAGGATAACCAGCCTGTTGAATTTCAGTGGATGTTGGAAGAAATGGGTTGAGTGACTGAAATTGGACATGTAATAGTATGTTAGTGTTTCTCAATCTTGGCAGCTTCCCAGTCAACTCTGGGAATCCCAGCCAGCATGCTGTAATGCTGGCTGAAGAATTCTGGGAGTTGAAGTCCACACAGCTTAAAACTGCCAAGATTGAGAAGCACTGCTATAGGTCAGTTGCATTAAGCAATGATGTTGGTTCTCTGTGTGGGGCAGATTGATGAAACACCCCTTTCCTATCTACCGTATAGAAATTTGCATTATTGTAATTAAAGCAACAAGAATCTGCAGTTCCCATAGACTAACTTCTATCCAGTTGGGTCAAACTTTGACTTTTCTTATCCAGCTACAGATTGGACCTCCCGATTTAATCAATGCTAGGTAGCCCTCTTATTTCTGTACTTCTGTAATCAAGAAGTACCTATAATAGCCTCATTGCAATTGTCATACAGTATATGGTATATATGGCGTGGTAGCTTGGCAGCTCCTGATGTTCCTGGAAGAAACCGATTACCTAGACCCGCACCAATCGGGCTTCAGGCCTGGGTACAGCACGGAGACGGTGTTGGTCGCACTGGTGGATGATCTCTGGAGGGCACGGGACAGGGGTCATTCCTCTGTCCTAGTCCTGTTAGATCTCTTGGCGGCTTTTGATACTATCGACCATGATATCCTACTGCAACGGCTCAGGGGGCTGAGTGGGAGGCACCGTTCTGCGGTGGTTCTCCTACCTCTCGGGCCGTACGCAGATGGTGTTGACAGGGGGCCAGGAATCGGCCCCGAGGTCCCTCCTTTGTGGGGTGCCTCAGGGGTCGGTTCTTTCGCCCCTTTTGTTCAACATCTATATGAAGCCGTTGGGTGAGATCATCCGTGGTTTTGGGGTGAGGTATCATCAGTATGCTGATGATACCCAGCTTTTTATCTCCACCCCTAACCAACCCAGTGACGCCCTCGACGTGATGTCCAGGTGCCTGGAGGCGGTGCGGGTCTGGATGGGGAGGAACAGGCTCCGGCTCAACCCGGCCAAGACCTAGTGGCTTTATATACTGGCATCGCGAATTGTCCAGGATATTCCACCTCTAGTTATGAGGGGTCTTACCCCCTGTAGATAGGGTGCACAACTTGGGCATCCTCCTGGATGCACGGCTCAGTTTAGAGGAGCAGGTGGGAGCCGTGGCCAGGGGGGCATTTGCCCAGGTTCGCCTGGTGCACCAGTTGCGCCCCTACCTGGATCGAGATGCCCTATGTACGGTCACTCATGCGCTCGTCATTTCCTGTTTGGACTACTGCAATGCTCTGTACATGGGGCTGCCCTTGAGGGCCACCCAGAGGCTTCAACTTGTCCAGAATGCAGCAGCGCGGGTTGTGATGGGAGTGTCTCGATACTCCCATGTTACAACCCTCCTGCGTGAGCTGCACTGGTTACTGGTTGCCCAGGTGAGATTTAAGGTGTTGGTGTTAACCTACAAAGCCCTTCATGGCTTAGGACCGGGATATTTATGGGAGACCCTGCTGCCAGCAACTGTTTCCCATCATCCTGTCCGCTCTCACAGAGTGGGCCTCCTTGGGGTTCCTTCAGCCAGACAATGTCGGCTGGTGACCCCTAGGGGTAGGACCTTCTCTGTGGGAGTACCCACCCTGTGGAACCAGCTCCCCCTGGAGCTTCGGCTGGCCCCTGACCTCCGCTCCTTCCGCCGGGGCCTCAAAACCTGGTTGTTCCAACGTGCTGACCTGGGCTGAGGGTGGGGAGGGGAGTTTTTAGATGACGGTTTTATTATTTTTAGCTTTTAATTGGGTTTCTTATTTAATATTTTTTAAATTGTATAACTGTATTTTTTTATGATTGTATGCCGCCCCAAGTCCTTCGGGAGATGGGGCGGGTTAGAAATCCAATTAATAAATAATAAATAAATAAATATGTAAAAAAAAAATCATGATTTTTTCCCTAGCTGCTTACCCCTCATTCCAAAATAAAAATACCTGGTTTCAGTTGTATATGAATCTTTAAAATATCCCTGTACTATTAAATGGCTTTTTACATGTACAGCAAGCATGATAAAATATCCCTTCTTTTTGATTATATTTGTCAACCCTGAAGCTGGCTAGATGGTGGCCATTTTATTATTCTTCTGAGGTTTTTCTTTCTTCAAAGCTTCAGTGCTGACACAGACTGGAGTTGAGGGATGGGGTGGGTGTAGAAATAACGGTTGTTATAACCAAAGCAACATCCTTTCCCCTGGGAACCAAGGTCATGTGTGCAGGTGGTTGGGAGGTGGAAAATAAAGTCATCCCACACCTGGACTGTGTGCTGATTGGACCATGTGACTGATGCCTTTGCAGAAGTGGCAAACTTTTAATTAGGGGGAAAACTGGCAGGAACTTTAGATCCAGTTTTCACCAGCATTGTGCCAATATGACATGCTCTAATAAAATGTTCTTTGAGGAAACTTCATGCCTCGAAATTCTTTTGTTTGTTGGCACCCTGACAATATTTCCAGCATAAGTTTGAGGAACTTTTATACATTCTGTCTTTCAATGTCTTCTAAGGCAGAGGTCCTCAACTATCCGGCCATGGGTTGTTGGGAACTGGGCTGTGCAAGCGGCGGGTGAGTGGCCGAAACTGCATTTGCACAAGCAGGGGGCAGGAATGGGCATGCACAAATGGACGCTTGTGCGGAATCATCCCGCTGCTGCCGGAGCGTGTTTGCAGTAGCTCCTCTTGGTTTTATTTTATTTTATCAATTTTTAGTACTCCCATTGGATTCTCTTTTATTTAAATAATAATATTTTTCGGAGAAGATAACGGAGCTCACAGTGGGAGAATACAACAGAGTTTATGGCAAAGCAATGCCTTCTCAAAGGCATTGTCTCAATATTTGAACAATAACCATCCAACACGATGTAGAGACACTGAGAAAAGATATAGCTGTCTTTCTGCAAGCACAACATTGGGCTACAGACACCCCCACCAAAGTCCTTACAGCAGACTTGGGTAAATCCCATACTCAGAATGAGGAAGAAGAAAAAGTGCAAAGGCCCAGGGAAACAGTTAAAGAACCTGCTAAAAAGTGGCAGCCCTCTCAGAAAAACAGCCCTTCTCTAGACAAGGCAACAAGAGGAGGAGGTATTAATAGAGAAGTTTCATTGGAAGCCAGGAAAACATCTCCCCTACAATTACATCAATCACATCGCTCACTGCAAACACAACACATTGCTCTTAGAATCCATATGATTAGACTTAATTACGGACCCTGGAATACCAAGAGTGCTATACTAAATTCCCTAAGCCAGCTTCTTCACTGGTGCTAAAACCTTTTACTCTGAACAATTTTCTCAAGAGTCTGCACAGGATTTAGATGGGACTCTCCTCCTTTTATAAAAGGCCAATTTCGTGCGTGATGACACCTCAATCCATTGCAAGAACCCTACAACTTCCCTTTGTATAAATCAAATTTCCTGATGAGCGGCAAAAGATGATCCCCTCTCCATCATAACCTGGAATATAGTGGGTTGGACTGTCCCATCAAAAGACCAACTCTTTTTTGACTACATATCACAATTTGACATCCTCTTCTTACAGGAAACCTGGGCCCCTGCAGAGATACATTTAGATAGTTATTGGACCAACTCTATCCCAACTGTCCCAAGTAAGGTGGGTGGGAGAACTAAAGGGGGTATTGTGACACTAGTTAATACAACCCTGCAATTTAAATGTGCATCACTGCCACCTTTTCAGCCATGGATTGTGACTACCTTACTTTTATTTAAACAGATGGAGATTTTGCTTTTTTAAAATACATTCTGTCTTTCAATGTCTTCTAAGTGGTCCTCAACTACCCAGCCATGGGCTGTTGGGAACCGGGCTGTGCAAGTGGCGGGTGAGTGGGCAAAACTCCATTTGTGCAAGGGGGAGGGCAGGTGTGGGCATGCACAAAAGCACACTTGCCCACCATTTGTGCAGAATAATCCCCTCTCCCCCCTGCCGCTGCCGTTGCCACTGCCTCCAGCAGTCCACAGAGCCAGAATGGGTTGGGGACCACTGTTCTAAGATACTGTACATCTTAAAGCTTCTTTCATTGACCTCTTAAAATTTATAAATTCCATTCACTTGTATGAAATAAGTAAAACAAGGAACCAGGTATGCAGATGAATAGTTCTGATAATATTTAATATTAATATTAATTTAATATTAATTTTCATAAGCACAGACTCTCAAACTCTTTTCTAATATAGCATAGGAAGTAGAAGTCCACTAAGAAACTCCTTGATGTGGCTTTGGGGAGGAACAGCTACAAAATATCTGAAACTGCCTTCCTAAAGAGTAAGACTTCAGTTCATGTAATCTATGAGCTAGCATATCACAATATTTAAAAGAGAGGTTTTTAAGCCATTGCCTTTCTTGCCTCTAGTTATCTAACTTTTTATGTAGAGAAATCAAGAACTGATTATGGGGCTTTTTGTATCAAAACATGTGCAACAAAAATCACATGGTGGAAAGCTGTCCACTATATGCTTGGATAGGTGCTTCATTTTTGTTCTTTCAGGGTGACAAGTTCATACCCACATTCTTTCTTTCCCATGTCTTACAAATATTGATCACTGACTAAAATAGGGGTTGCCCTTCAGGAAAACAAAGTATCTAGTTCTATAAGAAAGCCAAGAGTCTTTGGAAAGGCATGGAGCACATCCTTTTGAATGTTAGTGATGTGCACACTTTTGGCAATGGATATGCAATATCCAATTTGAATGGGCTATGGCTCCCAGATCTTCCCAGCCAGCATTGTCACTGATGATGATTTGGGGAGTTGGGTCATAGAAACAGAAAGGCATTCAGATTGGAAGAGATTATTTATACTATTTTAACTATGGGTTTTAATTTTTAATTTGGCTTTAACTTGTTTAATATGCTTTTAATTAACTTATTTATTGTTGTATTTTTAGCTGTGAGCCACCCCAAGTCCTTTTTGGAGAGGGGGCGGCATATAAGTCGAATTAATAATAATAATAATAATAATACTGTGTCAATAAAAATTTATACAATAAAAAAACCCTTTGATATTTGGCTATGCTAGCTATCAGTACTAGGACTTAAGTCAATAGCAGGTTGAGGAAATATAATCTAATAGCTCCTTCAGTATTTATTCTTAGAATATTAGTCATGTTGTTTCAGTAAGAACCAAATACTATTGCATGACAGTTTGTCCACAGTTGTTTCTTTTTCTTTTTTTTCCAGAGAGTCATATATTCTGTCTGTTGCCTTGTTCAAAGACACAAAAGGTGGTGTGATGTGGGGAGTCATTTCCTGAAATGGTATGTGGGAAATAAAACGAACTTCAGCATCTCATCAGTGAAGAAGTTTGCGTCTTCTTGGGTCTGTGGTTACAAGTTGAAAAACATTAATTGGTTTGACAAATAAAAGCATTTTCTGTAAGAAAAGAAAAATGACATTGCAAAAATGGAACACATGAATAGAATGAAAAATAGAAAGTTTACTGAAGCTCAAACTTTATTACATTTCAAAAACAAAGCTTTATCCAAATTAAATAAATATTTGTCTTAACTATGAATAGAGAACTATCATTTACTGCAGCTAACATTTATTTTTCTTGTTTGCTATATTTTTAATCCAACCTGTTAGAAGAGTTCATTTAGCAGATTGTGAAAATAATACTTGCCTTAAATTCTTATTCCTGAATTTCCAAGAAGCATCTAGAGATCCACAAATGTTGCATAAGCATTTCTAAAAATTGGGAAGTGTCCGGAAAATCAAAGTATTTTATTTAATTTCAGTTGGGAAGAGAGGCACCAGTCTTTATTCCTGCTTCCAAACTATACAGAAAATTAGCTTAACAAATGTAGCAACAAGATTCCAGTTAGAAATTGATTTCCTGTCAATTAACTAAAAGGAACCAGTACTTATACTTTAGGATGAAAGTGGATGTAAGACATTGCTGCTTTAAGCATGAACTATTGTAAATTTGTATTAAATATCCCAAAACATAATAGTTTGTGAAGACTGAGATGCTTACATCTTCTGTCTTAAGAGAGGCATGGTAAAATATATGTAATAGCCATAGATTTATAGGGGATCTCAAAAAAAACAACAACAAATTTAGTAACTCAGATGAAGGAACTACTAATTTCACATTCTGTGACTGTAATGAATCCTGCAAATTATAGACATTCTCAGAGCTATTTCAGATGCATATTTTATTTTGAGATTATGATTGAATTGGGTATTTCTGTTTCAGAGACTTTCTTTCCTTTTTTTAAAAGGGAAAAGAAGAACAGGACTATAAAATTGCCGAATTCATGGAAGCTTTACTTGATTTGCAGAGATTCTTTCTTCACAGCAGCCTCCCACAAAAGGGATCTCGCTTCTTCATGGAGTTTTTTGGTAGGATGTAGCTGAAAAGGACATTTGTTCTTATTTGAAGAGCTGCTGGATTGCTGTATCCAGGTGGAGCAAGGGGGTCTCATGCCAGGTTAGAAGAGGTGGAGTAGGACAACGGTGCCACAGCACTGAGGAATTGACTCACAATCATATGAATACATAATCATTTTTATACAAGAAAATATTTATTTATTTATTATTTTATTATTTGGTCTTATATGCCACCCTCTCTCCCGAGGGACTCAGGGCGGCTCACATAAAAACAACCATACAAATTACAAAAGTTAAAAAGAATTAAACCAAATTCGACCAAATAATCATTAAAACCCACTAACAAACATTTAAAATATTAAAACAACCCCCCCTCAGTCCAGGCCGGCCTGTTCGAATAACCAAGTCTTTAGGCCGCGGCGAAAGGAGCGAAGGTCGGGGGCCAGTCGCAGCTCCAGGGGAAGCTGGTTCCACAAAGTGGGCGCCCCCACAGAGAAGGCCCTCCCCCTAGGGACTGCCAGCCGACATTGTCTAGCCGATGGTACCCCAAGGAGGCCCTGTCTGTGGGTGCGCACCGGGCGATTGGTATTCGATGCTGGCAGGAGACGTTAAATAATATAAATAATTAAATATAAATGAAAAGAACTTCAATTTAGTTTTATCCAGCCCTGACAGGTCTTTCTTCTCATGCGGTCCCTGACATGCCTCTTAAAGAGCCTGGAAAGCCGTTGCTTGGGAAGATGTTGACCCAATCAAAGCCAGCCTAATGAATCTCTGTAGATGTTGGAGGAGAGATGCCACAGCACCGAGGAATACTTCCCTCCCCTTTTTTTCTTATATTGTTGCAAATCTTAATACGTAACATTGTTTTGATACCATGATATTTATACAATATTAATTAAAATTATTGCCATTCTATTGTTTAGATAACATCGAATTTTGGAAATAAAGAAATATATTTAATTTAATTAAACCTCATAGAATGTCAATATTACAAACATAAAATAATTTGATTTTTTTAATCCTAATTTGAATGCAACATCAAAAAATAAACTGCTGTGGATTATATGAAAGTATTTGTTATACAACAAAGTTTTCAATCTTGAGCTAGTTACTTAAAGTTAAAGTAATGTTAACGTAGAATCTGGACAATTCATAGTTAAATGGCACTTCTGCTATTAGAGTGCCTGGAAAGAAGATCAGCATCAAATATCAGCATTTAAGGTTAACTTCGTTATAATGATACAATTTTTTGACTAGTTTTTAGATGAGTCATGTACCACTAATTCATAAAATAACTCTGAACACTAGTTTCATTTTCCAGCAGGGTTTTAGACTTCTCATTGCAAATTCAAAGACAGCTAAATGTTACCATGCATTAATACATGGAAATTTAAAAGAACCCAGTCCAATATGATGATTTTTTTTAGTTACTCATCCTATTAGCAATGTTTTCCAGTTTTTTTCCAAAATTTGGTATCTCATTCTCTGTCTCATGCTGCTCCAGAATGGCAAAAGAAAGGCAATAAAGAGAGCAGAATGTATTGGCTCAGGGTGATGGGAATTGCAATTCAACACATTAGGAAGACTCTGGGCCAAATGAATATCTCTGTATTGTTTATTTGATAATATTCAGATGGGCCTCTCCTTGCCATATTCCTATGAGGAATGTAGCAAAAGCTTACAAATGGCTAATACTGGATATAAAGTTCTTTCATTAGTAAATTCTCTGCTGTTACCCATAGTGGGTCCAATGTTAGGATATACAGTATTTATCACCATGATATCCCAAAAGCTCATTATTACATTGGGATGCTAGATGTTGGTTTATACTGTATAAGGCAAGGGTGTCCAACCTTGGCAACTTTAAGAATTGTGGACTTCAACTCCCAGAATTTTTTGCCTTGTTTAGTATCAGATTATGTTAGCAACCATTAAAGTGAACAAGAATCAAAAACAGCTTGGAATTATGAAGTAGATAATATACTGAAGCTATATCATCTTGGAAGGATTGATTGAGATCAGGTGAGATACTAATACCACTCTATAAAGCCTTAGTAAGACCACAACTAGAGTACTGCATCCAGTTTTGGTCACCACAGTATAAAAAAGATGTTGAGACTCTAGAAAAAGTACAGAGAAGAGCAACCAGGATGATTAGGGGACTGGAGACTAAACTATATGAAGAACAACTATATGAAGAACAGGAACTGGGCCTGGCTAGTCTAGTGAAGAGAAGGACCAGGGGAGACATGATAGCAGCCTTCCAATATTTGAGGGGCTGTCACAGAGAGGAAGGGGTCAAGCTATTTTCTAAAGCACCCGAAGGCCAGACAAGGAATAATGGATGGAAACTGAACAAGGAGAGATTTATCCTGGAAATAAGGAGAAACTTTCTGACACTGAGAACAATCAACCAATGGAACCACTTGCCCTTGGAAGTTGTGGGAGCGCCATCACTTGAGACTTTCAAGAAGAGATTGGACTGCCATCTGTCAGAAATGGTGTAAGGTCTCCCGCTTGGGTGGGGGGTTGGACTAGATGACCTAAAAGGTCCCTTCCAACTCTGATTATCTGTTATTGTCTTGGAGAATATCTATTTATGTGGTTGCTAAGACTCGATGTTGACTTGATGGCACATAATCAGTCCTGAAGCCATGGGGGAGGATGAAAAACATTGAGGAAAGTCAGAATCATTTCTTTCCACATCTGCAATTTCCCTGCTCAAATTTATATTTTTATTGGCTTTTCCCCTTCCGCACAAAGTTCAAATATTTATAGATCTGGAATTGGGAATCCCCAGGGAGCAATTTGGGGAAATGATAACAAAAAAGGAGAGAAAGAATTAAGCAGATTTTCTCTTTATTATTTCTTAATTGAAATGGCTCCTTAATCAAACAACTTTTCATTGCTTGAATCTGGGTTATAATATGCCTATGCCATGCGGAATAATTGTATCCAAAATTCTTACTGATTAAAGCTAATATCTACCATGAAGCACAAGTGTTAGAGGTAGAAGAAGGAACACCATGTGGAGCTGATCACTTGTCAGGGTTTCATCAGTTGCCTTTCTTTGTTGGGCATGTCAGCTCCTCCTCCAGCGTGGGCCAACAGAACTGCTTATGCCTATGATCTTCTTCCTTGGTTTGCCTATAACAGGGGTGTCAAACTGGATTTCTTCAAGGGCTGGATCAGCGTTGTAGTTCTCCTCCATGGGCTCCTCCATGGGCTGGTGGGGGGGGGGCAGGGGCAGATGGGATAGTCACCTCCTGCAACACCTTGTCGGCCAAAATGGGCCAGGGGGCAGCTGTGCGCGCCCTGGTCCCCATTTTTGGCCTGGACGGCTTCCTGCAGTACTTTGTGAGCCAAAACGGGGTGTGGGCATCTTTTTTTTCAGCTTTCATGAAGCTATGGAGGAGCCTCCTGCTGCCATGGAGGAAACTCCCAGCCAAAAACGGGCTGCACAGAGGCCCTGTAAGGCCCCGGTGTGGCCCATTTTTTATTCTCCCCAGCCTCCAGCAGCACTCTGCTGGCCAAAAATGGGCCGCGGCCCAGTCCTTTGATATTTCCAGGCTAGCCCCACAGGCCAGATTTAAGCATTCCGCTGGTCAGATTTGGCCTGCGGGCTTTGAGTTTATTTATTTATTTATTTATTTATTTATTTTGTTTGTTTGTTTGTTTGTTTGGTCTTGTATGCCGCCCTATCTCCCTAGGGACTCAGGGCAGCTTACATCATAAAAACACACAATACAAAAGTTAAGATCATTTTAAAAATTAATAAACCCAATTCAACCAAACAAATCATCTAAAACCCAAAGACATAACATTTAAAAGCTATGACCCTGCCCCCTCAGTCCAGGCCGGCTTGTTCGAATAACCATGTCTTTAGGCCGCGGAGGAAGGAGCGGAGGTCGGGGGCCAGTTTGATACCCCTGGCCTATAAGGTCAGAATTTGGGCAGAAGGAGATGGCCTGCCTTCCATTAGGAGAAAGAGATGAATGAGCAGTTATTTGACTATTAAAAAGAGACCTTAGGAAAGTCTGAAAGCCTATATATGTTGTTCTACAAAAATGAAAGGACTTTTGAAAAAAAAAATGACAGATATGTTCCTGGGTTGCTAAACTTCAATGAAATAACAACAGGGCAGTTGTTCTTGAAATAAGATGAACACAGGAAAGCTTCCTGTGCTTTCCAATTTAGCAGACTATTATGACATGTATTTTGATATTGCTTTCCTTCCACAGCTTTGAATCTGAATAGAGAACTTGCTTTGAGTTTTGCACTAGTTATCCGAGAGAGTGTACCTTTAATAGCTTCATTAAATGTAACCTATGAGCATAACAAATGTAAAAGAAAAGCAAGATACATTTGCTACCTAGCTGGCCTTTGGTTTCAATACCATTTAAACTATTAAGTACTTTTAAAGTGTAGCTTTCTATTTATAGAAAGCTCAGCTAAAACTTAAAAACAAATTCAGATACCACAAGTTCTTTAACCAATCAAATACACCAAAATAGAATTGGCAAATACATTCCTTCAAGGCAAATACCTAAACGGGCCAGTTTTCTAGCACCCAGATCACAATCACATGATCTGGGGGCACTGCAGTGGCCAGAAAGACCAATTATAAGTACCACTGGTTCAATGCAATTGAAAATTGAGAGGGTTGCTGAAGGAACAGTGGTTAAATGAGGACCATATCTTCTTGTTTCCTTTTCTTCTCCAATTGTGGATCAGAATGGAAGAATTTCACAGATGGCTCTGGGCCCAGAAAGAAGTACAATGTTTACTGCTGCAGCTGATGGTACAGTTAGTGTCAGGAAATAGGGAAATGTGTTAGCAACTGACACCTTTTGAAGTGTGGCTGCTTCTTTTAATAAAGATCCATTATCTCTGTGTTGGTTTTTGTAAGAAGGTAGCACAAAGTGCTGCAGAGGATTGTAGCAGGAAATAGAAAGCTATGCATGCTATGAAGCACACACTTCATTCATCCAATAGGCTTTTTCTATCTGATATCTTTGGACAATGCTGAAAGTGCATTATTTTATTCTGGTTTAAATGATATGCAGGCCAGTGAATCCTGCAGCAAATCAAAGTCTGCAAGATGGCAGTCCCAAAGGTGCTTTTTCAGGAGGCAACTGGACTTTTTTGTTTTTTCTTTGGAAGACATTTCGCTTCTCATCCAAGAAACTTCTTCAGCTCTGACTGCAGTGGTGGGATTCAATTTTTTTTACTACCAGTTCTGTGGGCGTGGCTTGGTGGGCGTGGCAGGGGGAGGATATTGTGAAATCTCCAGTCAGAGGTGGTATTTGCCGGTTCTCCGAACTACTCAAAATTTCTGCTAGCGGTTCTCCAGAACTGGTCAGAACCTGCTGAATACCACCTCTGTCTGACTGGATGGTGGGGAATGGAAGGATTTATATTCCTTGCAGACAACTGGTCATTTGCATCCTTTTAGAGGGTCGTTGAAGCACTTGGAGGTTTATCTGTGTCCTCAGCGTTGCCTGAGTAGTGCTCCTGGTTCCTATAGTCTGCAATCTTTTTCCTCTGGAAATCCATTCCTACTCCCACACCATTCAAGGGTGTTCATCCCAAATTGTATAGCTAAAAAGTCTGTGGGATTCTCAGTCATCCAAGTCATGGTTGTCCCGAAGGTGCTTTTTCAGGAGGCAACTGGACTTTTTATTTTTTCTTTAGAAGACGTTTTGCTTCTCATCCATTTCATGCCTCCTGAAAAAGCACCTTTGGGACAACCATGACCTCCAAGTGTTTCAACAACCCACAAAAAGAATGCAAATGACCAGCTGTCTGCAAGGAATATAAATCCTTCCATTCCCCACTATCCTGTCAGAGTTGAAGAAGCTTCTTGGATGAGAAGCGAAACGTCTTCCAAAGAAAAAACAAGAAAGTCCAGCTGCCTCCTGAAAAAGCCCCTTTGGGACAACCATGACCTTGAAGGAAATAAATCTTACACTACTCTTTTATAATAGAATTAGAAATATTAAGTGCATAAAAGCTGTGTTGTCTTTGTTACTGTATCCTAACCACAAAGTATGTTCAGTTAAACAAAACGTGCTGTATAGTTGCAGAGATAATAAGGGGAGTGGAGAGGGCTTCTTAGGCGTGGCGTGCATTGTGTAAAATTTACTGTTTGACCATTAGATCTTGCTCTTCTTGTACCCAATCCACTTTGGAAGGGACTTGAAGGCCCGTTTGCAAATGCTTATTTTCTTTAATAAACCTTTGAATTGTGAACCAGACCTGTCTCTGTATTGTGAGTTTTAAATAATTCAGGTCTTACATCTCACAGTCTGGATGACTGAGAATCTCTACAGACAGCAAGATGGCAGAGTTTTGTCATGACTGGTACCCAGCACCAGAGCTTTGATAACACTGCTGTGCCTTTCATCTATCCAAAGTCCTATCCAAATTCTCATTCCTGTGAGTACATTACATTGAGAGATGGTGACTGATTTGAATGAGATTTTGATTTGGAATTAGTGAGTTGCTGTATTCCATTGTTTTGAACTCTCCAGAGGAAGAATGGATTAAAATGCCACACAATAATATATGATGTGATGAATTTCTAATGTGTGATATTGTACATGTTTCAATGTGCTATTTTTACTTCAACATTTAATTAAACAGGCGTGGAACCAAGTGGTGGAGGGGAGGAAGATTCAGCTATCAAAAAGAACCATTTTTCTTTTTGGTGATCATCTAAAGGTGATCATCTAAGTCCAGAGCTGTTTTTGTTTTCTTTGGTTGCAAACTCTTTTTGGACGCATTGACTATGGATTGGTTGCAAACTCTTCTTGATATTGACTGTGGATTGCAGTCCTTCCCCTCAGAGTTGTACCTGATGCAATCCAAATGCAGGTGCCATTTCTAAGTACCCCCCCCCCAAACTGACTAGCTGTCAGTGCTATGGACAGATGGAGGGCCACCTGAATCGAGGGCTCATCCTGTAGCACTATATTGTCATTCACTTTATCTTGTCTGTCCATTTGGTAAATTGGTAAAATGCAGGAATGATTTATCATTGCCTTCTCTCGGGATATGAAAAGATACTTTTTCTACTGCCATTGTGCTAATCATCTACCTCTAGCTTCAACCTGTATCACTGCTGCCCAATATAGGTGCTTGCTTGCTTTAGCTAAACCAATGGGATGATCTTCATGTATTGGATAACCCTGCTGGGAATATACACTTGGTGTACATTGCCGGTGTTCTTTGCTCATCCTTCTCAGGAACATCCCCCTAAATCTCCTCATTTCAGTGGACTATGTAGCACCTAATTGTGCACAGAAACATCTCTTAACTGGTCAAAATTCAACGGAGCCACAAAAGAAAATGCCACATTCCCTGAGGCTGTCAAGGCATGCTTTCGGCAGTGGTTCTTTATGTTGTTGAAAAAGCTGTATCCCAGGACCAGGAAGTCAATTTATTCAAGATTATCATGCTATAGATTTCATATTTTTCAATCAAACAAATTGCTTTTGGGTGTGCAAATGACACTTAAGAGACAATTTATTGGTATCAACAAATTGGCTGCCAACAGTTAGAAAACTACCTTAGCATTCATAATTTTCTTCTTGCAGGGGAGATTTTTCAGCAAGCAGGTAATGCAAATGCTGGAGGCCAATACACTTTCTAAGCAGAAATTTCTATTTCATACTCGAAGGGTTTACTTTTTGTAAAAAAAAATATATATTTTGTGAGAGAATAGAAACCTACTTTAGTACCAATGGACCGAAAATTAAAACTGGTCTGGAGAGGCCGAGTTTTAGGACCAACCTCAAACCTTTACAGTATAGACTCTGTAGCCAGTATAGCTAGCATTGAATGAGTTGCCATCATTCTCTTCTCCATATGTAAAAGGGAAGCTGTAAGGCAGGGGCCGAGATGGGAAAATGGATAATTAAGAAGTCACAAGCTAACAAAAAAACTTCCTAAATATTATTCAGTCAATGTGAATTTTCATCTATCATGGTCTTCATCCAGGAGATATAGGTGTCTGTGAGCTGAGTATAGATGCCAGGATTTTCGGGATGGTCACATTTTTTAACAAAGGAGACAATGCCTCTTTGCTTTCCACTGCATATCAAAGGCCCACCACCATCACCCTGAGAAAAAAGATAGACAGGGTGTGTTACCATTCACAAAAGCTAAGACAGCCCTGCTGATGTATACAGAAAAATAATGGAAATCAGCAGTTAGATAACCCTAAAGCCAGTAGACTTGAAATTTTAGGCCTAAACAACCTAGAACTGTGATGGTGAACCTATGTCACACATGCCACAGGTGACATGCACAGCCATTAGTGCTGGCATGCGAGCTGCAGGCAAACTTACCTCACTGGCATATGCGCGCCTGACAGTTGATTTTTTGGCTGGTTTGAGGCCTTTTTCGGCCTCCCAGAGGCTTGAAAAAAGCCTCTGCAGGCTTTGCAGGGCAAATAATAGGCCCATTTCATCCCCGTAATACCAGAAGTGATGAAACTGGCCTACTATTCGGCCTGCAAAGCCTGCAGAGGCTTTTTTCAAGCCTCTGAGAGGCTGAAAAAGGCCTCAAACCAGCCAAAAATCAACTGTCAGGTGCAGTGCAGGTAAGGGGGTGGCAGGGGGTGGGAAATTGCATTAGCATGTGCAGGGGGCATGGGGGGCATGCGCACATTGCCTTCTGGGTGCTGGGTGCATACAATTTTTGGCCCAGGAGCCCAAAAAGGTTAGCTACCATTGACCAAGAACTACGCTGCCTTCGGTCCGACCTAAGTGTAGTACATAAAATTATATATTGCAATGTCCTACCTGTCAGTGACTACTTCAACTTCAACCAGAACAACACAAGAGCACACAATAGATACAAACTCAAGGTAAACCACACCAAAGTTGATTGCAGGAAACACAACTTCCCCAAACCCCAAAAACTTTAACCTCAGACTGTCTACTGTGGACTTCACCCCTTTCCTAAGAAGTCGTCTGTAGGGGTGTGCATAAGTGCACTAATGTGCCTACAGTCCCTGTCCTAATGTTTCTTATTATTCGTATCCATTTCATGTATTCATAATCATGTTTATACTTATACCTGTTATCTAATACTTGCTTGACAAATAAAATAAATAAATAAATAAATATAATTTTTGCTTTCCCTAGGATCACACAATTGAAATTCAATAGCAAAATAACAGTTTACGTGTAACAATTTAATGTATTAACTTTCAAAGAAGCTTAGTAGAGTTATTTTGCACAAATCTCATTTCCCTCATAAAATAAAAAGGGGCAGAAAATGTTGTTTCTCCCATACCCTTGGCATCTCTGCACCACTTCTGGGGTCCTTGGAAAAAATAATAATTTTAAAAGTTCACTGGTGGAAGAAAAAAGTTGCCTGTGCCTAAGACAAATCACACCCTAAATGGGGATGTAATGTGTCATGTTCTTAATTTAATGGATTCTGAGCAGTCTGCAACACTGGCTTCAAGCATGGTCAAGTGATCAAAGCCACACCCATTTTTAATAGGAAATATCTTACATATACTAGAGACAAGTAAAAGGGGATGGGACTTCAAGTTCCTCATTGGATCCACTGTTTTGAAACCAAGGACTGCTGCTGTGGATTATCCTGTTGATTCATCAGCCAAAGAGCCAGATGGTGGGCTCAAACCATGTCCTTCCTCACGTGGTTGTAACTGTTTTGAACAGTTTCTGCAAAGCCATTCCTATTAGTCCCTACAGATGACTAAACCTCCTTCAGTTGATCAGCAAAGGAAAAGCTTATCTCCTCTATTTCAAAGAGGACAGTCTTGTATCTAAAGGGCTCTCAGACAGTGGTAGGATTCAAATTTGTTTACTACCAGTTCTGTGGGTATGGCTTGGTAGGGAAAGGATACTGTAAAATATCCAGTCAGAAGTGGTATTTGCCAGTTCTCCAAACTACTCAAAATTTCCGCTACTGGTTCTCCAGAACTGGTCAGAACCTGCTGAATACCACCTCTGCTCTCAGATCCAGGCCAATGTTTTTAAAAAATCCTATAAGAAGAGATAGCAGGAGCCTGACAATTGTTCAACTTTCAATTGTTTGCAATTGATGTTAACAGCAGACTCTGCAATGACCACAAAGGTCCCATGGTCACCCACTTTCACCCCGGGGTGAAATCAACAGTATAATAATTCTTTCTTCTTAAATTCCAATGTTATTGTGAGGATATATCTTTCTACATAAAAGGATGAACATTTGTATCAACTGTTTTATTCTAATTTTTGAAAAAGATATTTCCTACTCTTTATATATATAACACTATTTGGAGCCTCCTCCAATTCTGGTGGATTCTGGGTGAAGAAAAATGAACATTTGAAAAGGATATGAACAATAACAATAAACAATCCTGGTACATGAAGGGCACCATTCACTTAGCATAAGGGCCACATATCTGTTGGAACAATGCTGTTTTAGCTTGTATGCAAAATACTTGTAGACTAGGGGCCATCCTTGTCTCTGGAGATAGTGATCATACAATGGGGCCACAGCTAAAAAAAGTGGACCTCCTGACCCCTTACTTTCCCAAAACCACATGGGGACTATAGAAGTGATCTGGCAAGCAACCTTAATCTGCACAGAGTTATCTTACCACGCATAAATCCTTCCGGCTGTTCTTGTCTCCAGCACACACCATCTTCATTGTCACAAAAGGATGAGAATTATAATGTTTCTTGTCATTGCAGATTTTTCTGTCAATTATGGTGACATTAATTGCACGGAATTTCTTAAATCTCCTTCTTTTACTAGTAGTTCCCCATCCTTTTACTATGCAGACAGTCCCTGCTTTGAGATCATGGGTAGAGTTAGGAAGTGGGAGGATGTTTATTTTAAGCTTCGTTGGCATAAAATGGAGCTGGTAAAAAAAAAAAGTTCACTTGAATGAATAGGTTTTGAAAGAGGCTGCTGATTATATCACTCTCTAATCTATCTCAGATTTGTGGGAAATTAATCTTCTTTTCTTACCAGTTGGTGCACTTTCCCACTCGAATAACAGGGCTTATTTGGGGTCTGCAGATGAGAGGTAAAACTCATATTCCAGTGCTGAGATAGGTAACTCTTTTCTGCTATAGATCAGAGATAAATCTTTCCTCTTCCTTAATGCTGGGACAGGTGAAATGAGAAAATATGGGAAACCAATGGAGCTGGGGAAAGAAGTAGGTAAAATGGAAATCCTGAAAGCCATATTTGGCCTACAGCCCATGAATTCCCTTGCCTGGCTTATAGCACACCCCAAAATAACTGATGGAAGTCAAAGCTGGTTCCAGATAGCACACTGGTATTTCCTAGAAAAGAGCAATACTTCTACAGAGAAATACCTCTAATATCCGCCGAATGCTCACCATATTATAGCTATAAATAATCACTTTCGAATGCCTGCTAAGTGAAGGTGATAGAAGGAAGTTGAGTAGTCATACGAAACAACATACAATACATTTTTGATAATGGAGTTTTAGCAGGCCTACCATGTGAAAAAAATTGCTCTTGGTATTATAGTTTTTGATGCATTCTCAGGAAATTACTCTGCAATCTGAACAAGCAAGAACTCTCTTGAGTGACAAGCAGGCCTGTACCATCCCAACTGTGGAAGTTCCAATTTTGGGATCTTGTTGAAGTTAAAGTCTTTTTCACTTCCATTTTTTCCATTTAATTCTTCACTCTTTGGTTCTTACTTCAATTATGCATTTTGGCTTCTTGGCTCTAGTAATTTTGAAGTTTTTAGGTTTTTCACCCTATCATTTTACAGCAATGATCATTCCTGATTTGTTAAACCTAATTGGTTTGATTATTTTATTGTGTTATTGTTTTATAAAATCATAAACTAATTTGTTTCAGTTTGTTGTGTTTAGTCAAGAGCCAGGAAATAAATAAGTATAAACTTTAATTACACATTGCTCAAGGATCATGTCTTATCAATAAGCACAAAGCTATAGGTTTTTTTTCTCAGAATGTTCAAAATCAATTTACAGATTTACCTTCAGAAGCATAATATCATTTTCAAATGTTTTTGGATTAAATCCTGGGTAAAAAAAGACTTTAGTAATGTTTATAAAATCTTTTCCTTCATCTTTAATTATGGCTTGTCTTCCAACACCTATATATGTTTTTTCATCCCTAAAAAGATAAGTTAGAGTATGTAGTAATTCAATATAGTAATATTTGTCTTCTTATATCTGTCCTTCCTCCTACTTTCATACGATGTTTTTCTTTGGGCATTTCCCCTAAAACATCTCTCAATGTTTGAAATTCCACTTTACACAGCATAATACCAACCACATGTCTGGGGGACTACAACTCCAAGCATCTGGAATGTCACTATCAAAGAACAATTTCTGCCTATCCCAAATCCTTGGGAGGATTCAATAGGTGGCAGAAATATCAAATCCAGCCTGGCTGACTGCGCAATGAACCATAATAACAGCAACATTAACAAGAATAATTGTCTGTTTGCATAGCTAACGTTCATATATTGATAGAGGTTTTTGTAGCACTCAAGATTAACTATGGGCCAGAAAAAAGCCTTGGAGTGATATACATTTAGCAATTTAACTATGATGAAGCTACAGAAAACTTTTAATTCAATTTTTTAATTTATTATTAGATTTGTATTGCTGGCTATTTGCCATGGCAAATGACATTGGAACACTATTCTTCCAAAAATGTCAGAAAATTGATGTCACTTTCCTTTCTTCTTAGAGTCTATATCTCCCACTTCACATTTCTCACTTACAATGGAATTTCTACTTCTTGTGATTTATTGACTGACTGTCTGACTGATTGATAGATAGGTATTTAGCAGTTATGTTTCTCTGAGTTAACTTAAGTCCTATGGGAGGTAACTCTTTCTAGCAATTTATATTAGAAATCAACTCTAGATATCTGGATAGAAAATGTCTAACAGGCTTGGCTAAAGTATGCCTGAATGGATGCAATTGCAAGAAAATTTTTGAACATTTTTTTTGGATACTCACGGAAAGCAATGGGCTGCTGTTAACACCCAATTCTGTTTGATGAATGTTCCTGCACATAATAAATGTTTGTGTTTGATGATACCAACCATGTATGGTATTGAATGTTCTTCCCCATCAGAAATATCTGTAGATTGACCTATGAGAAAAGCCATTTGGATCAGGTTGAATAAGCACATCATACTATGGATTAATTATCACCTAACTATTGAAGAGCTCCATTCATTGATTGTAATCACACGCAAGGAAGAAAGCAAATGAAGATGATCACCCTAGTTCTACATCTTCTGTTTTCATATTTATGGTGAAGTTTTGGTTGCTAGGATTTCTCTGCACATTTTAGAACCCTGCCAATCAAAATTTTAAATCATATAGCGAGCACAATAGAGAAGACTTTTTGATGCACAAATTACTCTGTATGTGCAAAGGGTGACAGAAGAAGTTAACATTAGACCACTTATTCCTTCTATCCTTATATTTGGGATATTTTTCCAGGTACAATTGAGGAGGGTATTGTAATTTTAGATTTCACTTCATAGAGATTGTTGTCATGGGAGACCTAACAAAATGAATGTTCGGGAGGCTTGTCCATACACAAAATGGCAGCCAGTTGCAACCCAGCCATTTTATAGAAGGAAACATGTGAGATTGCTTCCTGTCATAGAAGGCTTCATCTCCCTTCCCAGTTTACTATTTTTTTGGAGGTGGGGAAGTATAATAGTGGGACATCATTCTTTGCAAGACAGTGGAGCAAACCTGTTTTTAAACAAAACCTACATGTTTCAGATGTGTGATAGTTATAATCTTTAAGCCACTATGAACAGCTTGAAAGAATATTATCAGGGAGAAATGCAATGAAAGTATTTTGCATTTGGATATGCAAAATTCAAATGTATGAATAGCAACCTCAGGTGCAAAATGAGTGGAAACTCTTTGAAGCTTCATTGAAATACTTTTCTACTTTGGAGAGAAGGTAATCCCTTTGCTCAAGGTATCAGCAGGATCCAATGCTTTTACCAAAATGATCAATCAATCAGAATAGAGCTGGAAGGGACCTTGGGGGTCTACTAGTCCAGGGATCGTCAACTTTTTGCACCTCAGGGACCACCAAACTCATAATTTTAAATCCTGTGGACCAGAGACCCTGGGAAAATCCCAAAAAAAGTCTTCAGGAAAATTCCTCACCCCGTTTTCCTACCGATCGATCATTCTTTATTTGGGATCACAGGATACCATCTCCAGCTCCATTCTCAGGGGGAGAGAGAGAAAGACTTTTGGATTCATGCAAGGAGAGCAGCAGAAACAGCAGAAGACTTTCTGTCTCTCCCCCAAACTCCGCCAGAAATGAGTCTTTGTGAGACTTGTCGCGCTGGCACAGCCTCTTGGAGCAGGATGCCTTGCAGGGTCCCTGTTATGTATGTAGGTTTGAATGTTATTGGTTTAGTTTGAATTGTTCTTGTAAAATGTCAAATATGATTGGTTTGAAAAGTGCGGGAAAACCCTGCACTCTGATTGGCTGGCAACTGCGGCTGCTGGCTATAAGTAGCAGCCGTAGCCCAGCCAAGACGGGTCCATTCAAGCTGTAGTCACTAATAAACTCTTCACTGAAGCTCTTCGCGTCTGACTCTTCATGCAAACTTAACACTGGTGACGAAGGTGGGATTCCCCGGAAGAGAAGATGATGGGAAAGACAAGCAGAAGAGCGAGATGGCTGCGCTGAACACCCCCCCAGCCCCGTTCGATCCGGCGGCAGAAGACTGGGAATCGTATGCGGATCGCTTCCAAATGTATTTGGAAGGAAACGACCTCGCTGACATCTCCGAGAAGCGGAAGAGGGCGGTCTTTCTTACGCACTGTGGTCCGGCAGTCTTCAAGATGGTGAAGGCATTGGCGGGAGCTGCAGACATGAAGGTAATGGAATGGCCTGATCTAGAAAAGCTTTTAAGAGCCCATTATGCCCCACAAGTATCGTGCCTCATTAAGAGACACGAGTTTTACCGTCGGGAACAAGGGGAAAGCGAAAACATTAATGACTTCATGGCAAGTTTAAGAGACATTGGGGGTGCATGCGAGTTTAACAACTTGGAGGAGGCCATGCGTGATCGGTTTGTTCTAGGCCTCAAAGACAAGGTGCTTCAGAGCAAATTGTTATTAAAACCTAAGATCACGTTGAAGGAAGCCATAGAAGAGGCCTCCTCAGCAGAAGCCACTAAGTCCTCAGCGGCAGCCATGAAGAAAATTAACAAGGCCTCAAGCCATTCTGATGTGGAAAAGTCCACAACAACTCATTGCGAGCAAATAGTTTCTGAATCAGACTGCAGTGAGGTGGAGGAAGGAATTTATAGACTCAGAATGGAAAAGAAAAAGAAAGACCTGGGAAGAAAAAGACAAGACTTTTATTGCAGAGGTTGTGGGGGGGGCACCCCAGCACTGAATGCAAGTTTCTTGATACCATCTGCCTTCGTTGTGAAAAAAGAGGTCACTTAGCAAGAGTCTGCAAATCATCCAGAACTCCACCACACAGAAGAAAGTTTCCTGACAAAGATTTCAATCCCAACAACTTCAGTGAGAAAATGGGGCGTAACTCAGAAGCAAATGGGATGAATGAAACTCATCAAACAGTCACCATTGATCATTCTTCAACCTTAAGAAGCAGAAAAGTACATGTGAAGGTACTAATTGAAGGAAGGCCTTGCCAAATGGAAGTGGACTCAGGCTCATATTTATCTATGGTGTCATGGGACACTATTCACAGGCTACTTCCCAATATTCAGAAGAAACATTTCCAGAAGCAAGCACTGACTCTTAAAGACTACCAAGGGAACAAGATTCCAGTAGTTGGAACAAGAGAATTCAACGTGCAGTTCAAAGGCCACCCCAAATGTTTGCCCCTGACCATCGTGGACAAGGATCGCCCAAGCTTGCTGGGACTTGAGTGGTTCAAGCCACTAGGCATCGAGGTGACTGGCATCAATCATGTGAGCAACTCTGAATGGGAGGAGGCCTTGAAGAGAGAGTTTCCAGAGGTCTTCAGCAAAGGATTGGGCAAGTATATGGGGACCCCTATCACTTTCAACCTAGATCCCAAGGTGTCCCCAATTCGTTTAAAGCCCAGAAGGGTCCCATTTGCCTTAAAGGAAAAAATTGATGCACAATTAGATAAACTAATAGCTCAAGGAGTTTTAGAGCCCACTGACCACTCCAGATGGGAGACACCCATAGTCATACCAGTCAAGACTGATGGGTCAGTAAGAATCTGTGGGGACTATAAGGGGACACTGAACCATGCGCTGCAGCAGAGCACATACCCAGTTCCAGTGGTGCATCATCTATTACATTCACTTGGCAGGGGTACAGTTTTTGCCAAATTGGATCTGGCCCAGGCATATCAACAACCAACAGTTGATGATGCCACTGCAGAGGCCCAAACCATTGTGACTCATAGAGGTGCCTTCAAATGTAAAAGGTTACAATTTGGAGTAAGCGTGGCACCAGGTATCTTTCAAAGCCTTATGGAAAGGATGCTCCAAGGACTGCCAGGGGTAGTGCCTTACTTTGATGATGTGTTAATCTCTGCTGCAAATGACACTCAGTTACAAGAAAGACTCAGAGAAGTCCTTACCAGATTCAGGAAAGCGGGGTTAAAAGTCAAGGAAGAAAAATGCACTCTTAAAACTGACAAGGTTGAGTTCCTGGGCTATATGATTGACAAGCATGGCATCCACCCTACCGATGCCAAGGTTCAAGCAATCAAAGAAGCCCCTAGACCTAAATGCAAAACAGATTTGCAAGCCTTCCTTGGACTCATTAACTTTTATCACATGTTCCTCCCTCAGAAGGCAACCATTGCAGAACCATTGCA
The DNA here is from genome assembly GCA_009733165.1 of Naja naja. Classification (NCBI taxonomy): domain Eukaryota; kingdom Metazoa; phylum Chordata; class Lepidosauria; order Squamata; family Elapidae; genus Naja; species Naja naja. The sequence continues at coordinate 281,362,503 of CM019149.1, forward strand.
CAGATTAAAAAAAAAAAAGTCTGTTTGGGTCTGGGGGAGGAAGGAACAATCAGCATTTAACAGTATTAAAAGACTAATCACGTCTGATACTGTACTGATACAGTTCTCTGAGAATTTGCCTGTTGTACTGACTTGTGATGCATCCCCCTTTGGAGTGGGGGGGGAGGTTTGAGCCACAGGCTTCCCAGTGGGAGAGAAGCCCCTATTGCATTTTACTCTCGCACTTTGACCAAAGCAGAGAGGAATTACAGCCAATTGGACAAGAAAGCATTGACAATTGTTGCAGCTGTCAAGAAATTTCATGAATATTTATATGGGAGAACATTTACCATTGTTACAGATCGCAAACCTTTGTTAGGCATTGTGGCGGGAGATAAACCTACACCTACTATCCTGTCACCAAGAATGCTGAGGTGGAATGAATTTCTTGCTGCTTATTCTTACAAACTTATCCACGAGCCTGGCAAGGACATTGGACATGCTGATGCACTGAGTCGTTGCCCATTTCCTTGCCACAAGGAGGACTTTGAACCTGAAACACACACCTTTTTCCTAGAAACTGTTGCTAAGCTTCCAGTGCATGCTGCTGAAATTGCCAGAGAGACTGCCAAAGACACTTTATTGGCTCCTGTTATAGGCTGGATTAAGAAAGGTTGGCCTCTTCAAGATCTACCTCACCTGGCCCAACCTTTTAAGTCCAGGCAAACTGAATTATCTGTATTAAGAGGATGTATTTTGTGGGGTAACAGGGTGGTTATTCCTGAAAAACTACAAAGAGAGGTTTTGGAAATGTTACACAAGGGTCATCCTGGTATTGTAAGGATGAAGGGATTGGCCAGGAGTTATGTATGGTGGTCAGGTATTGAGAAAATGGTTGAAAACTGGGTTGCATCTTGTCCCAACTGTCAGGTAGTCAGGCCTGCCCCACCTCTTGCCCCCAAACAGGAATGGGAATGTCCTAGGGGCCCATGGTCTAGGATTCACATTGATTTCGCTGGCCCTACCAGAGGGCACACCTTTCTTATTATAGTAGACGCATATTCCAAATGGCTTGAGGTAATTCCCATGACATCCACCACAACTGATGCTGTCATCAAGCAGCTCAAAAAACTTTTTGTAAACCACGGGTTACCCGATGTTCTTGTCTCTGACAATGGCCCTCAATTTACATCCAACCTTTTTGAATCCTATTTAGTACAACAGGGTATCAGACATGCCCTCACTGCCCCTGGGCACCCTTCGGCTAATGGCCAGGCTGAACGCATGGTACATTTTACCAAGGAGAAACTTCAGCAACTGGGTCCTGGGGACATCACTGAGAAAGTTGAAAAACTTCTTAGTGTTCAGCACATCACTCCTAACCCATCTAATAACTTATCCCCAGCAGAGTTGTTGATGGGTAGGAAACTTAGGTCTTCCCTTGACCACCTTCATCCCACTTACGCACCCAACGCACCACTAGATTCCACTTCCAAAGTTCGCACATTCAGTGTGGGTGATTCTGTTTATGCTAAGAACCTTATGAGTGAACCTTTGTAGGTTCCTGCTGAGATAACTCAAATCACAGGCCCTCATTCTTACAGGGTGCAAACAGAGGATGGAATCCTCTGGAGCAGGCACATTGATCAACTTAGATCCAGGTTTTCTCAGGAACATCGCACTTGTTCCTCTCTAGTTCCCTCACCTGATATCAATTCTAGGGGGGAAGGGGAGGAGCAGGAGGATAATCAGCAAGCAAAAATCCATCCCATGTGTAATGAGCCATTACGACAGGAACCATTCCAAAACCTGTCACAATGCCAAAATCCATCCTTAGAAGTGGAAGATTGTACATCACTACCTGACTTGGGTTGACATTGGGCTGGAGATGGGTTGGGAGGAGAGACCAGATTCTAACAATCAAACAGGGTTTTCTTTCACAGGAAGTCCCAGTAGGGAAATGTCAACAGACACATTTCCTCTCTCACTGGGTGAGAATGTTAAAACTTCTGAACCATGAAGGTCTCAACGTACACGTAAGAGCCCCACCTATTTAAAAGAATACATTAGATAGGTTGGGGTTTGGTATGGACTGAACCTAGTGGGGAGGGGTGTTATGTATGTAGGTTTGAATGTTATTGGTTTAGTTTGAATTGTTCTTGTAAAATGTCAAATATGATTGGTTTGAAAAGTGCGGGAAAACCCTGCACTCTGATTGGCTGGCAACTGTGGCTGCTGGCTATAAGTAGCAGCCGTAGCCCAGCCAAGACGGGTCCATTCAAGCTGTAGTCACTAATAAACTCTTCACTGAAGCTCTTCGCGTCTGACTCTTCATGCAAACTTAACAGTCCCAAAGACTCGTTTCTGGCACAGTTTGCAGGAGAGAAAGAAAGACTTCTGCTGCTTCTGCTGTTTTCCTTGCATGAAGCCAAAAGCAGAAGAAAGAAGCTGAAAGAAGCAGCCTGGTGGCCAGGCAAGGCACAGGCGAGGCGCATCTCATGTTGTTCTCAATGCAAGCAATGCAAGCCTTGTGTCCCCATGGGCCATGTGGGCAGCGCAGCCTTGTGTTCCCGCGCAGCCTGGATTAATTGCTTTGGGGGATGCTTTGGGGGTGACATTTCTCTGCGGACCACCAAAATTTTCTCCCAGACCATCAGTGGTCCTCAGCCCACTGATTGGCAACTACTGTACTAGTCCAACCCCCTGGTCAAGCAGGAGACCCTATACCATTTCAGGTTTCTGTTTCTTTAAATGCCCTTGTTCCCATTATGGCAAACCTCCCATTCATCTTTAAGCAATTGCTTTTGTGCAGTAGGCAAAGTGAGGAAAATATATTAAAAAAATAGCACTTACCCCTCTGGTTTCTGAGGAACAAAATGATAATAGAAAAGCACAAAACAAACAAAAGCTCCATAGGTGCTACTTTGAGTTCAACAACAACAAGATATTCAAAATATACTGAACACATAAAAAAACCCAGAATTCATTTGCTAAATGCATTCTTGGCAAGTTCAGAAATATTCACTGATAATAAAAAGTCTTTGGAGAAGGAGATATCATTCCTAGGCAGCAGACTTTAGCAAGGTGTGCAGTGGAGAAAGAGAAAGAGAGAGAAATTAGCTGTAGCTATTATAGTTGTCACACACACAAAAAGGTAGGTTACAATACTGCAGGCGGAACACTAATCCTGGAGAAAGACTGAACAAAAGTCTACTAGAGGCCCACATGATTATGACATCAACATTCTATTCCTCCAGCAACTTCTGGAATTGTGTGATGGGATGAATGTTCATCATTCTTTGAGACAGATCTTTGGAAGATGGTATCAATAAAAACTCTGGAGGAAGGGTGCTGTCCCTAAGGCTTCTATGGTACATTCCATACTGGGTCAACTGGTGACTGACTTCTTTCAAAGAAGAACTTTCTGTAGAAGCTTACCATGTAATACATAAAAGGGATAAGCAGTGATTCTGTTTTCATGAGAATTGTATATTTGAACCCCATTAATAGACATCTTAATTTATACATTCCAGTCTATTCTAAAAACTGGTGGTCTTGTAGCACGAACAAGCTAAAGTAGGTAAATTCGTGTACAGGAGAAATGCAAATAAATATTCTTTATTAAGAACCTTTATTAATAAAGATTTTTGCATTCTGTTCTCCTATTTTCCTGTCATTGTGAAACCTCATTGTTTATTGCTTCTTGACAATTGGTGAGAAGGAGATGAGGTTGGCAAACAAGGTAAGCATAAAACATTTGCACAGAAAATTTCATTTCAGGTTGTTGCTGAGTTAATTAAAGTAAGAACCACCATCAAAAAATGAACGAAAATTCTTAGAAATTTGCTGCTGAGCACAATTTAGGGGAAGGGTCAAATTGTCAACATTCAAAAATACTCCTAATTAGCCATTTTATTTATGTAATCAGTATAGAATCATGTGAACCAACATAAATAACTAAAAAAGGATATCAGATGAAAATGCTGAACAATGTTTGATGCCTTGGAAATAAAGAGTAATTAAAAACTCATACAGAAGGATTGATTATTAAAAGTTTCATTAAACAATGTTGTCTTCACCAGCCATTTAAAAGTTAATCGAAGTAAGATTCCTTGGTTGGGAAATGCTATAAAAAAGCAAAGTATTCTCCAATTTCACTTATCTAGAACAGTGGTTCTTAACCTTTTTGAAAGAATCGCCCCCTTGAGCCATTGAGGAAGTTGTCATTGCCCCCCTCCCCCAACATAACTGCCCCCCTGCCACCTCTTAGCGTCCCAAGGGGGCCAGCAGAGGGGCGCTAAGAGGTGGCAGGGGGGCGGCGCGTTGAATGCGGCTGCGGCAGCATGTAACGTGCCACATTGCCGCATTGGAGGCGCTGGCTCCGGAGCAGTGCTAGTCAATGGGTGAACCTGCAGGGCCGGCCGGCACCTCAAATGCCCCCTTGTCGCCTCTTAGCACCCCTCTGCTGACCCCCTTGGGGACGCTAATAGGCAGCAGGGGGGCGTTCGAGGCGCCAGCCCTGCAGGCTCACCCCATTGACTGTTGTACCGCACCTGAACTGGCGCCTGTCCATCCATCCATCCAAAAGGTCTGTCTGTTTGCTTGCCTGCCTTCCTGCCTATCTACCTACCTGTCTGTCTTTTTGTCTACCTATCTACCAATATAGATCTCTCTCTCTCTCTCCCAATATATCTTGCTCCATCGCCCCCATATCGCCCCCCTTCCGTTCCTTCACCCCCATATCACCCCTTTTCATTCTATCACCCCCCTGAAAAACAAAATCGCCCCTTGGGGGGCAATATTGCCCAGGTTAAGAACCACTGATCTAGAACACAGGTCATGGGACTGGCCTCACATTGCAAATTCTGGAAAGAAAAAGATCTGTCACCTCAAGTGGCTTGATAGATAGATAGAAACCAGCATCTTGGATCAACCCTGGAGAAAAAAACCCAGCTGTCCATCCTATCCTTGCATAGAATATCTTTGCATTGTATGGTATGTTCTTGTGTTCTTGCAATTGTATTGGCAGGGCTCAAACATTGCACTGCATGCATGCAAGCACGCACACACACACACACACACACACCCCTATTCATTCTTGTTTCAAACATGGCTACAGAGGAAGCTGTTCAGATGTGGAATTGAGTGAAAAAGGAAATAAATTCTTTTTTGCCTCAGTTTATGAGCAGAAATATATGAATCACTTCATGATTTCAAGCTGCTCTTGCTGTATAGAGTGATAGGTGTGTGTGTCATAAGCCACTGTTCTCAAACACAAGAATAGGGTAAATCATCCATGGGCTTATATGTTTGATTCCCATCAGCCTCTTTTAAACTTCTTTTAAATGGCTTCTTTAAGTGTTGATTGAGTTCATCAAAAGCTTTTGATGAGCTGGAATCTTCCTGGATGTACATTACCCTACATAAATGACCTATTTCCAATATTACCCCATCCTCTACATATATTTTTTATGTGTAATTTTCCTTCCATTAACAGTGGATGCTTTGGAGAATTTATGAATTAAATGATTGTGCATTAGAGGGAATACTGTTATTCGGAGATGTCATAATGATTCCTAGAACACAACTTGGGTTTCCTCTGTGGTTTCAATTCAAAATGAAATTGCTCTGAAGACGACTACACATACTGCAAAGAAACATTGTCTAAGAACAGAAAAGTCCTACTCGCATATTTGCTGTTACAACCTTAGAGGTTCTAACTGAATTTATAATGTTGATAAGTACAATAAATGGATATTAAAATGTATTCTCTACTGGTGATAAGCTTGGCCTAATGCTAATCTTGAGATGTGGGCAGACCAGGTTTGAGCTGAGTTTCAAAGGAAAGAAGGAAAAAGTTTTGTAGTTCTAGTCTCATTGTGGGATAATTGGATCTCTACTCTGTTCTACTCTATTGAGGACTGCCAACTTTGAAAAATGATAAAAACTGAAGCAGGTAAATTTACCACCACCTTTATCAGTGCTAGGTGTTATTATTTGAAATGCTCCACAGAGAATCTTGCAAGCCAATAGATACATTATGAAATGTTCTAGTCAAGTCTGCTCTGAAGTTAGCAATATTATTGTTGTTAACAGTCTATGTTCCCATGATTTTGGTAATATAATCTGATTTCTGTCAGCACAGAACACTTGCAGTCCACTTATTCAGGATCCAGCCCCTCACTAGACGAACCAAAATTGTTAACCCTTCCTCCTCATCCTATTTGTGACTGGAGTGCAAGTCCCATCAAGTTTTCTTTTTTCTTTTTAATTCATATTTATATCCCGCCCTTCTCCAGAGACTCAGGGCGGCTTACTTTTTGGAGCACAACCCAATGTGCTCAGCAATAGCCTTCATTCCATTGTATATGCCTGCTTATTACTAGGGCTTTTTTGGCCCCCTCAAGCAGCATTTTTACAAAGTCAGCTTATTGCCCCCAACAATCTTGGGTCCTCAATTTACCTACCCCGAGAGGATGGAAGGCTGAGTCAACCTTGAGCCTGGTGGGATTTGAACCTGCACTAATTGCAGGCAGCTGGAACTAACTGCTAGGCATTTAACAGCCTGCACCACCAAGGCTCTTATCTTTATCGTAAGCATTTGGCTTTCTCTGTACATATCCTGGAGCAAGCGTATACAGCTCTCTGTTCTAATTTCTCCCCAAATCCTTAACAAAAGTCAAGATCACTCCTTGACTTCTTTCTTCCGAGCAGTGCATGAAAAAAGTTGAGCTTGTTGGCTTGATGTCCTCTCACTTCCTCCACAGTATGTTTATCATACAACATGTCATGCCTTACAGATAAATTACTCTTGTAGTCAATCCCCTGCCTCATATCATCTCAGTTTGAAAACATTGAGTGAAGACTTCTAACTGCAGGAGACAAGTGGTTCCAATACTTTCAGTTCTCTCACATTGCCACTCATAAAAGCATTTGGCTTTCTCTGTACATAGTGAATGTCCAACCCATAGCATGGTCAGATCACTATCTCCTGCGGCTGGTCTTCCAACAAGTGGCCCCACACCGTTGGGATGAGGAGCCACTGAGATGGTTCCGCCCCAGACATCTGATGGACCCTGAAAGGTTCCAGACGGAACTGGGGTTTTTGCCCGCCTCCCTTATCCACAGCTCGGCCGAGGTACTGGCGGCCACTTGGCAACAGGCTGCCATTGAGGCCCTCAACCGAGTTGTCCCCTTGCGTCCCCTCACTCGCTGCAGATCCCAGATGGCTCCTTGGTTCACAGAGGAGCTCGGGAGATGAAGCAGCGTAGGAGGGGGTTAGAGAGCAGGTGGAGATCGACCCACTCCGAATCCGACCGAGCCCAGTTAAGAGCCTATATTAGGACTTACCTGGTAGCTTTGGGGGTGGCGAGGTCATACCTCTCCGCTCTCATAGCGTCTGCAGACGACCGCCCAGCTGCCCTGTTTAGGGTCACCCGCTCCCTCTTACATCGGGAGATGGGGTTGGATCCTATGCAGGGTAGAGCTGAGGAATTTGGTCAGTATCTGCTGGATAAGATCGCTCGGATTTGGGAGGGGTTAGACTCTAACTTGCAGTGGTCTGAGGAGGGAGGGACAAGAAGTCCAGCCGATATCATCTGGGCTGAGTTTGATCCTGTTTCCGAGGATGAAGTGGACAGGATTATGCGACGCTTGAGTTCCACCACATGTTTATTGAACCCGTGCCCTTCCTGGATGGTGTATGCCACCAGGGAGGTCACGTGCAGCTGGCTCCGGGCAGTTGTCAACGCTTTTCGTTAAAGGAGGGCTTTTTCCCCGCCGCCTTGAAAGAGGCGGTGGTGGGACCCCTCCTGAAGAAGCCTGCCCTGGACCCAGCCATATTAAACAACTTTCATCCGGTCTCCAACCTTCGTTTTTAAGTGAAGGTTGTTGAGAGTGTGGTGGCTCAACAGTTTCCGCTTTTCCTGGATGAAGCGGACTATCTAGATCCCTATCAATCGGGCTTCTGGCCTGGGTTCAGTACAGAGACAGCATTGGTCGCACTGGTGGATGATCTCTGGAGGGCGCGGGACAGAGGCTTTTCCTCTGTTCTATTAGATCTCTTGGCGGCTTTCGATACCATCAACCATAGTATCTTATTGCAGCGCCTTGAGGGGCTGGGAGTGGGGGGCACTGTTTTGCAGTGGTTCTCCTCCTACCTCTCGGGGCGTTCACAATCGGTGTTGGCAGGGGGGCAGAGGTCGGCCCCAAAGGCTCTCACGTGTGGGGTCCCGCCGGGGTCGGTCCTCTCGCCCCTCCTGTTCAACATCTATATGAAGCCGCTGGGCGAGATCATCCGAGGTTTTGGGGTGAGGTATCATCAGTATGCTGATGATACCCAGTTATACATCTTCACCCCAAACCAAATCAGTGATGCCCTCTCTGTGATGTCCCGTTGTTTGGATGTGGTATGGATCTGGATGGGCAGGAACGGACTACAGCTCAATCCGGCCAAGACTGAGTGGCTGTGCGTACAGGCATCTCGCTCCAGTGAGTATATTCCACCTTTGGCCATAGGGGAGAGGTGTTACCCCTGTGGATAGGGCACGGAACCTGGGGGTTCTCCTGGACTCACAGCTCAGTTTGGAGGAGCAGGTGGGAGCCGTGGCCAGGGGCCTTTGCCCAGGTTCGGCTGGTTCGCCAGCTCCGCTTACCTGGATCGAGATGCCCTTCGCACGGTCACTCATGCACTTGTTACATCCTGACTCGACTACTGCAATGCTCTCTATGTAGGACTGCCCTTGCATACCATCCGGAGGCTCCAGCTGGTACAGAATGCGGCCGCGCGGGTTGTGATGGGAGTCTCCCAATACTCCCATGTTACGCCCCTCCTGCGCAAGCTGCATTGGTTACCGGTTGCCCTCTGGGTGTGACATTAACATTCAAAGTCCTTCATGGCATGGGTCCGGGGTACTTGTGGGAACGTCTCCTGCCGATATCAAATACCGGTCGCGCTGTGCGAGCACATAGGTTGGGACTCCTCGGGTTGCCATCCGCACGACAATGTCGGCTTGCGGTGACCCGGGAAAGGGCCTATTCTGCATCGGCCCCCACCTTATGGAACCAGCTACCCATTGAGCGGCTCCCGATCTCTCTCTCCTCTTCCAGTGCGATCTAAAAACCTGGTTGTTTTTACAGGCTGGGCTGGACTGATCTCCTAGGGGAGAGGGTGGGTTTTAAATTTGATTTTAATTTGGTTTTATACTTGTATTTTGGCTTGTTTAGTTTAATTTCTTTTTAACTAATTTATTGTTCTGTGTATTTATCTGTGAGCCGCCCCGAGTCCTTTCTGGAGAATGGCGGCATACAAGTCAAAACAAATAAACAAATAAAATAAATAAAAGTGATGTATAGATTTATAAGAAGTCTCAAATGATAAGGGCATATGGTATGCAGTCTGGGGATTTTGCAATTCCAAAGGACCTCTAATTCTAAGAGAAGTCCAATTATCATATGCCACCCCATAGAAGAGCATTTAGAAGCCATTCCCAGCACAGAAATTCTTTCTTCCAAATACAGAAAAAGTGTGAAGTTTGCCACAAGCAAACGTTGGATACATAGCACAGATGAACAATGACAACAAAAAATCAATAACAAGATGGTTTTCAACAAGGATTTATTTTCTTCTGCTTTCTGGAAATATACTACCATTTCATTTGTGATAAACATGGGAATAACTTTATCTAGCAGAATAAGTGCACATACACACAAAGAGAAAAATAAAGAGAGAGAATCTCTAGATACTTGTGCTTAGCTTTTATAAAGGAAAAGAAAACTTTGTTACGAAGTTGCATTTAAATAGAAAACTGATCAGTTACCCTCCAGATGAATTCATCTGAAGTCACTGTTATTTTTAGCCAGCAGGCTCAATGGTTGTGCTAGCTGAGTGTGGTGTGACTAGTCAAATATTTCTGGAGGGAAAAAGCTGGAAAAGATCATCTTCAAGAAATCATAATGAATGAATACAATAAAAAAGAATGTCAACATCAAATCATAATTCTATAAGCTGCCTTGTATAACACTCTTTATCCAACGAGAATATTTATCTGTCAGAAGGGTGTAGATACCAGGATACTGAGGCTTTCCACATTTCTACCACAGGAAACAATGCCTCTTTGTTCCCCGTTGCAAATCAAAGGCCCACCAGAATCACCCTGCGCAAGGGAGAAAAAAGGGTGGGGAGAAGAGAACTTTTGCATTATTTGCAGTAGTTGTATTTATTTATTCATTCATTCATTCATTCATTCATTCATTCATTCATTCATTCATTCATTCAATCTCCATGCTGCCCATCTGACTGATACAGTGACTCTGTATGCTTTTCTCTTTTTAAGGGACAATTATAATATACAATAATGAAGGATTCATGCCATTGCTGTGTTCTGACCCAACCGGGTTCCCAGAGAGCAAACACAGACAAAGGCAGCAGCCCCCATCTTTCAAGGTTTAATCACGAATGCTGTTCCTTTACAGATAAAAGGCTGCTTTCCAACAATTATCTCCGAGAAGAAAGAGCCTTGCCAAGTTGTTTGTCAAGGCTGCCAAAAGCCCAGAGATAAGAACTAATTTACAAGATTCACAAACTATGATGTCCACCAGTTGAGCTTAAGAGCTTCTTTGCTGTCTGCAAAGAACGCTTTTCCAAACCTGGCTTTTATCCTCTTGAGAGAGGGGCCATTACTTTGCAGCCTTACTCCCAAGTCTCCTGTGCTGCTGTAATTGTTTTTTGCTCCGAGCAATCTCGTGCACGTGCACTTGGCCCAGGCTCCTCAGGAACCTCCTCATCACTGCTGCCAGCACCCACAATCTCTGAAGGCAGCAGTCCACTCCCTGATGGTCCTGGCCCTTCATCAGAGTCCTCGCTCTCCTTAGCCATCTGCATTGCTTCCGGCTAACCACAACATGCTGTCTCCTGGTTAGACTACTATAGCTCGTTTTACAAGGCACTACCCCAAAGATGATTCAGAAGCTGCAATTCACACAAAGCACACTAGCTTTCTTGCTGACTTTTGCTAACCAGCTTAGTCAAACATGGTAACATCTCAGTGGGAGATACTCTGGTTGCTGGCAGGTCTGTTCAAATTCAAGAGGCTTGTTTTTATGTATAAAGCTCTGAGTAGTGTGGGCCTTAATTATCTTTGGGACTGTATCCTTCTGATTTTGGCTGGCTGGTGCCTGCAAGTGTCTCATTCAGGGACCTGGAAGGAGGAGGGGCAGAGGAGGCTTTCTCAGCAGGCATTCCTCACTTTGGAATAGCTGGGCCAGAAGTGGAGAAAGATGCCCATCCTGGTTACAAAATCAAACTGCTGCCCTGAAGCATGTAAAAAAAGGGGCAGGACTTTGATTGCCTGGTTTTGGCTTCCATCTTGACTTTTTTTCACCCTTGCAGCCCCCCTCCCCCCGACTGAGTGTCTCTCGGACTCTGTTCTGTCGATCTCTCTCAGTCAACCTATCTTGCAGAGTTAATGGGGTGGGGAAAAGATGGGAAGCGGGAATTCTTGATCTGAAAGAGAGGTAGATGGAAATCTACAGAACAGACAAATAAACCTAAATCTAAAATGGCATTGTATTTCTGACTTTACATATATACTTGTCCCCCCTGTGTATTTCACTATGTCACAATATGAGTTAAAGCTAAAATGTATTTTTTCCCAACACTTTTGAAGGAAATGTGGAGAGGAGAGGAGGGGGAGAGAGAGGGGAGGAGAGATGGAAGGGGAGAGGAGAGAAGATGAGAGAGGAGAGGAGAAGGGTGTATGTATTTCTGTATGCATGTGTGTTTATGCTTTAGCTTATTCCCATCACTGCCAGCCATACCCTTTTTTGATGAGGAAATGACCAAATACTTTTAGCTGTATAAAGATACAATCTATTCTACAAGTGTGAATCCTAAATAGGTGGAGAATGTAGCCACATTTAGGCAGACAAGGTGCCAGCTGCACTTCAGACTAGTGTTCTAAAAAATGCACAAATTCTGCTTTCCATTTACTATTTTTGAGTTTCAAAAATTCAGAGCAGGTAAATAGATACACTTACAGTACAGGCATCCTTGCCTCCACTCTTGTCACCAGCACAGACCATACTCATTGTCACCAGAGGCTGAGAATTATAGTGCTCTTTGTCATTGCAGGTGCTTCTTGCAATGACAGTGACATTAACTTCACGGAGGACGTCTGATGGTGTCTTGCTTCCACTCTTAGTAATCCCCCAACCAGCTACCAGACATTGTGTTCCTGCTCTGAGGTCATCATACACCTGAGGAAGCTTGACGAGGGCGACATTCTTGTCAAGTTTTGCTTGTTTATGAAGCTTAAATGGGACAAGAGGGAAGGCAAAAGAGATTAGTCCTTACATTAACAGTCAATATGGCGTCTAATGCATCATATGTTAGATTTGCACCGTGGAGAGTCACCCTATCTCAGCCTGACCTACATTACAATATTGTGCCGATGCAATGAGTCTGAGAATTTATACCATCTGAGCCCCTTGCAATAAAAACAAATGGTAATAGGAATAGTAACAACATTAACACTTTGAACTTCTTCAATATGTGTAATTTTACACCTGCTGATCATTTGTATAGAAATAAGAATTCCTTCCTCCTGCTCTCCATCTCTGAAATGAAAGGGAAAAGAATGTTTTCAACCCATAAGTGTGAGAATATTCTTTATTCCATTGATGCCATCATCGGTGGCGGTGTTCTAACCCAGCTGAATTCTCCGAAAGCAAACAAAGATAAACTCAAAAACTGAAATGGTCACAGTTTTACTCTACAAATACCTCTTTGTAGTTAACAGATGGCTTGCAGCCAAGTAATACAATTAGAAAAACCTTCAAATAAATCAGAGTCTGTTATCACCACACTGAATTCTTTCCAACGTTTTTTGCCTTTTGCAAAGGCAAAAACCGTTTGAAACCAGGCTTATATTCCCTGGAGGGAGGGGCCATTAATTAGCATTCTTACTCCCGAGTCACCTGTGCTGCTCTTCTATGAATCATCCTGCTCTCACTCACACCTAGCACAGGCTCTTCGGGAATGTCCGCCTCATTGCTGCTGGCTAACCACAACAGGTGGTTCCTATCAACTGGTCCTCAACTGTCAGGCTTCTCTTATGGGTTGCTTGCCAGCCCTTTGAAGTAGGCCAGATCAACAACATGAGTAAATAATTGTTTCTTTTTCTCCCCTTCCCTTCTCAAGGCTAGAGATAAATCCCTTGTACACTGCTTTCTGCATGAGTACATACAGCTATGTCAAGGCAGCCGCTGTCCATTCCCTAGGAAAGAAAAAACCTTGGCTCCATAGATTCAGAGAAAAGGTACTTTTACTAGGAGGGAGCTGAATGCAACAAGTTTCAGGCAAGATGTAAGGGCAAAAGTGTGTGAAGCAACAAATTGAAACAAACTGTAGAGCCCACCCACCTTGTAACTCTTTCTGCTGCATACCAAAACTAGATGGAATGACCTTGGAGAGATAAGCAAAGCCCAGATTGTAGTTGCAAAGCTGCAATGAAATATTCTCCACTGACTCCACTCCACTGACATCCCCCTGTAACAGAGGCTTTAGCCATACGTATACAAGTAAAACAAACAACACATCTCAACAATGATCTCAACAATCTCCAATCCTCAATTTACAACCATTTGTTTAGCTGGTATTTGAGATTAAATGACTTATGACCAGGTCACATGATCAAAGTTTGGGCCCTTGGCAAATAGCATGGATTTATGACAGTTGCAGCAGCCTAAGGTTATGTGATTGCCATTTGCAGACTTCCTAGATGGCTTCTGACAAGCAGAGTCAGTGGGGGGAAGTTGGATTTGAATGTTTCACTTAATACCTGCAATGGTTTGTTTAAAAGAGCCTTGGTGGTGCAGGCTGTTAAACGCTTAGCACTTAGTTCCAGCTGCCTGCAATTAGTGCAGGTTCGAATCCCACCAGGCTCAAGGTTGACTCAGCTTTCCATCCTCTCGGGGTAGGTAAACCCAAGATTGTTGGGGGCAATAAGCTGACTTTGTAAAAATGCCGCTTGGGGGGCCAAAAAGCCCTAGTAATAAGCAGGCGTATACAATGGAATGAAGGCTATTGCTGAGCACATTGGGTTGTGCTCCAAAAAAATTGTAAGTCTCCGGAGAAGGGCGGCATATAAATATGAATAATAATAAAAAAATAACCATAGCAAAAAAAAGGTCATAAAATTCAGCACGATTTATTTAACAACCACTTTGCTTATCAAAGGCAGTTCCAGTCCCAAATGTGGCTGTAAATTAAGGATTCCCTGTACCCATAAAGAAAAGGAGAAACCATTCTTGCTGTCATTCACATGTATATTAATTATATATATCCTTTAGAATATACCTGAAGAAGCATAATGTCATTCTCCTTTGTGACACGATCATAGCACGGATGAGGAATGTGCTTCTTAATTTTGAAAACTTGTTTTGTTGTGTCTTTTTCTGAATGAATTCCAAGAATAACTTCAGCGCTTTTTGTTCTAAAAAGCAGAGGATAAATAAGCATTGAGTAAAGTTCATTTCTAGCAAGTATAATACATTGTAATCTCAGCTGAAGAATATTAAGTTTTATCATTTGGCAGTTCAATCCTCTGTGTTTCTTCAGAAGTAAATTCTACTGTATTCAACATTGTTTATTTCCTGGCACATAAATTTAAGATTTAGTGACAGCAGGCTTAGGTACATTATATATTCATTTACTTCAATTTTCATTGGAGTATTATTTCAACAGTGAAAGTAAATATATTTTTGATACAAGATGTAAAATACTTTCCATGGCCTATTTCTGGCTATGTTCAATAATAAATTACAATACGTGAACATTCACACATATATGGGTATATGAACATTCACACATATATGGGTATATACAATACAGGAACATTCACACATCTATTGAGGTGGAAAATCAAAGGGAGGTCAAATTATATGCAATTTTCACAAGAACAATAATACCAATAATGTGCAAGGTGTCGTGCACTATTAATGTCATGTTTTGCTCTACATGAAAAAGAAATATTTGTAAGAGGGCTTTTGAGAGAACAGAAAAATTCTCTAATATCATCTATGAAAGTTGATTCCAATTTCTGGCTAATAAGTATGCCAGCACAATCTTGTCTGCTATTTTACCCAGGTTTTTGGTTTATCCCAGTTTTTCCCTACTGTAACTTCCAGCCTGTCATCTGATATAGATACAGATAATCAGAGTTGGAAGGGACCTTATAGGTCATCTAGTCCAACCCCCCACCCAAGCGGGAGACCCTACACCATTTCTGACCAATCTCTTCTTGAAAGTCTCAAGTGATGGTGCTACCACAACTTCTGAGGGCAAGGTGTTCCATCTGGTCAGACCCTGATCACCTAAACAAGATTTTTTTTTGGATGGTGGTGGGGGTGAGGTCAGAATTATTCCTATTGGGTTTTATGATCATGGAATTAGAAAAGAAGTATGAGAAATCAATATTGCATATGGTAACTGTGGCAAGATTAGTGCATGCAAAAGGTTGGGAAAGTAATGAAATATCTACGATGGAAGATGGATTATAACATTAACTGAATTTGCAAAAAATGCAAAGCCTTTCTAGTCTGGATATAGGAAAATAATAAAATAATAATAATAATTTCTTTTGAAAAGCTGAAACCTCACATGGACTTTTTGTTGAAAGAAGAAGAGATTAAATTGATGATTTCTTCATTTGGGTCAAAGAGAATGGTGAAAATAATAAAGTGATAATTGATAGAAAGAACGTGTATTTTCTTCTCTTTTAATTCCTTTTCTGTTTTCCCCCCTTTTCTTATTTTCAATCTCTTTTTGTACATATTTATTGTATTGAAAAATTCTAGTGCCACACACATAGGCACATACACATATACACAAACATAGATTGGATTTCTTTGTTTCATTGTCACCCCTAGAATTTATGCCAAGAAGCTGGGATAGTGAACAATTTACCTGAAAGATGACAAATTTGCTTGGGTCGAAACTTTAGGTTTTGCTCATCCCTAAATTGCAGGGCTATGTTATGCTTGAAAAAATATATATAAATAAAACAAGATTTTAAAAATAAATAAATAAAAACCTAGCAAAACTTCCAAACTTACATATTGCAGTGAGCTGCTGTTAATACCCAGTTTGATTTGATCAGGCTCCCCCCACAAAGAAGTGAGCTTTTGATCTTGGCCATAAAAGGTCTTGAATGTGGAACAGACTCTTTTCCACCAATGATCTGGGCACAGTGATCTAAATAGAATGAAGAAGCAAAGCTAATCACAACTTTAAGTTAATCCATTAGCTAAAGAGGAAAAAGAAGCCAACACAACATGTGAATGTTTCATCATACAAAGTGCTCCACAATTTGGGTTATGGTGGAGTATCACCAACCAATCAAAGCAATCTTGCTTTTTTGCACTTATTAACACATTTCACACCTTTAGAATGTAACACTTCCAGTTTGGGCATGGTTATCTTGGACTTTAGGGATTGTACCTGGAGGACACCAGATTGAAGAAGTACAGTTACATACCCTGAAGCATATAAAAATGTGGAAATTGCTGGGTCCTTCTATTGTGCTTGGTAATAGCTAAATTTAATGATTAATTTTCAGGCTTCTGTAAAAAGTGTGGTTTTTGTATGACATGTTGTATACTGAATATCTCAATGAATTGTGACATGCATCTGCAAGAATATTACTGCACAATGTTACTGGATAACCTGACAATCCTATTCTAAAAAGCTAAATGTTCCGGATGGTTTCTAGACAATATTGAGCAAGTCTGATTCTCCTAAAATTAAGTACCAATTAATTTTAAATTAAAGTTTAAATTAAACTTAATAAACTAAGTTTATTATTTGCATTGTATCCATCAATAAAGACATTTGATTTGAATCAAATATCTTTATTGATGGATACAATGCAAAATTATCTCATAATTGTTTTATTTATTTTGTGCTATATTGAAAGAAATAGAAATGAGAGAACAAGAATGAAAAAGGAAGGAACAGAGAAAAGATAAGAAAACAACAACAAAAATTCTCCCTGTTTCTCTTTCTCTCCCTCCCTCCTCCCCCCTCCTCCCCCCTCCTTATTCTAGGCCTTTGCTAAAGAAGATTGACACTTCTTTTTTCCTGTTCTCATCTGGGTTAGTATTCTCTGCCAACACTTTCCCAATAGCCAATTCAGTAGTCACATCTCCAATTAATCTACAGAACTGACAGGACAGCTCTGCTACAGAGAGACTCAAAGGGAAAAAGCAATACAAAGGGAGTGAACTTATTCATTACTGATAAGGACTATTCACGTTGCCCTTAAACTTAGAAACGATGGGTTTCTGATGCAATAATATAAACCCTTAATAATTAAATATTGCAATTTGTATGGAAGGATAAACCTGGCATTTTACTGAAGTTATCTTTTCCTGATACAATTCTAAACTCTGGCATTATGTAGGTTAAATGTGATATGGTCATAAGCAAAAATCTCATTGGTCTGGTACAACAATGTATTGATGTTAATCACACCTGCCACTTAATGCATGAATCTCAGCCTGTGAGGTTGCATGAACAGGAGAAAATATGTCAGATTTGGACTTTGGACCTCTTCTGTGTGTAGATATGTATGTGTGTGTTTGTGCCTGTAGATCAAACCATATGCAGTACATATATCCTGAATCTTACAATAGTTGATTTTTTTCATTACTCATGGCTTTTCTAGTATCTGTAATAAACTATCTTCTTAACAACTGTAACTTTGAATCTCTCCTGTGGGCCTTCTACTGCCAGTATCAGTTCTGCCTGAAGGAGACCTGAGCTATTTTCTCTTCATCACTGTCCAAATTTAAGGAGACATCCATACATTTGAAACAAACTGTGTAGCTTATCTGCTTACTTCCCTTTCAATGACTGTTCTGAAGTGACATTATTAGGAATGAAAAGAAATGAACAAAAAAAAGTAATATAATTTAGCACTTACCTCTGGGAATGCCGAGGAAAAAAATCACAACAGTAAACCACAAGCCCATTAGAAGAACCATCTTTGCTTTTTTGTGTTTCTCCACATCAAAGTTCAGAATGTATATATACTGAGGATGGCAAGGAAGTGGTTGTTGGTTTCATCCTATAAAGGGCATTCTTTGACACATTGTGAAACTGGAACACCACTAAGACGTTCAAAATTATTTTCTTTTTCATTTGTTGTATGAAGACTTTGTCATACTTAACTAACATGGTTAATGAGGTGAAAAACAAAAGATATGAGAGAATACTTGTTACGTTTTCAGGTTTGCATTTAACTGTGCGTGAGAGAAATGTGTGGTTTGGGTTGCTGAGTAAAAATTGTAGGACGAGGCTATTGAACCAAGTAAAACATCATATATAGGTTTCCTCTTTACTCAGAGAAAAGATTGCATTAATAAAAGAAATGCAAGTTTCCTGAAAATGTCTAGTCTACATACATGAAGATAAAATGTTTGATGTGTGGCTGCTCCTCCAGCCCCATTTTGAGAATATCATCATATACAATGAAGAGATTCTCTAGACAACTCTTATTAATTTGGTGAGTGACAATTCTGCATGGACAATTTTGATGAAACAAAAGTCATTCTAAACATAACTTGTTTTATGTGTCTTCTTCTCCCATCATTTCCATTAACAAAGGCAACCATGTTTTTGCTTTTGAAATGCTTAAATTTTCAAAGTTATAGTCCAATTGTTATTGGGCGACTACCCTAAGCTCTATAGTATTTCTGCCATCCATGGAGCTGGTCTGTTTTTGGAAGGATTTTTCATTACTCCTCTTTGCTTAAGCATTTCATATCCATTAGAAAACCAGGCATTGTATCATCTTTATTCAGTCTCCTCTCTATCTCCTCCTAGAAAAAGTTAGTGTCTTTCGTTATACAGGTGAAACTCGAAAAATTAGAATATCGTGCAAAAGTTCATTTATTTCCATAATGCAACTTAATATATGAGATAGACTCATTACATGCAAAACAAGATAGTTCAAGCTGTATTTATTTATTTATTTATTTATTATTTATTATTTATTTAGACTTGTATGCCGCCCTACTCCCGAAGGACTCAGGGCGGCGAACATACAAAAAGATATACAATAAAATAACGAATAAAAACAAGTCCAAATTGCAAAACAACTAAAACAATAAAATTACAAATAAGCAAACATTGTTAAAACTACCCACCCCATGGTCAATCCAGGCCGGCCTGCTGAAACAGCCAGGTCTTCAGGTCTAAAAGGAGCGGAGATCAGGGGCCAAACGCAGATCCGCAGGAAGCTGGTTCCACACGGGCGCCCCACAGAAAAGGCCCTAGCTCTGGGAACCGCCAGCCGACAATGCCTGACCGACGGTATTCCCAGAGGCCCCTCCTATGGGAGCCACGGGCATTGGACTGTGATGCAGGCAGGAGGCGCTCGCAAGTACCCTGCACCCAAGCCATTAGGGGCTTTATAAGTTGTTACTAACACCTTGAAGGAAACCCGAAGGCAACCGCAACCAATGCAGGTCGCGAGGAGGGTGTAACATGGGAGTATCGGGATACCCCCATCACAGCCCGCTGGCCGATTCTGCACCAGCTGCAACCTCCGAGTAATCCGCAAGGGAAGCCCCATGTAGAGAGCATTGCAGTAGTCGATTCTGGACGTGACAAGCATGAGTGACCGTTCAAGGGCATCTCGTCCAGGTAAGGGCGAAGCTGGTGAACCAGCCGAACCTGGGCAAAGCCCCCTGGCCACAGCTCCCACCTGCTCCTCCAAACTGAGCTGTGCATCCAGGAGGACGCCCAGATTCCTCGCCCTATCCACGGGGTAACACCTCCCCCATGACCAAAGATGGCACATCCACTGAAACCCGAGATGCCGGTAAGAACAGCCACTCAGTCTTGGCTGGGTTGAGTCTGAGCCTATTACTCCCCATCCAGGCCTGCACTGCCTCCAGGCACCGGGACATCACCGAGAGAGCATCACTGATCTGGTCTGGGGTGGAGATATACAACTGGGTATCATCTGCATATTGATGATACCTCACCCCAAAACCACGGATGATCTCACCCAGCGGTTTCATGTAGATATTAAACAGGAGAGGTGAGAGAACCACCCCTGAGGCACCCCACAACTAAGGGGCCTCGGGAGGATCTCTGCTCTCCCCAACACCGACTGCTAACGGTCCGAAGGTAAGAGGAGAACCACCGAACACGGTGCCCCCACTCCCAACCCCGAGCCGCAGAAGGATACCATGGTCGATGGTATCGAAAGCCGCTGAGAGATCTAAAAGGACCAGACAGAGGAAAACCCTGTCCCGAGCCCTCCAGAGATCATCCACCAATGCACCAATGCTGTCTCGGTGCTGTGTCCGGCCTGAAACCCGATTGGTACAGGTCAAGGTAATCAGTTTCTCCAGGAACAGCGAAGCTGCTGAACCACCACGCTTCAACAACCTTCGCTAAAAGCGAAGGTTGGAGACTGGACGATAGTTATTCAAAATGGTTGGGTCCAGAGCAGGCTTCTTAAGGAGGGGTCTCACCACCGCCTCTTTCAGGGCGGCAGGAAAACCCCTTCACTCAAGGAAGCGCTGATAACTGCCTGGAGCCAACCACGTGTAACCTCCCTGGAGGCATAAACCAGCCAGGAAGGACACGGGTCCAATAAACACGTGGTGGAGGACAGCCTCCGCATGATCCTGTCCACTTCATCCAGGGAGACAGAGTCAAACTCAACCCAAACAGGATCCACAAGACTCATCGCCACGCCATCGTCAACATCCTGCCAGTCAGAGTCCAAGCCAGCCCGAATCTGAGCGACCTTATCCGCCAGATGTAAACTAAAATCCTCTGCTCTGCCGCAGGGGTCCCTCCTCCCTCAATTGCAGGAGGGAACGAGTGACCCCAAACAGGGCCGCAGGGCGATCATCTGCAGATGCGATCAGAGCGAGAAGTAAGCACATCTCGCTGCTCTAATCGCTTCCAGGTAAGTCCTAATATAGGCTCTTAACTGGAGACGGTCAGACTCAGAGCCACTAGTCCTCCACCTGCTCTCTAGGGCTCCTCTGCCGCCATTCCCCAAGCTCCTCCAAAACCAAGGAGCTAAACGAGGTCTCCGACAAGGGAGAGGCCGCAAGGGGACAACCCGGTCGAAGGCTGCCGAGGCCGCCTCTTGCCAGGCGCCACCAAAGTCTCGGCCGGGCTGTGGGCAAGGGAGGTGGGCAAGAACCCCAGGGCCGCCTGAAACCTCTCCGGTCCATCAGGCGCCTGGGGCGAACCATCGTCGGTTCCTCATCCCAGCAGCGAGGAGCAGCAGATTGGAAGACCAGCCTCAGGAGATAATGATCTGTCCATGATAGGGGTAGAATAACAGGAGATCCACCCCCAGATCACTACACCACTGCCCCGAGATAAAACCAGGTCGAGTGCCCCTCATGGGTGGGCCCCTGAATCACCTGGGTCAGGTCCATGGCTGTCATGGATGCCAAGAACTCCCGAGCCAGTCCAGACGCCACCCCCAGGGAGGGTAGTTGAAGTCCCCAGAACAATAAGTCTGGGGAACTCCACCACCACTCCCGAGAGGGCATCCAGCAGCTCGGGAAGGGCCGCTGCAACGCAGCTGGGGACAGGTACGCCAACAACAGGCCCAACCGACCACCGGGCCCAACCTCAGAAGGAGGGACTCGCAACCGCCAATCTGAGGGACAGAGGCCTCCCTTGGAAACAGAGTCTCCCTAATAACAATCGCTACTCCTCCACCCCTTCCCTGGGCTCGTGGCGGTGCAACACCAAAACCTGGGGACAAAGATCACATAGAGGGACACCTCCCTCAGGTCCCAACCAGGTCTCCGTGATACACGCCAGATCCTCAGCCTCCTCCTCAATGAGTTCATGGAGGAGGGAGCCTTATTAGCTACGGACCTGGCTACATACACCAACCTAAGCCCAGGGACCACACCCCAAAGACCCAGGGGAGCGGGCAGAGACCTGAGGTCGGAGCACCACCGCCGTAAATAGCGGGGCGCTCCCAATACATAATATGGCCCTCTGTCTCGTCCACCCCTGCCATAACCAATCGCCCTAGGGATTGTCAATCCCACCCTGCTTGATGCGGACCCCGGCCCCTCACCCGCCCCTCCGTCTTGAGACCACCCACCGGCCCGGACAAACCAGACTCTACCAAAAAAGGCAGAGTCCCCTCCCTCCTCCCTAACCCATTAAAACAGCGAATTAAAAATTTTAAAAGTCGTCCCTTTCCCAATTTAAAATTTGGCCCCTTGGCTGCGCCATGCCACCTCTCGGGATCCCAGGATCCGTCATTGAGGTAAGCTGTCGATAACCGCACCGCCAATTCAAGGACAAGGAGCAGTCCTGAAGGCCCGTAACTCTGCTAGCGAGTAAACCAACATAAATAATAGATCATAAAATTCATAATGGGTAGAATAAAAATGTCACGGCAAGAAGGTGATAGATGTTGCACTGATGTCAAGAGTGCCTAGGTGGAGAGTAAACAGTCTGGATATCAGTCCAAAAGTCCCTTGTATGCTGCCCCATCTCCGAAGACTCGGGGCGGCTCACAACTAAAACCATGCCCGGATAAGATGGCCGCCCGTTCCTAATGTCCTGGGGCCGGTCGAGGGTTTTCTGTCCGAGAAGATGCTATGGGGGACGCTAATGACCCCTTTTACCCTGAATCCTGCAGCGGATCATCTGGAGTGACGGACGAAGTTATTCTGCCCATGTTCCACTGGGTATGCGATGAGGGAGGGGACGGCGAACCCAGCGATGTTTTTCTCCAGACTTCCAGGCCCTTGGGATGCTGTCGTGATGCAGCGGCATCGGGAGTGGCGGCTGGTTTCAGCCGGGATCTTGCTGGTGGCATCTGCGTCGGCGTCGGCGGTTACAGCGTCGGTGGTTGCGGCACGCCCCTGGATGCCGATTGTGGCGGCAGGGGCTGCAACGACGGTAGCAGTGATGGCGGAGGGTTGATGGGCCAGGGGCGGCTATGTCTGGGCCTGGGGACAGAGGATGGAAGCGGTCCCACGGCCCCATGGTCATTGCTGGCCTGGCCTTTCTGCCGGGGCTGTTAGCGCTGGAGCGCTCGTGTGCCTGCTGCCCTGCCATACCCCCCTGCGGCTTTGCCGAATGTGCTGCTCATCCCCCTGTTGGTTCTTCCATCGATGGGCTTTATGTTGTCATCTACGTTTGTATTCGGGGTATTGTAGCCACCGGCTTAAGATCACCGACATCAAACTGGAACCTGCAGGTGGGTTGTTTGGCCACTCTGAGGCTTAGGTTTGATGACTGCTGGGGCTGCCCATATGCCCTTTTAATTCGGTACTTGGCTGAAGGACCTTGTTGTGCCCTCCCACTGTGGTGAGAGAGCAGTGTGGGGGGTGCACTTTTTCCTTCCCGAGCTGGTTGTTAACATCATTTGTCATCTGTCCTGATGGGTCTTGCTAGGGGTGCCCGCGGTAAGAGCGTGAGGCCTAGTCCTGGTGGAGGCCCTGGCCATCAGCCTGCAGGGTTGCCGTGAGAGGGCAACCTAAACTTGGAGCTTGGACTAGCTGGCTGCTGATAACTAGGACTGAACCGAGTTACAATCCGGATATCACTTCTTTCCATCTATAGACTGCTCTCCCTTCCCTTTATATGTACATCTTAACTATATGGACCTACACGGCAATGGAACTACAGGCCTTATGGGAGCTCCCTCTCTCCTGGGTCTGGTCTGCTGGATTGTTACCGGCCTATCTCGAGGATGGATCGTGGAATCCGGAGAGATGGCATGAAACTGGCATAATTCTTTATCTTATATTTACTGTAGCTCAGAAAGGTTTCAGTAAAGCAAGCACTACTATACAGTCAAATCTGTTATCAGTTTGGAGCATATACATATGAATGCTTGTAACCATACAGAAAGTTTTATGCTGGTCATTTGAAGACCAGATTTAACATCATAGCCATCATGTGCCATGCTGCTGCATCTATTTATCTGGCTAGTTTAGGAGTCCTCCCCCCCAAAGGCTCCTGTAAAATGCTTTCCCATGCAATTAGTGTCTCCATTTGCAGATAAGGAATTATGCCAGTTTCATTGGGTGGGCAGCTGAGTGAAAATGGGCAAATTTGTTTGAGAGATGATGGTGTCTCTCTTCTCTACCTCATGAATACAACGTGGTAAGCTCCTTCTAGGCTTCCTATTGCATTGGCTTCATGTTCAATAAAATGGGATGGAGAGACCTTAGCTATTTGGTTACCCATGGGCCCAGGAGCATCTGCAGAGGGGGTTAAAAAAGACAAGGTGGTGACTGTGAGTGCACAGTTGAAGCTCCACACGTTTTTACATCTGTCGTGCTACAAGGCACATAAAAAAGAGAAGGGGGCTTGATCATTGAGACACAATCACCGCCTTGATTTTCTTAAAGTCCTCCTCCTATATGGATCCCCTAGAGGCTATAGCCATTTCTCCTTCCATATTATCAGTTGAAATAGCATCTTAGTCTGCTGTCCATACGATAGTTAAAAAGTGAGAACCATAGTTTCTCGGGCAGAATGTTGGAACAAAGATGTCAGCCAATAAAAAGATCAAGAAGTACAGAACAATGTGTTAAACCATCAGAGAGATGAAAGAGGCAGCATAATGAAACTGCAATGGGTTTAAAGAGGAAATTGCATCTTTAAGTTAAGAAAGAGCAACCAACTATTTCAGTGGCTTCTTCCTAAAATTGGGTTGAATGCTTATCTAGTCATGCTTAAGACAAATATGAGCTTAGAGCCTAATTAAAATTTGCTAAGGACTAGAAAATTCTTATATTAGCATAGTAAGTTGTTCTAAATCACCAGTATAGAAATCATCTCAGAGCAACACTGAGTTAACGCCACATATTTTTCTGCCCACAAGAGGGCTCACAAATACATATATATCTTGTATATTTAGTCATGTTGATGGATTACATTGTTCACTTATCCCTTTTTAGTTAGATGGGACATTTTACATCTTTCCAATAAACTGGGTTTCCAAAGAGTTCTTATATTATCAGATTACACAAGTTATACTCTATCCAAGTTTACCTGCCTTATTGCTATCATGTTGCAGAAGATACCATAAAGGTACTTTTTTAGAAAGAAGGTTGCAGTCTACCTAATAGTCATTTCTGGGGGAAAATGTCCTTGTGCTGAAGACTAAACTTTTGCCCTGTAAGTGTAAAAATATAGGGCATTCTGGTGATGTAATGGTAGGTAGGTGGAAAGACCTGGGAGACCAAGCAAAGAGACACTGCCGAGAGAGAATGGTCAGATAAGAGTCAGAAAAGCTCTTATGATAGGCAGAGGAAGAGACTCAAAAGAGACTCTCTAGTTTCTTGTGCTCTAAAGGAGATGGGGGAGAATTGAATTTCCAGACTTGCATGATTCTGTCAATTTAGCCTTATAAAAAAGTGGGATTAGGTTATCTGGTTGTGATACCTGTTTCGTTTTACTTGGTGAGGATGACAGATAATGTAATAAAACTGAGTGAAAGGAATGCTGAGCATTTGCAAACTTCTTTCTTTCTTTCTTTCTTTCTTTCTTTCTTTCTTTCTTTCTTTCTTCCTTCCTTTCTTTCTTTCTTTCTTTCTTTCTTTTCAAGTTCAGGCCTACTCTTAAGCCCAAATTCTTAATTCGCCTATGTAGTACCAAAGTAAGCCAGGATGTAACTGTATGCACTCTTCTGTACATGGTGCTGTTCAGAATGGCCAGCCATCACAGACCTCTAAGCATTGTAATCTTGATAAATCTGGAGGCATTATATTGAACAATGCTGGTACAAGTTATCAAAATATTATTTTAACTTCTTAAAGTTAAAGGGCCTTGGTGGTGCAGGCTGTTAATAGCCTAGCACTTAGTTCCAGCTGCCTGTAATTATTGCAGGCTCAAATCCCACCAGGCTCAAGGTTGACTTAGCCTTCCATCCTCTTGGGGTAGGTTAACTGAGGACCCAAGATTGTTGGGGGCAATAAGCTGACTTTGTAAAAATGCCGCTTAGTAATAAGCAGGCATATACAATGGAAGGAAGGCTATTGCTGAGCGCATTGGGTTGTATCCCAATAAAAATTGTAAGCCGCCCTGAGTCTCTGGAGAAGGGTGGGATATAAATATGAATTAAAAAATGTATTTTTTATTAGGTTATCATAGCTGGGCCCCAAAAATCCAAATGACCATTAGAAAATGGTCTTCTTTTGTTGCCATCTAGTTATTGTCTAGGTTGTTTTTTGCCAGATTTGGCAGCCCTATTTATAGATTATTTTTTACAAACACTTTTATTTTTGCATTCTACTGGTTAGTTTCCACAACTGTATGGCATATTAGTGAAGTCTACTTATTACCTTTTGAGGGCATTCATAAGAAAGGCTCGTCATGACTAAATAAACTGACCTATTTAAACTTCTTTTTTGCTTTGGCTAAAATCCTACATAAGGCTAAATAAATGCCATTAATTCCAGTGAGGTTTAAGTGGCCTAATTATAGTTAGAATTGCTGTCCTTTAAAATAATCTAATGAGGAATTTGAGAATCAGGATGCAGGAACTATGATATCAAATATGCTTATATTATAATGACATGTTCCCACAATGTCTTTGAGGTTATACGGGGCTCTCCATATTCCATGCAAGTTTCATTCTACCTTCTTTTTGTTGTCACAATAAATTTTTGCTATCGATGAACAATGCTGAGATGAATACAAAAAGGAGGTTTTTTTGGAAAAGGAATGTTTTGAGAATGGATCCTGTTCTCTTTGGCTAAGATAAATCATTGGTTTATCTTCCAAATAGGTTCATTTATTCACATGGCTGCGCTATCAAAGAAAACTTCCTTTTGGTAATGTGATCTGAGAGTAAGGAAAAAAATGTTTACAGAGCTGGGATTCCCAGTTTCCCAGTTTGCAACAATGCTTCCAACCTACAAATTATCTTTGCTAGTCAAGGAGCGACATTTCTTCTTGTTTGGCCCTTCTGTGATTGGCATTCAGTTATACCTGTGTCCAGAAAAGGTCTACAAAACACCTTTGGACTCTGTGCTGCTATAAATAAGAAAGCAATTCTGTTCTTGCTTCCTTTTGCCTTCCTGTTGGCTTTACCCACAGCTGCATTTGTACTGCTTTAGTTCATTTTTTTTAGTTTAAGAAGAATAAACTTCAAAACTATATTTTATGATGGAAGGACCAAAAGGTAGATTGGTATGGAGTGGAGGAGATTGGAAATAAATGCAAATAGCACAACAGAAAAGTTATTTAACTATATGCAATCAGGTAAATATAGAAGAAGCAAGTTAAATGCATCATAAGCATGTACATTTATTTGCCAAAAACAAAACAAACCCCCAAATTAAAATGACATTCTTTGTAGTTTGTAAATAGGAGGATAAGTACAGATCCTGCCACTTGCATCTTCCTAAATGGCTCGTGCTTATGGCCGAATTAGTGTTAGCTACCAGTTCCTGAGCCAATAGAGAAGGATACTGAGATAAAACCTCCTGCCTTGATCTTATTCTATAATATGGTTGGTGAAAGATGCAGCTACCAATAATTCATCCTAATACAGCAGGGGTGTCAAACTCAAGGCCCATGGGAGATCCAGCTTAGATCTCTGGAAACAGTGAGGGTCTGGCCTGCTGTGCCTCTGCCAGTGAAAATGGGCTCCTGAGCTCTGTTTCTGGCTGCAATTACCTCCTGCAACCCTCTGCCAGTGAGGCCCTCCCAAGCTCCGTTTTCACTGGCAGAAGGTTACAGGAGGTCTTCGCAGACAGAAATGGAGCTCGGGAGCCCATTTTTGCTGACAGAGAGCTCGGGCCACCACAGGCACCCCCAACATGAGTGACATTGAGCAGGCCACTGCCACTCTGGCCATCCCCACCCCAGCCCACTGAGGTCAAACACAACCTTGATGTGGCCCTCAATGAAATCGAGTTTGACACCCCTGTAATACAGAGTGGAATTGAGTGGGATGAGTTAAGAGGGATGTTTAGTAACCTATCAAGATGCACAATTAGATGTGACAAGTGCAAGAGGAGTTGTGGGGAAGAGGAGGACTTTCGTGTCAGATCTCGTGTCAGTTTTCAGCTACAAATCAGACTGGAACCACTTTGACAAATTAATAAGGAAATCCAAGAACTGGAAATAAATCAGTGGTGGGATTCAGCCAGTTCGCACCAGTTCGGGAGAACCAGTTGTTAACTTTCGGAGCAGTTTGGTGAACTGGTAGTTGGAAGAAATCATTAGGGCAGAGAACCGGTTGTTAAATTATTTGAATCCCACCACTGAAATAACCACTATTTATTGAAGAACAATGGTAAGTATCCATAACCAAAAGAATTCCAGCGACTGCAATTTTCAAAAAGTAACCTTATTATAAAAAAAAAAGATTCAAACTGTCCTACATTCTTTTTTTCTATCCCTCCCACCTAACAGGCTGGCTTGTTTCCATCTATTCTTTGTTTTTACAATGGTCAGATTTGTTTTTATCTTTTTTAATGTCATATCCAATGCTCCCCAGAGCCTCTCTTCTGCAGCTGTTACCTGTACCTGGATGATTTGTGACCATGGATATAGTGCTCTTTTGAAAATAGCCTGGTTGGCAAATAGAAGACACTGAATGGGGAGTACAGAGGAAGAGCAAAGAATAATTGTTATTGAGTGAGCTATGGTCCTCAGTAGTGCAGTGTTGGTAGTTCAGTGACCATATTCTGATCTCTCATGATTGGCAGCACTTGGAAGGTGCCACTAGATGACCATGGAGAACACATACACTACAATGTATTGATAGTTCATAGAACTTCTAGAATCATCACCAGGTGTCTTAAGCTAACAAAGCCTGAATGGAGTGTTCAAATTGGTGTCTGTACCCCTCCTCCCCCCAAAATAATTAGTGTTGAAAATACACGAGATTAGAGAGTGTTGCTCAGTCAGGGAGATAGTTGCACCACTCTTGACAAAGAGCAATAATAAGATAATTAAAAAACATGACAACTCTTGCTGGTTGAAGCTGTTGAAAACTGCAACACACATAATGGTGACAAACCATGTATAGTAGGCAGAACCTGCTTCTTTCCCAATCTTAGTTGATATACTGGGATGCATAGGACTAGCACTCTTACGAACAGATATTGTACCTGCATTTAAAAAAAGTACTATTCCTCTTTCAAAAGAGTGCCAAATCTATATAAGAAAATGCTATGGAAAGCACTGATCAGACATGAAGGCGGAGGTCTCCAAACTTGGAAATTTTAAGACTTGTGGACTTCAACTCGCAGATTTCCCCAGCCAGCATAGGAATTCTGAGAGTTGAAAGTCCACATGTCTTAAAGTTACCAAGTGTTATGTATGCAGTGTTTGAATATGATTGATTGTTCTTGTAAAGTGTTTGAAATCGTTGGTTTAAAAGTGCGGGAAAACCCTGCACTCTGATTGGCTGTCAGCCGTGGTAGCCGGCTATAAAAAGCTACCACGGGTCCGTTCTGAGCTGAAGTCACAATAAACTTTGAGTTGAAGCACTCCGCATCCTGCCTCTCTATGCGAACTTAACACCAAGTTTGGAGACCTTTACATTAGAGGGCAGATGTCTCCTTAGAAGTGAGGTGCCGGATCTGTCCAGCAGCCCAAACCCAATGGCCATGGAGAACAATGCCCAATGATTGGTTGGAGGTGAGGTGAGGCAAGGCTTGCTTGCCTGCTGCACCCATAACTGGCTGAGAGAAGTTAAGCAGACTCCCAAGCCCTGACTTGAATAGGCAACTGCATGGCCGGGGAAGCAAGCCAGGTAACTTCCATGCAAAAATTGGTTTGGGAGAAGAGGGAAAACCCTGACATCTAACATTGGCTTTAAATTGCTCAAGTATCAACTTGGGAAGAGATTGTCAAGGCTTGAAAAAAACCTTTTGCCAGGGAGTAAAAATCTTCCAAAACATCCCTGTTAATTAGAGGTGATAGACCATGTTTTTCTTTGCTGTCAATGCTGATAAAATAGACCCGGAAAGTAATCTAAGCAACATGTTTTATTTATAAAATAAGAAAACCTAAATGGAGCTACATACTTGCAGCTTCCTCAATCTCTTACCAAGGCATATAGGAAAAGAAAACAAAGGAAAAGTACAACGGATGTTACAGGAAGTGAAGTATAAACTTTGTACATATGCGCAGTAAATCAAAATATCACAAGACTTTCTTATCTCATACTATGGAGACAAGATAATGCAGTGCTGGCTAGCAGACACCTGCTTGCTAGAATGTTAGCTTAGGAGCTTGAACAGACAAACCAAAAAAACCGCAGTGACAGAGATGAAGGCAAAGTTATAAGGACATGGGAGGAGAAGTGAGGTATGTTCATTTTGGGACTGGGGCAAATGAGCAAGAATGGAATGCTTCTCCAGTTGTAAGGAATCCAATGTAATATGAGCAATCTACCATTTCTCTCTTCATCAGATGCCTATCCTCAGAATACACCCTGGATGTTCAGGGTAGCTCTGTATCCAAAACTTTTTCAGAGATTTGGGAAGAAAGAGGAATGTTTATACCTGATTCATTCACACCTGTCTCTCAGTGGAATTACACCAGAGTAATTTTGAGACTTGGCACTGTATCTGAGTGTCTGTTGTAGCTTCAAAGCCACTTGAAACATTCCTTCTTTTGCTTTCAAAGGTGTCTGAGATGCAGCCTTGGGCCATTTTACACCTTAGAATAGTCTAGTAAGTTTTTAAAACTGCTTTCTAAACTGCAACCAAAAATCAGGAAAGAAGTAGAAATCTACAGCTTTGTTCCCTAGCGTGACATTGTCCACCCTAGAGGGCCTTTCTTGTCTTATAATGTAGCCCCAGGCACTGAGAAGATTTAAAGCATAATTGCATGCAAATCTGCCTTGCAGTAACTCCACTCAGCACTGTGGGACCTCCAGTAAGTATGCCCAGAGCAGGACTTTTTAAAGATATGTGGCTTATTATTATTATTATTACAGTACAGGCTTTGCCCGCAAATTGCCACATTTCAAATGAACATTGAAGTTTCTTAGAAAAGTTTATCTTTCTTCTTTGTCTTCCAAATGTCTCTTCACGACTTAAAGAGGTCAAGAAAACATGCTAGGCTTTGTATTAGAAAGTAGGATATGGGTGATGTTAAGCAACTCTTTAGAGCTTAACCAGATCACCTCTGAACTTGAATAAGAAGGAATTTCCTGACAGTAATAAAGAATTAATCAATGGAACAGCTTGTCTCCTGGAGTTGTGGTGCTTCATTGCTGGAGGTTTTCAGGAAATAATTGGATGGTTTAAGGTCTCCTACCTTGGATAGGAGATTGGACTAGAAGATCTCCAATCTTCCCATTGGCCTCTGGAACTTTTTATACAAAGTCCGGGAAATTTCTTAATTAAGTCAAAGTAAGCAGCTATTTGGTACCTGGGTTTTAAATTAAAAGTAGAGAATAAAACATTTAAGATAGTGCAGATATCATTGAATCAATTGAGAAAGTGTTGGGAAAGCAAACCAACTTCACCTCATCCCCCTCACCCCTATTTTCAACGCATGTTTACTTACCTTCTTGCAATCTTATGTCAAGCAGCGTTTTTAACATTTTTGCTTTATTTACTTAAAGTAGAATAAAATCAGTCCATGTTTCTCCTGAGGAAAAAAAAGCCTCTTCACCACCAGCACCCATTGCATAATTACACATTCAGGAAATAGATGTAAAATTGCACAGACCACTGCTGATGAACAGACCCCCTCAGCTATATATTGGAGCAGTATTTCTGAACTTTGGCAACTTTAAGACCTGTGGATGTCAAGTTCCAGAATTCCCCAGCCAGCCATGCTGACTGGGAAATTCTGGGATTTGAAGTCAACAGGCCTTAAAGTTGCCAAAGTTGAGAAACACTACATTAGAGCCTATTACAAAAATCTCAGGCCTGTCTTATTTTTGCAATCCCAGGCAGACAAGATATTTACAGAGCTTGATGATGTCCTGCAAGTTATCTAAGCTTGTTTCAAAAAAAGGCCCTGTAGCATCCCACCTTTAAATGTTCTTCAATGTCCTTGTTCAAAACAATCCAGAACATTTTTGCACGCAGAAATATAGCATTCAATGAAAAGCATCAGATTTTCCTAAGAAATTAGCATTTTCCGGCAGAGATTACGAGTCCCATTATACCTCCTTACAAAAGATTGGAAGGCCAAGCTTTGATTCACTTGCTGCATTTGCACCCCCATCTAAGCAATTTTTGCTATCTGCTTCAATTTCAATATCTGTATGTTGATAATCACAATATACACCGAGTCTCCGGAGGATTCCTAAGTTATGGAGTTTGGATTGCCTGGAATAGAGCAGACCTTGGTATTTTATGCCTCTAGACCATATTTGGCCCCTTTGGCTGTCCCTGACCAGCCTGTGTGGATTGCTTTTGGTTCAAAGGCAACCGCTTTTTTTTTTTAATTTACGTATGCATTCCTATGCACTTTCACCACCCTATTGATTCAACTCTCTGCAACAATTCCAGTTTCTCATGTGGCCTCTTGGGAAAATTAATTGTCTATTCCTGGATTAGAGGGAAATGGATTTGTTGTCAACATACCCAGGGATGTTACGAACAAATTACACCATAAACCTGGTTCCACGTATGGTTAACATTCAACTCAGTTGATTCCATTTTAATGTTGAGTTTTCCAAAGATACTCTCAAAGATTCATTTGTTGAGAATGTTGTCCTCCTCCACTTTAAGATCTCTTTGTTTTATTGAAGTCTGGAAACAACACAGTGATCTTTGACCTCTAACATCTATAGAGGAAATAAACTTCTTTTGGCTTAGCTTTCATCTATTTTTATCATCTATTTTAATTAAATTGTTACATTAAAAAAACCTGTTAATAACTCATTGAAAAGACATACAAAGAGAAATCATGCAAAAGGATAAGGAATGTTGTTGGAATTTCCATTTTTTAAAGGTCCCCCCCCAGTTTTCTATTTCTGGTATCATATTTTGGAATTCATAGCTTGGCTTCCTATTGTAGCACCCCACATAGCTCTGTTTTTAAGAGTACTACGCTTACAGGTTTGTGTAAAGGAAACCACAGGAAAAGTTGGTTAGTTATGCGATGTAAGGAATGAAACTTTCAGTCATTTATATAAACATATATCATATAAACATTATGGTGTATGTGTGTATTTGTATTATAAAAAGTAATTATTGCTTTAATAATATGATGTATGTAATCAAAAATAACCTGTTCACTGAGATGAAAATGGTTGCAACCTTAAGTATATTTCCTTGATGTATTGAATTCCATAGATATTATTTTTGAAAAATGTTCTTAAAGGGCAATCTTATACCCTACACTATTGACCAAGTTAAGTTTACATACAAGATGTTATCCAAACCTTACTTTGAACATATTTGGGAATCTATTTACCACATGAATGTAGAAGAAGGTAGTACAGTACCTCATTGCCAGTTTTTGCCTTGGATTCCTCTCAGATACAGTTCTTCCTGAGCCAAGATTTTATTTCCTAAAACTCAGAAGAAATTTGAAGACCATGTGCTTTCGTCTTCATTCTTGCCAATTTAGAAATATTGAGAATGAGGAGGGAAATTTCCTTTCCCCATGAAGGTCAGCATCAGAAAATGTGGCACTCTCATATTGAAAGGAAAGAAAAATAAACTAACTTGCACACTTCTCCTCATCCACATCTTCACATAGATATTTGGAGGTGTGATCTCAGAGGATTGACAGGGGCACACCAGTCATGAGCTTGAGGCCTGCACTGCAATAAGGCAAGTTTAAACAGCTGGCTCACAATCCTAAACCTCATTTATATCTTATTGTTGAGCATTGGTGTCTGTTCTCTTTTGGGGTGGGGTGAAAGATAAGAAAGTCATGATTATAAATGGAAGCCCTGCATACACTGTGATTCATGTAAAATGGAACAGGGTTTTGATTGCCTGGTTGCAGAAATTTTGCCCCAACTGTGGTCATAAATTGAGAAGTACCTGTATTCCATCTAGCTTTATAAACCATGCATTATTTAATCACGTTGTTCTTTGACATAACTTGTGACCAACTGGTTCATGCTGTTTTGCCTTCTGCAGTATTTTCAATAGTACTGAACAGCTCTGGAGGCATTTCCTACAAAATGTTTTCTTTTCAAGGAGCTCTCACTCTCAATCTTACTTGTGTTAACACTTCTGTTTGTATTACTTTGTTGGATTATTTTGTTCCTCTGGGAAATTCAAAAATGCCAGAGATCTCTTTCATCTCACCTGATATTGTTTAGAGATTTGCCAAGTAAGTACTTCCTAAATATATTTACAGAAGAAGTCTGAGTAATATGATTACACTTCACAGAAACACATTTACCTATGTATATGTATATATGTTTAAATGAAAGTTGGAATTTCATTTTGATTAATTCATTTTGGAATAATTTTTGCCCTTGCCTAAAAAGATTTAAATATTTGAAGCCTGATCACATTTATTCATAAACACTGTGAAATGTTTATTATTTATTTATTTATTATTTGAACTTGTATGCCGCCCCATCTCCGAAGACTCGGGGCGGCTCACAACTAAAAAACAAAAACAATAAATACATTAAAAAGCGATTAAACTAATTACAAGCCCAAATACTAAAACCAATTACAATAATAACATTAAAATCTCCCTCCCCCCAAGGAGGGGTCACAGCCCGGGTTGGTCAAATAACCAGGTCTTTAACTCATGGCGGAAGGTGCGGAGGTCAGGGGCCAGACGGAGCCCCAAGGGCAGTTGATTCCAGAGGTCAGGGGCTGCAACAGAATAGGCTCGCCACCGGGGAACCGCCAGCCGGCATTGACCCACCAACGGGACCCCGAGGAGTCCTTGCCTATGTGCTCGCACAGGGCGGCCAGCATTTGATATTGGAAGAAGACACTCCCTTAAATATTGAGGACCCATGTCGTGCAGGACTTTGTATGTCAAAACTAAGACCTTGAATCTCACCCGGAGCGCAACTGGCAACCAATGCAAGCAGCACAGGAGGGGGGTAACATGGGAGAACCGGGTAACTCCCATCACCACCCGCGCCGCATTCTGCACCAGCTGCAGTCTCCGGATGGTATGCAAGGGCAGTCCTAAATAGAGGGCGTTGCAGTAGTCGAGTCTAGAGGTAACAAGGGCATGAGTGACTGTGCGCAGGGCATCCCGGTCCAGAAAAGGGCGAAGTTGTCGAACAAGGCGGAGCTGGGCAAAGGCCCCCTGGCAAGCGGCCCCCACCTGCTCCTCCAACCGAGCCGTACATCCAGGAGGACCCCCAGATTCCACGCCCTATCCACAGGGGGCAACACCTCTCCCCCTATGGCCAAAGATGGACAATCCTGACTGGGCTGAGACACCGATATGCACAGCCACTCAGTCTTGGCCGGGTTGAGTCGAAGCATGTTCCCGCTCATCCAGATCCGTACCGCATCCAAGCACGAGTCATCAGGGAGGGCATCGCTGATCTGGTTTGGGGTGGAGATGTACAGCTGGGTATCATCCGCGTACTGATGGAATCTCACCCCAAAGCCATGGATGATCTCACCCAGCGGCTTCATGTAGATGTTAAATAAAAGAGGGGAGAGG
The DNA here is from genome assembly GCA_009733165.1 of Naja naja. Classification (NCBI taxonomy): domain Eukaryota; kingdom Metazoa; phylum Chordata; class Lepidosauria; order Squamata; family Elapidae; genus Naja; species Naja naja. Next base: position 281,398,093 of record CM019149.1, read on the forward strand.
ACCGATCCCTGAGGAACCCCACAAAAGAGCACCCTCGGGGTCGACCTCACCCCCCCAACACCGATTGCGACCGCCCCGAGAGGTAGGAGGTGAACCACTGAAGAACAGTGCCCCCCACTCCCAACCCCGCGAGGCGTCGCAAAAGGATACCATGGTCGATGGTATCGAAAGCCGCTGAGAGGTCTAATAGGACCAGGACAGAGGAAAAACCCCTGTCCCAGGCCCTCCAGAGATCATCCATCAGCGCGACCCATGCCGTCTCTGTGCTGTAACCGGGTCGGAAGCCCGATTGATACGGATCTAGGTAGTTTGCTTCATCCAGGAAAAGTGGAACCTGCTGAGCCACCACACTCTCAACAACCTTCACCAAAAAGCGAAGGTTGGAGACTGGACGAAAGTTATCTAACACGGTCGGGTCCAGGGCAGGCTTCTTCAGGAGGGGTCTCACCACCGCCTCCTTCAAGGCAGAGGGAAAAACACCCTCTCTTAACGAAGCATTGACAACTGCCCGGAGCCAACTGCAGGTGGCCTCCCTGGCGGCATAAGTCAGCCAGGAAGGACACGGGTCCAATAAACATGTGGTGGAACTCAGTCGCCGCATAATCCTGTCCACTTCATCCTCGGAAACAGGATTGAACTCATCCCAGATCACACTGGCCAGACTGCCTGTATCCCATTCCTCAGACCACTGCAAATCAGAGGGCAACCCGCCCCAAATCCGAGCGATCTTATCCAACAGATATTGACCAAACTCCTCAGCCCTTCCCCGCAACGGGTCCAGCCCCTCCCCCATATGAAGGAGAGAGCGGGTAACCCGAAACAGGGCAGCTGGGCGATTATCTGCAGACGCTATGAGAGTGGAGAGATAAGACCTTCTCGCCTCTCTCATAGCTACCAGGTAAGTCCTAATATAGGCTTAGCTGGGCTCGATCAGACTGGGAGTGGGTGGACCTCCACCTGCTCTCTAAGCCCCTTCGACGACGCTTCATTTCCCGGAGCTCCTCGGTATACCAAGGGGCAATCCGGGATCCACGGCATGTAAGGGGACGCATGGGGACAACCCTGTCGAGGGCATCCGATGCAGCCCGCTGCCAGGCAACCGCCAGATCCTCGGCAGAGCTGTGGGCAAGGGAAGAGGGAAAAAACCCCAGTTCCGCCTGCAACCGTTCAGGGTCCATCAGGCATCTGGGGCGGAACCATCTAAGTGGCTCCTCATCCCAGCAGTGGGGGGCGGCCTGTTGGAAGACCAGCCGTAGGAGATAGTGATCAGACCATGGAATGGGCAAGGCTGTAAAAGTGACTTGCCCTCTGTCACTAAGCCACTGTTCAGAGACAAAAACTAGATCAAGAGTATTTCCCCCCTCATGAGTCGGGCCCTGGATCAATTGGGTCAGGCCCATGTCTTCCATAGAAGCCATGAATTCCTGGGCCAAACCCGACACCCCCCCAGGGAGGGCAAGCTGAAGTCCCCCAAGACCATAAGGTCCAGGAACTCCACCGCCACCCCCGAGAGGAGATCGAGAAGCCCAGGCAGGGCTGCTGCCACACAGCTGGGGGAAAGGTATATGAGCAGCAGGCCCACCCACCCATTAGGCCCCCACCTCAGGAGGAGGGTCTCACTCCCGCCTATCTCTGAAACAGAGACCTCCCTTGGAAACAGGGTCTCCCAAATAACCATGGCCACCCCACCACCCCTTCCCTGAGCCCGTGGTCGGTGCAGAACCCAAAAACCTGGAGGGCATAAATCAACCAGAGGGACACCTCCCTCCGGGCCCAACCAGGTTTTGGTGATACAGGCCAGGTCCGCAGCCTCCTCCTCAATGATCTCCCGGAGGAGGGAGGACTTATTAGCCACAGACCTGGCATTAAAATACACCAACCTAAGCCCAGGGATCCCAGTTCCGATGCCCCCTAGGGAGGAGGCCATAGGGTCGGAGCGCCACCGCACACAAATGGCGGGTGCGCGCTCCCAGCACATGATATGGCCCTATGCCTCGACGTCCCCTGCCAATCCCGACCACCCTGGGGATCACAGTCCCCACCTCAGGCCCCAGAGCCCCGCTGGCCCCCCACCTCCACCCCCCCCACCGTGCCCCGGGCTGCAAAAAGACCCCTCCATCCCCACCCCCCTTCCTATCCCTTTAAAACACCGAATTAAAAATTTTAAAAGTCGACCCTTAGATCCCAATTTAAAATTTAGCCCCTTGGTCGCGTCATGCCACCTCTCGGGATCCCAGGATCCGTCATCAAGGTAAGCTGTCGACAACCCAGTGGGCCAATTCAAGGACAAGGGTGCAGTCCTGAGGGCCCACAACTCCGGCAGCGAGTAAGCACCCATAAACAATGAATTGCAATTCATAGGGGGTGGGGGTAGAATAAGGTGTCATAAACAGGGTGATAGATGTACAAAGATGTAAAATATCCAAGTGGAGAAGGAGAAAAGGGTCCAGGTAACAGTTTCCAAGAAGTTCAGCACCACAAACGGGTCTCTTACAACCGCTTAGAGGGCGAAGATGGCAATAAATGACCAACCGCTCTCTCACCGTGTTGGTCAAAGCAGTCCTGGAACTGATGGGTCTGATGTTAAATCTGATGTTAAATCCCCCTACCCTCTCACAGTAGAGGGATAGTCCTCCCATTGTCCTCACACCACAATGAGGGCCCCCCCCTGAAAACCAAAATCCTGGAAGGGGAAGGGTCCAGATGAAACTAAGGACCATGACCGATGATTCAAGATGACAATTGCACCCTTAGAGTGCAGCGGGAGAGACCAAACAGCAGAGCTGGCAGTGGAAAACGAGAGCAGTAAAAAGGCCAAGAATAACATGGAACCATAGGCCGGAAGTCCAGATAGAATCCATAAATCCGTAGATGTTAATCTCATAAATGTTGGTATCAAACATTCCACATCAAAAAAAAAATCTTTTCATCATTTTGATGGAAGCTTCAAAGAAGCTGAGCTATCAATATACCAGGAACTCTTAATTCTTCCTGTAAATCCTTGAACCCTGTGAAAAATGTAACTATCGAGAATTTTTAGTGTTGAAGTTTTTCTTAATAAAAGTTGACATTTCCTCAAAATCCCATTAGTTTATGATACATAATAAATTATTAATATGTCAGCTATGTGTATGTACAACTCTTAAGACTGATATTTTTTCAAATGTATTTGATTAAAAAAATTATATCTGCCTATTTTCATTTTGGGTCTCAAGGGGGATTAAAATGTTCATAAACAATACTATTCAACTATCTAATCATTTAATCCACCTAACACCTAATTTGAAAACTATAAATACCCTGAATAAAAAATGTTTTATGAAAAAAAAAATCCTCAAGATTAAAGTTGTTGTTCAATGTTAAATAGGAGGTGGTGGAATGTCCTTCACTGAAGGAGTTTACAAGGAAGATGGAGGGCCATCTGGTAGTGTTAGATTCCAAGATTCCTTCCAAACTATATATTCTATTAATCTGAAATCTCTCCTAAAAATAATTTAGAGAGGACCAGCTTCATTTCCACTTTCTAGTTCTTAAATATCCTAAATTTTATGGGTTTTTATGGGTTTTTATCTGGAGTTTCATTGGATTTTAGATATTGTTTGGGTTCTTATTTAATATTTTTTAGTAATTTTGAATTTAGTATTTTGTATTTTTAGTGTTGTGAGCCGCCCTGAGTCCTTCGGGAGATAGGGCGGCATATAAATCCAAACAATAAACAAACAAACAAACAAATAAATAAATCCCTCACAGAAAAGCAGAATTAGTTCTTGATATTAAGCATGTCTACATTATAGCAATAGCAAAAGTGCTTAGATTTATATACCACTTCATAGTGCTTTACAGCTCTCTCTAAGCAGTTTACAGAGTCAGCATATTGCCCCCAACAAACTGGGTCCTCATTTTACCCATCTCGGAAGGATGGAAGACTGAGTCAACCTTGAGCCAGTGAGATTTGAACTACCGAACTTCAGCTAGCAGTCAGCTGAAATAGCCTGCAGTACTGCATTCTAACCACTGCATCACCTCGACTATCTCTTATTATGCTTCACAAACATGTCAAAGGTGGTACTTAATGGAAAACAGAAGTCTTCTAAAGTAATTGCTTTGATGTGTACATATTGATGTGGATATTGGTAAGGTAAACCCTACACATGCAACATAAGAGGTTCATCAATCAGGAAATGCTTATGTATGCATAATACTATTGTGTACCTGACTGGCTTTTATACAGACATAAAAAATTATATTAAAACAAATATTTTCATCAAATCAAGTCTACAACTCTGAGTTTAATGAGTCAGATGTTTTTCTTCCCCTGGGGGCTTACTCTACAAGTTGTCCTTGGTTACAAACTAGCCTGGGAAGAGTGCCATCCTGTTAATCTTAGCTGGCAATTTTGGACACAAGAAGAGCAACAGATGAAATTGTGGTTATGGCAAGGAGGACTTCTAACAGGCCACATTGGCAGATGAGAGGGAATGGTGGTTTTGTCTTACAAAGTTGACTACTTGCAAAAAAAAAAACCACTTTGGGGTTCAGTTAGACTACAAATAGAGAACAGACTACAAATAGAGAACATAGACTGGAAATAGTGAACAGGGACAAGTCTGTCTAAGATTTGCCTGTGCTAATTTATATATGCACAAGGTAAATTTGATCATGGTTATCTTAAATAGAACCTTTCAGCTTAATAATGAAGACATTAACTTAATTTGCCTGCTGACTACTGATATATAATATTTAGGCCCCTGTTGTCCCTAAATGAACTTCGTAGTTGGCAGCCCTTCAAATAGAAGAGGCCTTCACCTGACAGATTCTTTTCTGAAAATAGGATACTTGCTGGGGTGTCCATGACATGGGCAAGGGGTTGAAAAAGTTAAATGTTATTATTTTAATTATGTAGATCACATAATTCATATTGCTTCTGCTGTGCTCTTAGGATGCATGTGCTCTTATTGTGATTTGCTTTAGATTCCTCTAGCTACATCACCCCATTCCTTCATCTGTGTCTCCTGCTTTGTCCATATCATGATTATGCTCAAAGCTCCTTGAAATACCTTGCAGATTAACAACTTGAAAATATGTAAACTGCTGGTTGGAAATCACTGAGGACTCACTGCTTGAGCAATTTCTTTTTGAGAATAGCATGCATTTTATTGAAGCCCTTTCTTGAACTGGCTTTGACAGCTTAAATGGAATCTCGGGTACTTCCACATGAAAATCTGCCACCATGAAGTTGGAAGGCAGGAAATTTATTGAAGGAAGAGCCATTTAGATTTCTTCCAGCCTAATCAAAATAAATATCCATAGATTATATGAAAAGTGCTGATCATTTAAACAATGCTAAAATGATAACTATCTGAACTATGGAAAGATGAAACCACAGGTCCCTGACATCTCTCCTCTCTTTGTTGTCTTTGGCATTGGTCTTTGAATGCAATCTACCTATCTAAATATTGACAGGGTCATTCTTTTTTGTTTCAAGGAATACTTTTCTCTGGCTTTTAAAGTAATGCTGCCAAACTTTAAAGCAGTTTTCTCTATCCTGCTGCTCTTGTTAGCTGGTTTAGGGATTATGAAAGTGGGATTTCAACACATTTGGAGGCACCAGGTTGAGGTAGGACTACTTTAAAGTAACAATCTATTGTCTTACTGCTGCAGTTAGGAAAAAGGATAGAGACAGAAGCTACACAGTTAGATATATGATCTATCTTCCTGACACTTGGTGTTCCTTTTGTGCAAAAAGTTTGTAAAGATTTGCAGAGATACAGAACCAATGTGAGAACAACACTTGTCCTGAGAGAAGGTATGTAACCTACTCACTCTTTCCCCACCCCCTTTTACTCCTGTGCACTTTTCTGGCAGACATCCTTGAACATTTGAGACGGATGTGAGAGAATTTCAGTCCTCACTGGAAAACAAGCCAACTAAACATAACAGATTACATCAGCTCAGGCTTTTCAATTCCTGGATGGTAGCAGTGTGCTAATCCAAACTTCATCCTGGATTTCGCAAAGTAAAACAAGGGAGGCTGGCAAGAGGACAGATTGAGGAAACTGACGACGGCAGGCCTTGTGGGCAAGAGGCTGTATAAAGCTCCAAAATTTGTAAGCTGATCTTCAGAACTTTCATATTGGGTTCTTCGCTCCTGTATCCCTGAACAGAAGACATCTGACTGAATTTTTGCAACCTGTCATTGCGGACAGTGTATTGGGCTTTCATCACACCAGGAGCCATGGCCAGTTTTCTGGTGCTCACTCTACTTCTGGTACCCATGAATGTCAGAGCTACCTGGAGCGCCAAGTATGCAGTAGATTGCCCAGAGTCCTGCGACAGCAGTGAATGTAAAAATCCACAGCATTGTAAGCGGACTGTGTTGGATGACTGTGGCTGTTGTAGGGTTTGTGCTGCAGCTCTGGGAGAAACTTGCTACCGGACAGTTGCAGGAATGGATGGTGTCAAATGTGGGCCTGGACTGAAGTGCCAATTTTTTTCTGAAGAAGATGATTTTGGAGATGAGTTTGGTATCTGCAAAGGTAAAGAATGGTCATTGGATAACATTGTAAATCATGACAATTAATGGTCAATGTATAGCTATTGGAAATTGCTCCAAAATATATCTGTTGCTCATATATGTGTGTATGTGTGTGTGTGTGTGTGTGTAAGTTATATATTTTGTAGGATAATTAACCTGTGATTGAAAAAGATAGTTATTAATGGTATTCATATACCTAGCACAGGTATCTTCATTTTACCAGAGACTATAAAATGGTTCAGAATTTCTCTGCTTAGCAGACTGGAAAATAATTGCCTAAAGTACCCAAGAAGTTGAGCATTTAATCCTAATTCTACTGGCACTCTATTACCCATGGGGAAACAATATGCAGATATTATCTGAGAAACTTATAAAAGTATTTCAAAAGTGCTTAGGCCAATATTCTTTCCCAGAGACATATAATGTATTTTTATATGTGCTGCAATGAAGAGAATAATGCCTGCATTTTATAAGATGGATATAAGCTTTAAAAAGAAAGCATAGATATGGTGATATGCTCTGTTTCCTCTTCAGATTGTATAAATCTTTCACCTACATATTATGTAAAAAGCAGAAGTAGAATTCTAGAGTTAGGCTGCAGAAGAAGGATTCCATTTTTTTAATGCTGCCATGTTAAAAAAAGGCCTCCTGCACATTGTACACAAGTATGCCATGTAGACAACTCTTTCTACTGAAATAATTTTGTATACAGTCTCTTTCTTTCTTTCTTTCTTTCTTTCTTTCTTTCTTTCTTTCTTTCTTTCTTTCTTTCTTTCTTTCTTTCTTTCTTTCTTTTCCAGGTTAAAATAGACCGTAATTTAAGGTGTTTATTTGGTGACATACCACAAATAGCTTTGAACCCTTTAAAAGACAAGTGTAGGTCCAGATATATGGGACCTCAACATAGCTGAAGACCATCTGATTAAGAAGTTTCTGCTGAGTTTCAGTGAGATCGAAATGGTCCAATTAATTTGGAGCAAGACTAACAAACTAGCAAAGAAACCTGTACAGAAGTCAGGAGTCTGGTCATTTCTTTTTTTGTTAGTATAAATTAAGTGTCTATATAACCGTAGGAATCTGTTAGACTGGTAAGTGAATATAGCCTCTTTTGGATTACTTGAGGCTATAATCTTGCAAACGGTTGTTGGAGAATATCTTCTAGGTGATTATGTTCAGTATTCCTTCAAATTTGCAATTATTACTTCGGAGTAAACTTCTTGGTAGTTTTATAGAAAGCACATTTCTGCAAACAGGCTTTTTAGTGAATAGATTACATATTTACATGTTGAAGTGTACTGTGAGTGAAGTGATTTTTGTGGCTTTTAAGAAAGGGGAAGATAAGCTCAATATTCTGACAAAATAAATAATTTCCAATTATTCTAGATATAACTTCAGTGACATCATTTAGTTACAAATAGCAATAAAATTCTACACTGCGCACTGTCCTTACTTTTTCTGATGTTCATTTGGAGTGTGTCCTACTGCGTTCAATGCAGTTTACTCCCAGGTGAGTATCTGCCGACTTTGAACATTAAAGTCCAAACACAGTTATTGAAGAATTATTTTCTTCAGTAATTAGTTTGATCATCAATCTATTTTGATAACTTTGAACACTTTTCTTTTAAAGTGTTCAAAGTATCTGTGGTATGTTATCAAAAAAACACCTTAGATTGCTGGTCTATTTTAACTTGGAAAAGAAAGGAAGGAAGGAAGGAAGGAAGGAAGGAAGGAAGGAAGGAAGGAAGGAAGGAAGGAAGAAGGATGGATGGATTATTTTGGTACTTACATAGAAGGTAAATTAAGAATTCAGCTTTAAGAGTAGCCCTAAAACATGCACGCGTGTGCACACGCACACACACACACACACACACAGGGGGGTAACCCCTTCTTACAAAAGCAAACTAAATACAGATAGTGCCCACTGGGTACTGAATCCAAAATAAAAACTGGAAAAGAACATGGATAAAATAAATCTCAGAAGCTTCTAACTCTGAACAGCAACCTCTGAACCCACATTTTGTTCTTCAATAAATAAACAAGGCTACCAAGAAAATTTTAAACTCCCACTAGAAGATTAATAATGTTGATAAACTCCCCTTCTCCTTTAAAATATGCTGGGAGATAATGAGGATCCTTCAGATGCAAGGTTCTAAAGTCTTCTAAAATATACTGTAGTCATTTGAATGTTTTTACAGAGATTTTCTTGACTGTTAAGAACAATTTATGTAACTATCAGGTCACTGCCAATAGGAAGTAAGAGAATGAGATGCTTCTGTTATCCAAAATAAACATTCTGAACATTCTTTCTCTCTCCTCTTTCCTCTGACAGAATATAATTTCTATCTACTGTCTAAATTGATAAATCCAGTTCAGTCTTTATTTATTTATTTATTTACAATAACCTGTAAATAGGTTATTAAGTTTTGCATACATGGGGATTTCTCCATATGTCCTTCTTCTATTAGTAACAAAGAAAAAAAAAGATTTCTGTTATTCAAATAATCATTTTGGTCATATAAGATGTAAGCTTGCCCTGTAAACAGATGCACATATAAATCTGCTTTAAAGTATAACATGTTTTGTATATTTTTTTACAAGTTTCCAACTTCAAAATATCAATGTTGTTGATGATGATGATGTATCTTGCTTTGCTCCTCATATTATAACCTAAAAGCTGGTTAATAATGTCATGTACTGCTTTGTATTAAAGCAATTAACACTTCCCTACAACTAGATTGAATTTGCATGTTGGAAAAGGCCATTAAACTTTTGATCCATCTTGATTCAAGTGTCATTTTTAGATGTTGATTCAAATCTCAATTCAAGAAGAATGCTTTTGAGAGTCAGCCTAAATATCTCACAAGGCTGTTAAAATAGTTAGAATGTTAGAATAGAATAGAGCTGGAAGGTTTCTAGTCCAGCCTCCTGCTCAAGATAAATGGCTGTCTAGTTTCTTCTTAACCTCCAGTGATGGAGCGCCCATGATTTCTGAAGGCTAATAATAATAATGAATGAATGAATGAACAATGAATAATAATAATAAAACCAAATAACTGTTTTTAAAAGATACAGTATTGAGCAAAGTCTAGGATAACTTAATTTTACTAGAACAAAATCAACAAAACCATGGCTAGTAGTAACAATAGGATTGTCAGGTTTGAGCTGCAAAAAGTCATGTGACCACTAGATGGGAGCAAAGAGACCTAGAAAATAAACTAATTGCTACCTCCAGTGGCTGTCTTTATTTCTGCGTTCGAGATAACCACTGAAGGTAAGAAGGAAAGGCCAGGGTTAATCATTACTTTTCAGGCATGCTCCCTAGCCTTGAGGAGAAAAAACACCTCACACTCCTACAATAATGTTAATCTGTTAGAAGAAAAGGTGAAGTTCTAGAAGGCCATATCAAACTTCTAGAATCAACTAAATGGGGATGACAGCCATTTTTGTAATGTACACTTTGGATCATGAGATAGAGCAGAAAGTTCTGTCTTTCTTACATTCCAAAGTCAAGATGCAGCATACTCAAATTTAGCTGAATTAGTTTGTCAAGGCCAGGGCCATAATAATAGTGAATAATTTGTCAAGACTTTCCCAACTCCCTCATTGTGAATCATATTTACATTTGGCTGATTTTTTTTAAAATTAAAAATTGCTCTCATAAATATTGCAATACTTTTTGTTTTAAACATTTAAAAATGAATAGCACAGGCATCCATTGGACCCATGAGGGTGGGGAGAGAATGTCAAGGTAGCAACCACCAGCCTCTCCCCTCTTTTAATGTGTGTCATAACACAGATGCCCCTATAGCAAGTATCTTTATTAAAGAGACACTGCCCCTTATTTTTGTGTTAGCTAAACATATGGAAACTCACTTGGTGGTATCAACAGTTTAAAACCATGAAAAAAGCTGTACTTTTTTCCTCAAAGGTGACAGATACTTCCTTGTAGAGGTGTTAAGGAAGAGGCTGCTTAGAGATGAGGAAAGATTGCTATAGCCACAGATTTTGGCATCATGAAAAAATTGGATTAAATGACACTGAACCCCTTCCAGCTCATTGTAAGAAAGGATGTATCTTTTTTGAAGATGATATGCACTTACACATGAACATGCCATATGAAAACGAGGAATATGTTTATTGTCTCAAGCTTCATTTATTTTTCCCTGCTATTTCAATATTAATACAGTCCCAAGTCCAGTGGAATTGTTCTAACATCACTCCGTGCAAACAAACCTTCAAATGAAAAGAAAATATAGAGAAATAATGTGGGTAATAGCACTCGTCTTTGTACTGATTGATGTGGGCCATTTTTATACCTAGCCAACTTTATCTACTCCTCCCAAATTTGTATTTTAAAAGGATGAAATATGGGATTAACCTCCTGGATCTGAAAAATAATATACAGTTGAAAATAACATATTCATAGAATTTTTCAAGGAGCAAAGATAATTTATTTGCAAGGTTGGAAATGTAGGAAGATAAATATATGAGCATCACTATAATGAATTTTTATGTTATGATATGATGAAAACCTTAAACAAGCCTTCCTCATTTGGCATTCTCCGCTTGTGTTGGGACACAACTCTCACAATTCCTAGGAAGACAGGTCGCTAGGAGTTCCAGGAATTGCAATCCAATATTTCTGACAAAACACTCTTTTAAGGGAAAGAGATTTTAAATGAAGAGGTGACATTTTATAGTATTATCCAAGGATGGACGCTGTTGAATCTACTGAGGTTTACTAAATAAACTGAAAATAAAAATAATTGTGAAATAATGGATAACTTTGTAAAAATTATGTATGTTTGGGATTGCAAATCTTCTACATATTTGTTAAAGGAAATGCTATACTCTTTGTGATTTAATTCCACGGTATACATGTCTATTCAGTAAAATTCAAAGACAGCATGGGCAAGTATATTTAGAGTTGCTTTCATAACATTCTACTTAATTGTTTAATTATCAAATTTGCATGCTGCTGAATCTTTCAGACTCATAGTGGCTTGCAAAATGCTGATGTCGAACAAAATGCTTCTGTAATATAACAAAAGGTTAAATCACAATAATATGTCTATTGTTTTCTAATATTTTATCTTGCAGAGTGTCCTTATGGTACTTACGGGTTGGATTGTCTAAGAACCTGCAGCTGTCCATCTGGCATATGTGACAGAGTAACTGGGAAGTGTGTAAAGTTTTCTTTTTTCCAATTGGCTGCATCAAAACCTCCCCACCAACGGAAATTACTGCCACCTGCAGGTAAACCTAATTGCATACATCTCTTAAGGGTATAAAACAGGGGTGTCAAACTCAAGGCCTGCGGTCCAGATCCGGTCTGCAATGTAGTCGGGGTTCTTCTGGTCTGCCCACTGTGAAGAGGAAAGATCAGGCCAGCATGGCTTCAGCTAGGTCTACCCAATGCAAAGAGGAAACATGCCAGCAGTTTGGGGAGTGGTGGCAAACTGGCCACGCCCATCCAGTCAGCCACGCCCATCCACCCGAGGTCAACCACAGCCCTGATGTGACCCTCAATGAAATTGAGTTTAACGCCCCTGGTATAAAGCATTAGAAGATTTCTCCATTCCAAGGGTATTCTCATTCGCAAATTGTATTGAATTAATTGAGTTGTGTATCACAGTTGTATTATACGTACTCCAGAGAACCTCCTGGAAGATAACAATCCCCTGATGCTTTGCTTCAAGAAATGTTTGACCCCAGTAATTATTTATTGGCTCAGAATTCAATAAATGCACACAGAGAAGACAGCTGAGGCATGGTGCTTTAGTAATACTGTTGTTGTAATCAAAGAATGATTACTACTATCATTCCCCTGACCTCCCAACTCCTGTTGTGCTGCCTCATTGTGGCAGCAGGATATTCCTAGGAGGATGAGCAAAGAATGCTGGAGCATATGCCAAAAGCATATATTCCCAGCAGGGTAACCCAAGATGTTAAGGCTCTCACATTTGCCCTGCTAAATCTATATTGGCAGCAGTGATGTAAGAAGATGATGGAGGCAAATGATCACTTTACTGACACTGGCAAAGGCATCAATTCATACTCTGTGGGAGGAGGCATAAGTAAACCAGTTCTATATTTTCACTAAGATAAACATATGGATAGAAACTCTTAAGAGTCAACAATGATTTGATGGCACATAACCAATTAAAAATGTTGGATTATCTTAATTAAAGACTTTTTTTTGAAGCACTGAGCATTGTGTCTGAATACTAATATTTTGATTCTTATGGAAAACTTGGGAGATTTATACTGATACAAATTTGTTCTATAAAAATATTCACATTCCCATTTCTCTTACTTGAACATTATCCCTGAAATTACATGAGCATGTGTAAAATCAAATTCTTGTGATTCAGTAAGATAATAAGATCATCACTAAAGGGTTTAAAGCAGGGATCCCAAACCATGGTCTGTTGACCAGCACCAGGCTGTGGCATGCCAGCAACCAGGTGCACAAAAAGCAAAGCCCATCCACGGGATGCAGGCAACATGCAAAACCATGCCCCCTCCGGTCCACAAAAGACCCTTTCTCCATGGAACTGGTCTCTGTTGCCCAAAAGGTTGTGGGCCACTTATTTAAAGATTTCCCTGTGTGGTTGAGACTGATTCAAGGGTATGGTGCTCATCTCTAATTCTCAGCCTAGGGAGTCAATATTGTGTGAGAGAGGCTTCCATTCATCATGTGGCCAGCATGAAAGATTATCATAATGTGTTGAGAATGGACATGATATTTAAAGTTCTTGACTCAGACAAAAAGTTAGTTAAAAATCCACATCTTGATTTTTTTTAAAAACTAATCCCCATTTTTTTCTCATTTAAACTTTCAGAGAATGACATGGGATCTGGCGATGGTAATTCCGTAGAAGAGGATTTTGTGAAGGAAAAAGACATTCACTCTCCAATCATGAAATGGCTAAATCCTCGCTGATATTAGCCTATGTGGGTTAGATTTCTAACCCATGCTTTCTTCTAATAGTGAATGTTCCACAAACCACTTTAAAACAGTAGATCTCTTGCAGAGGAAATGGTAATTTTTAAAAAGAAGATCCAGTTTATGTATCTTTGGGAAAAGATTGAATTTGAGTAAAAACTGTGTACAGTGTACATGATTTTTAGAATATTTTCTGAATACTAAATGTATCATGAATCCTTGAATGTAAAATATAGTTGGAACTTGCATACTGCTGGAGCTTACATATATATTGAAACACATATATATCTTATTTTTTAACATTCTCAATTCTATATGTCCTGCACAAAATATTTATTCATCAAAGAACTGAAAATGTATGGGGGATAAAAATTAGTATATGTATTGTCTAGACTGAAATCCTAATTCCAGCAGCAGAGTAACAATAATACAGGTAATACCTGTTGAATATGGAACCAGCCTTAATTCTGAATCCTATATATATTATTTGCCAGCAAGTCCAATGAATACAGTAGGATTTCCTTTTCTATTAAGCATTCAGAGAATTTACTTTCTGGCCACAGTCTTATTCAGAGCTAAAACATACACTAAACAACTTTTTTACTGTTACCAATTAGCTTTACCCACATTCAGTTCTTCTGACTCAGATACAGATAGGTCTCCGGTTCATCTCTGGGTTACTACTTTAGTACTGCTAACCTCAAAGATTAGTTTTCTTCTGCTGAAATCAAAAAGATGGTAAAATCTTTAGGGATGACTGGTCCTAACAATTACCTTCGTTATGGGTAACTTATTTGTGAACATTAAATGGTGAAAGCTCAGTATCTTAGAATGTATTTATTGGGGTTAAATTCATTATTCCCTTTTGCAGAAAACTTAGTCTGTCTTGAATTGTGCTGGCTTGAATTGTAAAGCTAAACTGTGTATCTGAAGGTTGCAGCTCATAATAAGAGTGCCAATACAATCAACATTACAGAAGTGTGAACACTTGCTCTCTAAGTTAATGGATCATTTGAAGGCAAATACAATTTGAGGTTCCTTCAGGAATTCTGAGTTGCATAAAAACGAGAAAGTTGCTTGTGTGGTTTGGTGGGCAGGATGAAAGAGTTTATTTAAATAGTGTTGTGAATATTTACATGAGTATAACTCTTTCGTTGTTTGCTTTGCCAAATATGATGAATCCTTCAAAGTTGTGTAACTAACTTACTGTTATTACAATATAAGATTGTATTTCTATAGTGTTACTGTTAATGTAATTAATCCTTAATAAAATGGATAAAGTCTATTGCTTCCACATTCTGAGTTCTGTCCAGGTTTAATTTAATTCTTTTAAATTATTTTCATTCAACCTACACACAGTTTAACCTTGGGTATGCAAACTTCTTCCTTCATTCTGATATTTTTTGCACCAAAGGCAAATATATAATTCAGGCAGGGCTATCAGGCATCCAGCAAAAGGAGGGCATATTTTCCTTTTTGTCCTTCTGTCCTCTGTCCAGCAGGCATTGCCTTAAAGTCAAACACTGTCCGGCTTTTTGAGTGTCTTCTGTATAGCGTGGGGTGGGCTTGGACTATTTTCACAACAACAGTCATTTACACTTTCATGTATTGTGATCTTGTAAATTGTCTGCTTCTTTTTTTCTTTTCTCCTTCCACAAACTCGAAAGCCTAGATTTACATTATTTATTCCCTGATCCCAGCAATCAGCTTTAACCCAGCCCCTTCAAATTTACGACCAATATAGTCTCTAGACTTATATGTTTCTTTGGTGAATTTTGAAAAGTACACTGTTGTCAATTCTATATTATTGCTAGCACATGTCCTTGAAAATAAATATTGTTGGAAAAATATTTCCAGCCTTTCTGAAGCTGGAGAAGGTACTTTCATATACTGTACATGTGAGCCTAGTCCCCCTTTTTTTGTTTTGTATTTTTCTTCCTTCTCTCATTTGACCTCCTTTCCAATCTCGCATTACAGGCTATCTCATTATTTTGAAAGCATTTAACCAAACAGGATGGCAATTTGGGAATTTGAAGTCCTAAACATCCAGAGGGTGGTAGATTGGGAAGGGCTGAAGCAAATTGTTATATCTACTCAATAATTTTAGAAACTTTGTTTGTGGCATATTTAAATTTCTGAAAACTCTCTTGAATTCAGTACAGGTCAAAAAATGTACACTGGACTAAAATAAACATCTAAGTATAGCTACAGGTTCCATGAAGTTATTTTCTACTTTGCACCAGGAATGTTACTGATGGGGGGAGGGAGAGAGAGAGAGAGAGAGAGAGAGAGAAAGACAGACAGAGACAGAGAGAGACAGAGAGAGAGAGACAGAGAGAACAAAGCTGGATTCATCCATTTGATTAATTTTGACATAACATGAAGTATGAATTCAGTCACTGTGTTTTGTAATCATGATTCATAATTAGCACAGCTAATTATGATTAACCCAAACAATCATTGTTAATCAAACCAAAGCACAGTATGTTCTTTGAACTCAGCCTATTTCTGATATGAAACTGTGAGCTAACAACTGGGTTGTGGGAGCATCAGCATGTTAATTAATTGTGTCAGAAATTTCTTGGAAGATCTACTCACATTGAGGTTGCAATAACAACTAATACAAAACTTAGCCTTTCAGTGGAACAGATGTCTTATTTTATAATCATTCAATCATTTGAGATATGCTTACACATAAATCTGTGGAAATAGAAAGCCCATCTATGTTAGTGAAGCATCACATATACATTGTACTTGAACACACTTTTCAGAAATGTTCCCTACACCTACCTCTACCAGATTACTCTGTTGTAACTTGAAACATTGAACATGGTATCCAGAATTTTATGTCAGGCAAGAAGACATAAGAACAGACTATTAAAAAAAGAAGAAAAGCCAATAAATGTTAAAAGTATACTTAAGTGTAATTCAGTTTAGATCACAATGAACACTTTGACTTTAAAAAGAAATCCACAAAATGTAATGACTAAGCCTAGAGAATAAAAAGTACTGGTAATCCTAGATAACCCAGGCTTTATGAACATACATGTTCTGCTAGTAAGGTTTCCATTTATATGTTTTCCCTCAGGGTTAGAAATCAAATATTTAGTGCCAATAATCATCCTTTTCTGCTCACCAAAGGATGGCTTAATTCTAACACTCTCCCAATATACAAGAAAGACAATAGGCAAAATTCAGCTATGTATTGCACAATTAGCTAATGTCAGGAATTAGCAAACTCTATGCTTGGTTTTTTTACTGAAAACTTTTAGATTGGATGTGCTGATGGAAAATCTTGGCTCCTGTACAAGTGGATTTTAGATCAGGATATTCTACAATGGATTAATATGTAATTTCCTACCATTTAAAGTTAGTCCTTGATTTATAACCATTTGTTTATGATTAAAGTTACAACAGTGCTGAAAAAATGACCTATGATCAGTCTTTACATTATAAATGTTACTGTGTCCCTGAAGTCATGTGATGAAAATTTGGGTGCTTGGTAACCAGCATGCATTTACAATGGTTGTGTCATCCTGAGTTCGGGTAAATGCCACTTATAATCTTCTTAGGGGTGTCCAACAAGCAAAGTCAATGGAGGAAACCGGATTTATATAATGACCTCAGTGATATGATTCGACAAATGAAGTAATTCACTTAATGACCACAGCACAAAAGTTTGTAATGTTGGGCACAACTCACTTAATGACCATATTGCTTGGCAACAGAAGTTCTAGTCTCAATTGTGGTCATAAAAAAATACTCTACACTTATTCATGGCAGTCCTTATGTTGCTTATATTAACTTAAGGGCAGCTTTTGACTCTATTCCTCTATTCCTCATGAGAGACTAGGGAGGAAACTAGCATCCATTGATTGTCATCTTCTCAGGTTGATAATTTTGTTATATCAAAACATACAATGCAAATTATAGGCAACTCTAATAGCGATTTAACCTCTCCTTTCCTATCTTTGCCTCTTTTTTCAACTTCTATTCAAATAACATGATTGTGACCCTTTCTAAACTAGAATTTCACCCTCTCTTGCCCATTGTCCTATTTCAATTCTCTTGAAGCAAAAGACCTGGCCATTTTACCTGTACCCCAGGTGTGCCTTTACAGATGTTTAGCTGATTTAGAGTCCTATTGTTCTAAGCAATTTATTGAAGTCAATTTCACAAAAACCAAGGCTCTAGTTTTCTTTGGAAACTGCTTTAAGTCTCCTATTAAATGGGAAGTTAACAAAAGACCAAATGAGGAAGTTATAGATTTCTAGTGTGCCCAGACATCTACTTCAACTCTCTATCCTGTGGAATAATCAACTTCGTGAGCTTTCTACAGGTAGTCTTCAACTTACAACTGTTCTCTTAGTGACCATTCACAGTTATGATCGACTCCCCAAAAGATACTTACAATCCAGTTCTGAAGTTCCATGTTCTATGCTTATGTCCTCATTTAGCTAGTTTGTTTGCATTTCTCTTGGAGCCCACATGAAACTGAGCTAACTTGAATTTTGGCTGAAACAAATTTTGGGGGAAATCTGTGGTTCACCTTACCTTACTGAATAGATTTTAAAGAGGCAAATTTTGATTTTGATCTGGCATTTCTGGTCTCTCATCCCTTATAGCATCACCACTCGGCCAAGATAAAGCCTTAAATGAATTAAAATGAAGAATTTGGGATTAAGATCTATAAAATGACAGGGTCAAAATCACCCAGTCCTGTAATGGCACAATTGAAAGTTCTCCATGGATGATTCCTAGCTATCTCCATACTGCAACGTCCTGGCTCAGATTGGTACACTATCTATTACAGAGACATTGGGGAAATTTAACAGTCTTCCATACAAAAAAAAATGTATGTTTGTCTGTTACAGATACTGGGTCAGTAATACATGTATTGTTACACTGCCCATTGTAGCAACCATGATGTCTGATACTCATAATCATTGGATTGTCAGCAATTTTAGTTTTTCTCTGATCAAGAAATTACAATCTTCCTTTTGCAAGACCTAACTGGACAGCCACTATAAAGGTTGCCAGGTTTCTAGATACAACTACAATTTACAGAAGCTGGATGATATCCTCTTCTCATTAATTGTTTCACGTTTGCTTTTTTCCTGTATTTTAAATTTTGTACTTTCTTGTATCTTATTAGTCTGGGATCATTAATAAATATCTTAATATATAACCTTTTTGTGTGGTTAGTCTGTGTTTCAGGATGTGAAGAAAGATGTCTATGCCCAGAAGTTCTTGAAAAGAGAAAAGGATAAATGAGAAATATAGGAAATTTTAGTTTACAAAAGTGTAGCATTTATAAAACCTTAGTCCTTAGTGTTCATGAGTGTTAATAAGGAAAACAGCTTTCATGCTATCTTTCAAAAGTCAGCCTGCACAGCCCTTTTACAGGGTGCTAAAGAACAGTGATTAATCTATCCCATGGGTACCAAAGCATATATTTTAAAAGTTAGGAATCATAATTAACACCTGTCTATAGCACCACATCTCTTTAAATAGCTGTTTTGATCACTGCAAAGTTTTGAAAGTATTTCCTGACACCTGGAAATTTGGTAAATATTTCCTGTTTTTATTGTGTCTGGAGAAGACAGGAATTTTCCAAGTTGAATCTGACTCCTTGACAGACACTTAGATGACCTGCAAATGGGTATTTATTTATTTTTTTCCTTACTAGATGTCAATATGAACTCATTTTATTTTGGAAAAGACAAAATTGACTGTTGGGATTCAAAGCTAGTTGAATGCTGACTGTGATATTATTTTATCCTTTTAAGGTAACTAAAACAATTTACAAGTGGTGAGTATAACATTACTTTTTAACATGCAATTTATAATAGTTACTAGCCATCCTTCATACTTGGTTTTTTTTTCATTCTCGGTGATTGCAATCTAAACACAATTACAAAGGAGTAAGCCTATGGAACAAACTAGAAGAGATAATGATGTAATCCTCCCATCCATCCATCCAGCAAATGCCAAAAATATGTACAGGAACACTCTCTAACTCTCATAAACTGATTACAGATAGCAGATAGCCTCTGACAAACTTCATTCCTGAAAAAAATCCTTGATATACTACATTCACAGTTTCGTATTTCAGTTCTATGCTCATCCATCCTTTAGTTCACCTTGGTGCTCAAAACCAAGGGCAGAAAAATATCTTTGGATAGCTTTGTCTGTTTAAAAGAAAACATTTGTTTAATTCTTTATTTCAAAATATTTAGGCCACTCTTTTAGTATTCCAATCATCCCAAGTTGGCCACAAAATACAGGCAACAACTACTGGTATCAGGAGGCTAGAGATAACAAGAGATTGGTTTGGTATAGTGATTAAGGCATCGAACTAGAAAATGGGAGACAGTAAGTTATAGTATATAGGGGACATGGTGGCTCAGTGGCTAAGATGCTGAGCTGGTCAATCAGAAAGGTCGGCAGTTCGGTGGTTCGAATCCCTAGCACCACATAACAGAGTGAGCTCCTGTTACTTGTCCCAGCTTCTGCCAACCTAGCAGTTTGAAAGCATGTGAAAATGCAAGTAGAAAAATAGGGACCACTTTGGTGGGAAGGTAACAGTGTTCTGTGCGCCTTTCGGCATTGAGTCATGCTGGTCACATGACCATGGAGACGTCTTCGGATAGCTCTGGCTCTTCGGCTTTGTAACAGAGATGAGCACTGCCCCCTAGAGCCAGAAATGACTAGCATGTATGTGCGAGGGGAACCTTTACCTTTACCTTTAAGTTATACCGTGTTTCCCCGAAAATAAGACACTGTCTTATATATTTTTTGGCTCCCAAAAACACACTAGGTCTTATTTTCAGGGTAGGTCTTATATATTTATGGTGCCAAATAGTGGGTGTGAGTGTGTAGGGGGGGGTGTTTCACGGGTGCACGGTTGCTCCCTGAAAAGTCTTCCTGGAACTGGAGATTTACACTAGGTCTTATTTTCGGGGTAGGTCTTATATTAGGGCAGGTTTAGAAAATAGTGCTAGGTCTTACTTTCGGGGTAGGTCTTATTTTTGGGGAAACACGGTAGTACTGCCTTACTCACAAAACCAACAGGTGACCTTGGGGCAGTCACTCTCAGCCCTAGGAAGGAGGCAATGATAAACCATTTCTGAAAATTTTTGCCAAGAATACTGCAGGGACATGTTCAGGCTATTTCTGAGAATTGGATACCGTTGAATGAAGAAGAAAAAAAGGGACAGAACAAAACTAATACTACTTTAATATTCAAATTCTCAAAAACCTTTGAACAAAAGGACTTTAGCTTCACAGAAGTCTCCACTTAATGGCTTCTATATCAGAGTTAAATCAACTTAGCTTTCCAATGCCAATGATAACCACAGGAAGATAGAGATCAACCACTATAAACTTTTCAGAGACTGGAACATGATATGGTTTCTATGCTTAAATCCATATATAAGTCCATCTTGTCCTTAACCAAGGGTACCAAAATGTCTTTGGATAGATTTGTCCGTTTTCACTTCTTATTTATATATCAGTCCTTGCCTATTACAGAACAATCTCATATTAGATTACCCACACTGGCACATTACTCTTTATTTCCCTCTTGCTGACTCCAGTTAGAGAATATTTTTATGGCATTCTTATTTTTTTATTACAGACAGGTCAAGATGGTGAACGTTCATCCACACACAATCATCAGGTGTCAAACCTGACTTGATGGTACCTAGTTAACCATTATTATCTAAGAAGATTGGTGGGGTGGAAGTTTTTAGCTAAATGTTAGTAACAGTTATGGATATTTTTATTTGAATAGTTGCACAGAGTGAGTTGGGTTTGCTGGCCTATATTACCCATTTCCTTTTTATTATACTGTGATCCTATTTATTTGTCATTGGTTTTATTCATACTGTTCAAATCTTGTAAATCACTCTGCAGATTCTGCAGAAAAGTATTCTTAAACAATTAATCAGAACAAAAGAAACAGAATAATTCTAAAAATCTTTGTGTCAACCACAAATCGATAATAAAATCTTAGCAAAATAATATTGCTTGTCTTTTTAATTTCAAAATGTACTATTTGGAGAATTCTGTGCTTGTCAACATGATGAGAAATTGATTTTCTGTGCAGAAATGAAGATCAAAGCATTCCTTCTCTTCCTAGCTCTATTTTTGAAGAACAAGGCCAAAACACAAAACTGAAAAGCTATTGAAATCCAAAAACAATATTAGCAAGACCTGAAGAATGGAATACAATGGAAGAGAGAACGCAAGAGAGTCCTTGCAGCTGTGACACATTTTCCTACTTGCTATTTTTAGCATGCTATTCCTGATTTTTATTTTGGATTTGTTTGGCCTCCTATAATACTTCCCTAACTCTTTTATAGCTCTTCCTTATAGAATGCATTTCAAACATTCTTTTCTTTCCTTCAAAGGAAACCCAAGCACTCCTAGCCAGCTTTAGAGATATGTGTTTATCTTGGCAAAGTTAGCTTTCCTGGTCAGTGCCATTTGAGAAAACTGTTCT
Organism: Naja naja; assembly: GCA_009733165.1. Taxonomy (NCBI): domain Eukaryota; kingdom Metazoa; phylum Chordata; class Lepidosauria; order Squamata; family Elapidae; genus Naja; species Naja naja. The sequence goes on from CM019149.1 coordinate 281,420,083, forward strand.
GTTGGTTCCCCCCCTTTCTTTTGCTTCTTAGTATTTATGATTTTCTAGATCTCCTTTGAATGAAGTTATGAAGATTTATTTTATTTACATATCAAACTCTTTGTCTCCCTTATATTAGATTATTGACAGTTCAGGTCTAACATTATACACAGATCGAGCCCTATTCCATTAGCAGAACAATTTGGAAGCAAAATTTAGAATTAATAGAACATTTGGATTTTTCAAATGGAAATAGAGATTTAGAAAAATATCACTGAAATTGTGCCAAAGAGAGATTTAGCATGCCCATATATCCTAGTGTAGCGAGGACATCCTTTCATATAAACTCAGAAAGCTCAACCTGCCCAAGGAGCTGCTGATACAGTTCTACAGAGGAATTATTGAGTCTGTCATCTGCACCTCTATAACTGTCTGGCTTGGTTCTGCAACCCAACAAGACAGACAGACTTCAGAGAGTAATTATGACTGCAGAAAAAACAATTACTACCAACCTGCCTTCCATCGAGGACCTGTATACTGCACGAGTCAAAAAGAGGGTTGTGAAAATATTTACAGACCCCTCACATCCCAGACATAAACTGTTTCAACTCCTACCCTCAAAACGACGCTATAGAGCACTGCACACCAGAACAACTAGACACAAGGACAGTTTTCCCCCGAACACCATTACTCTGCTAAACAAATAATCCCCTCAACACTGTCCAACTATTTATAAAGTCTGCATTACTATTACTATTAATCTTGTCATCACTCCTTATCGCCCATCCCCTCCCACTTGTGATTGTATGACTGTAACTTTGTCGCTTGTATTCTTATGAGTTATACTGACTGTTTCCTAATATGATTTGATTGCTTATTGTACCCTATGACTATTATTAAGTGTTGTACCTGATGATTCTTGACTCTTGATGAATGTATCTTTTCTTTTATGTACACTGAGAGCATTTGCACCAAGACAAATTCCTTGTGTGTCCAATTACACTTGGCCAATAAAAGAATTCTATTCTATTCTATTCTATTCTATTCTATTCTATTCTATTCTATTCTAGTCTAGTCTAGTCTAGTCTAGTCTATAGCTTTTTAGTAGTAGGTGCTATGTTTGAAATTCTCCTTTATTTGAAGGGCTGCTAGTCTATTTTACACAATTTGCTCTAGGTTGCTTCATGGCTTTTGGGACTACAGCACTAATATAGGGCTTAATGTATTACTTCGTTGTCCCACTGTTCTATACTGATCCTTTTGTTATTCTTTTGTTTATTATTTTAATCAGCTAAAGCAATATTTCTCAACTTTGGCAAATTTAAGACGGGTGGACTTGAACTCCTAGAATTCCCCAGCCAGCCCAGAATTTTGGGAGTTGAAGTTCACCCATTTTAAAGTTGCCAAGGTTAAGAAACAAGGAATTAAAAAACAACAACATTCTGATCTGGGACCTTTACTGTCCCGCTATTTTGAATTAGACCAGGCAAATTTAAGCTCAAATCGTCTTATTGTTTCAATTACTATGCTTTTTATAGCATTCTGCCTGATGCAGAGATTAGGAGATTTGGAAGCACATTTTTTTCCTGAGTTGACCTTTATTTCCCTAAAGGGGAATATTCGAACCAGAAAGTAATTGTTAGCTTATTTTGTTGGGGTCAGCCTAATCCTCCCAGCTCCATCAAACTATTAACCAAGATAAAGGTTTTTTAGGCACTAAAATTTATTTGTACTTTATAGGATGTGCAACAAAAAAATGGACATTCTTATGAATCATAGATGAGAAGCTAAATGTATTCAAAAGAAAAAAACCAAGTCCAGTTGCTTCCTGAAAAAGCACCTTTGGGACAGCCGTGACCTGGATGACTGAGAATCTCTACAGACTTTTAGCTATACAATTTGGAATGAACACCCTTTGAACGTTGTGGGAGTAGGAATGGATTTCCAGAGAAAAATTGCAGTCTACAGGAACCAGGAGCACTACTCAGGTGACCCTGAGGACACAGATAAACCTCCAAGTGCTTCAACTATTCTCTAAAAGGTTGCAAATGACCAGCTGTCTGCAAGGAGTATAAAGCCTTCCATTCCCCACTAACCTGTCACAGCTGAAGAAGCTTCTTGGACTAGAAGCAAAAAGTCTTCAAATGAAAACCAGAAAGTCCAGTTGCCTCTGAAAAAGCACCTTTGGGACAGCCATGACCTGGATGACAAGGAATCTCTACAGACTGCCAAGTATTTGTAAAATATATGGAAAGAATTACTTATTACTTTTATATTACCATTTTCATTGATACAGGCATTACTTCTCTTCATAAGAAGAGAGAGAGAAAGAGAGGGAGAAATAGAGGGACAGGGAAAGATTAAGAAAGAGAGAGGAGAAATTGTAGAGTGTTTTTCAATCCTTATGAAGCTATGCATTTTGTTGTGTCTTTTCATATTATTTGCAATTTTTTTAAGAGCATGATGAGTGAAGTCTTTTCTGTTAAGCTTTTGGATTAATAGAAGGCTGGGTGAAACCTTTTCTATATAAAAAAGGAAACTGCTCTTTTCAGGAAAATTGCATCTTATCCTCAGTTGATGGAAACAATGCAACTTTCAGACAGAATGGTGCCAAAGGACCAGTGAATAGCTTTCCCAGTGAAGGAGATAAGCAATGTAACAGTTGATAGACGTGAACATTGTGACCTAAGGCTGTAACCCTGATAAAGAATTTTCAAGTATTATAGGCACTGCCTTATTATGGACACCGCCTTATTCATTCCCTAATCCATTACAATGAGCAAGATGCTGGGGTGGAGGGTCATGAAAGACCAGTCATACTCAAAGAGCCTATTGGGATAACATTTTGGGGTAGAGGTCAAAAGCTCCATCTAGCACAAAGGTGACCACCATTGGCAACTTTTAAGACTTGTAGACTTCAACGCCCAGAATTCCCCAGCCAGCCATGCAACAACCATTGCTGGCTGGAAAATACTAGGATTTTTGGGAGTTAAAGTCCGCAAATCTTAAAGTTGCTAAGGTTGGACATTCCTGATCTAGCAAAATAAGGAGAAGGCTCCTCAAAAGTAGCAGAGTGAGGCTGCAAATGAACACATCCAAAGATATCCTTTTTAAGTAACAGGGCAGTATCCCTCCAGCTGGGGGAGGGGGAAAGAATAAAAGAATGTGTATGTAAGGTTACCAAGGCAGTATGACTACAGCATGTACATATGTTCCATGTGTAGATAATAGATATCAGTGAACTGATTTTTTTTCATCATGGTTTGTGTTTGAGAACCCAGACTGCCTAATCTTTGTTCCTCAAATTATTTTACAGAAACATCTCAGAGAACATGTGATCCTGTCCAAAAAGCAGGGGTAATTAACTTTAAGGTAGAAAAACGTCAAAACCAACCCAGCTTTTATAATTCTCGCCAGTCTGAAGAGCAGTTGCTATTACCAATTGTCTGAAAGTACAGTAAATCTGACTGATCTATTTAGATTGAACAGGCAGATAGAGAGGATTGCACAGTATCAATATGTTTCTGCCCTTGGAATACAAACTCAGGGGGTGAGATGGGATTGTCGTTAATAAACGCCTTAAGATGATAAATATAATGCCTTCCTACTGGGGAGAACAATGCACCCCCACATTAGTGTTCTCTATTGTTCCTTCTCCAATGAGAATACAATTCATTGTTTATACCAGGTAGGAACTTATTTATTTATTTATTTATTTATTTATTTATTTATTTATTTATTTATTTGACTTGTATGCCACCCCCTCTCCAGAAGGACTCGGGGCGGCTCACAGATAAAAACGATACAATAAATTAAGTTAACTAAAATAGAATTAAATTACAGCAAGCCGAATTAAACTAAAAATCCCATAATACATATAAAACCCTTCCCCCGAGGAGTCAGCACAGCCCAGCCTGTTCAAACAGTCAAGTTTTTAGGTCGCGATGGAAGGTGCGGAGATCAGGGGGCAGGCGGAGCCCCAGAGGTAGTTGGTTCCAGACAGCAGGAGCCGCTACAGAGTAGGCCCTTCCCCGGGACACCGCCAGCCGACACTGAGTCTCAGACGGCACCCTGAGAAGTCCCTGCCTGTGCGTTCATACAGGGCGGTTGGTATTCGATGCCAGCAGTAGACGCTCCCGTAAATGTTCTAGTTTGGGCTTTATCTCTCTCCCTGATAACCGTGGTATAATTAGGGTAGGACATCAGGAACTGACATGGGTCAGGGCAGCAAAAAGATGGAGAGACTATTCTTCAGACTATATCTTCAAGAATGCCTCATCAATTTATCTTTTAAACCAATTAAATATGAGCCAATAGTGTGTGGCGGCAGCCAAAAAAGCCATTACAAGCCTAAATTGCATTAACAGAGGGATACAATCAAGATCAAGGGGGTACTAATACCACCCTATAAAGCCTTAGTAAGACTATGCCTAGAGTACTGCATCCAGTTTTAGTCATCACACTATAAAAAAGATGTTGAGACTCTAAAAAGAGTGCAGAGAAGAGCAACCAAGATGATTAGGGAACTGGAGGCTAAAACATACAATGAATGGTTACAGGAACTGGGCATGGCTAGTGAAGAGAAGGACCAGGGGAGACATGATAGCAGTCTTCCAATATTTGTGGGGCTGCCACAGAAAGGAGAGGGTCAAGCTATTTTCCAAAGCACCTGTAGGCCAGACAAGGAATAATGGATGGAAACTGAACAAGGAGAGATTCAACCTGGAAATAAGGAGAGATTTTTCTGACAGTGAGAGCAATCAACCAATGGAACAGCTTGCCTTCAGAAGTTGTGGGAGCTTCATCAGTGGAAGCTTTCAAGAAGACACTGGACTGCCATCTGTCAAAAATGATATAGGGTCTACTTGGGTGGTTGGACTAGATGACCTACAAGGTCCCTTCCAACTCTCTTAATCTGTTAAAAAAACAATTCATTAACAAAATAGGTGAATATGCAGAGGATTCAGTATTATGTTAATCTGTTCCAAAAAGGCCTGCTTTGTTAAACAGGTTTTCTAGGTAAAGATATTCTTTTCCTAGCTAGAATCAAAATTTTATGTAGAAATTCCTCTGTATTTGTGCAGGGAACTACAATGTCTTTTCAGGGTATCGCAGCTGATATGTGTGCAGAGGTTTGGTATGGTCACAAATATTTCAGACATCCTAATGCAGTGATTGGTGTTTTCCCTTCATGGCCAGTGTGATAGCTTTCTCAATGCATAACATTTGCTTGGCTGGCAAGAGTAGTTTTAGAGTCACACGAAGGAATTTATTTGTACAGCCATTGCTCTGCTGTTGATTCGGATTTTGGTTGACCAAAATATTCGGCTGGCTGTGCCACATACTTCCAAAGAACATAGTTTTAGGGTCAGTGCAGCGATGTTTACAACCAAAGCACTTCCAGTGGCTTTACTGCAGCTACTCCAAGCAATGTAATTTGAACTAATAATATTCTTTTTTAAAAAAATTGCTAGTTTATTTTTAAACCTTGACATAATATAGTATGGAATCCATTGCCCAGAATTTAAAGTATTTTGTTAGACACCCAACTATGGTCTCCAGTGTTATGGAATGTGCTGTTTTATTTTTCCCTTGAGAATCTGAAAGGCTAAAAGTAAGATCACAACTAAACAAAGGCATATCAATAACAGGAAGCTGTTGGTGAGAAATACCCTGATCTTCCTGTAAATTCACGTCACCGCGCTCCTCAGGGACAAAGGTGCACGAACAGCCCAGTAAATAATTATGATTTAATATGGGCCTTGCAATGCTGTTTACCGTACAACAACAAAAAAGAATTGTTTCTCAGGGTGCAAAAAAAGCAAATAACAGAAACCCGTATCAATCTAATCAGGAAACACTGATGTTATGTCTGGGTCAGCTGCTGAAAACAGGTTGTAACCCATCAGTGTATTGACTAGATAGCAGGACATGCACCCAAAGAGAAAGATCGGTCGTACAAAGCCCAGACCTTCAGAAGAGAATAAACTGGAAATTAAAACCCAACCAACTTCTCGTTTGCATTTTTTTTCCTTCTGCAGAAAGCACAAACAGTTCAGAATGAGGTTGCAACATTCCTCTCAAGATGTTTATTGTCTTTGTTGGGAATTTACACACATAAAAAAGAAGCATTTTGTACTTTTTCTTTGCTTGTGTTTTTGTGCGTTGCAGTGTGGGAATCTTGTGGCTTGGCTGCCAGAGAAAATGCTATAGGAGGAAGAGCAAATGCTTATAATGGCCTCTAGAGAAGAACTTGGAATAAATAACTCTCAAGTGGGTCTCCGTGCGTTTCCTAACAAGAGAGCTCCTTTTGGGGGGTTCTGGACAACCACTCTTCCAGCAAAGCATTCCATTCTGCCCCCATTCCATATTCTCCTTTCCTTTTCTGACTGTGACTTTATCTGGGGTTACTGAATGATGACATTATATGCTGGTCTGGTTTTCCCCTTAGTAATTTTGGGTCTTCTGCAAATCTTGTGGTTCTATTCAACTGGTGGATGCCTCCCTCTGGTATGCAGATGGTGCCATTTTGTCTGCAATCAGATAGGCACTTACTATATATTCATTGTGAGGAATGAGGCTTTGACTGGCAAACTTTGAACTTGGAAGCCCTGTGAGCTTATCTCCTATTTGACCTCAGGAATAGGTTGGTTGGAAGATTTCAAAACTGACAGGGGCAGATGTATTTGTTCAATGACCCTTTATTATACCCATTCATTTAGTGACCATTTCAAGTCACAGCAGCACTGAAAAAGCAACTTACCACTAGTCCTTGTGCTATGACCATCTCAGCATCCCCAGGGTCACATGATCAAAATTTAGGCAACTAGCATGTATTTATGATGGTTGCCGTGTCCCAGGGTCCTGTGATCGCTATTTGTGACTTTCCCAGACAGCCTTGCACAAGCAAAGTCAATGGGAGAACTGGATTCACTTAACGACCATATGATTCACTGAACAACTATAGTAATTCATTTAACAACCATGGAAAAAAGGCTCTAAAATCAGGTGCAAAGCACTTAACAACTGCCATGGAAATTCTGGACCCAATGTTAGTCATAAGCTGAAAACTACCTGTATATCATATTGTATATCATACTGTGTAATTTTCAGTTGAAAAGGCTCCATGGCTGAAGATGCTAAACATTTGCCATTTTAATGGATTATCTATCAATATCACTCTTCAGCTCAATTGCAAAAGTATTAATACAACTCTAGTGACATTTATTTAATAATCTGATATGGCTCTCTATCTCATGTGCATGACTCTGGGAAGTTACTGGTTTTCTTCAAACAGCAAGTGGGAGTACAGTAGGAGCCAGTTTAAAAAAAAAATACAATTGGGCCTACTATTTCACACCACTAAAGTTTTTATGTTTGTGCTTTGGGTGTGAAATATGGCCATCCAATCCTGGCTGACCTTTGAAAGTTAGACATAATTGTTAAGTTTGCATGAAGAGTCAGACGCGAAGAGTTTCAGTGAAGAGTTTATTAAGTGACTACAGCTCGAATGGACCCAACTTGGCTGGGCTACGACTGCTTCTTATAGCCAGCAGCCGTAGTTGCCAGCCAATCGGAGTGCAGGGTTTTTCCCGCACTATTTAAACCAATCCCATTTGACATTTTACAAGAACAGTTCAAATAAACCAATAACATTTAAACCTACATACATAACAATAATCATGCCTGATTGGCATTTGGATAGATTTTCAGGGAATATTAGAGCTTAATTAAAATGAGAAATTGAAAAAACATCACAGAAGACAGAATTAAATCCCTTTTGTGTTCTGTCAAGAAAGTGACATAATCATGTCACCAGGAGTTGAGTTCAACTTGAAGGATCTTTTTCACCTTCAAAATTAGCTTTCCATGGTTCCTTCTCTGCCAGATGTGTGGGATTTCAGCTTCCATAATTGTCAGGAAATATCATCATGATTTGGATATTATGGAATTCAAGTTCAACATATTGAATCTGGATCATGTTAAGGCTGGGAATCCCTAGATAAAATGATGGAGCTCTTCAACAAAATGGAAAACTTGTCTTAATCAATGTACTAATTAAAGACAAGTTCAAACATTTTTGCTGTTTTGTTTTGCTCCCACAAAACACAAAAAAAGCTTTAAAATATCTGTGGGGTCTTGCATCACCACTTTATCCAGCTTCTCTCCCAAAATATTTTGCAGATAATCAGGCAAGCAGTTACATAAAAGCCATTTAGAACAATTCAGTCTTTGTAAAAGAAGTCTGGGAAAAACATAATTTGCAAAAGAAAAAAATTGGCATCCTCATTTTGGCTTATTAGAGTTTAAAGCTAAGTTCAAGTCAGGGCAGTTTCCGAGGATGAAGTGGACAGGACTATGCGGCGGCTGAGTTCCACCACATGTTTGTTGGACCCGTGTCCCTCCTGGTTGGCTTATGCTGCCAAGGAGGCCACCTGCGGTTGGCTCCGGGCAGTTGCCAACGCTTTGTTAAGAGAGGGTGTTTTTCCCTCCGCCTTGAAGGAGGCGGTGGTGAGACCACTCCTGAAGAAGCCTGCCCTGGACCCGACCGTGTTAGACAACTTTCGTCCAGTCTCCAACCTTCGCTTTTTGGCGAAGGTTGTTGAGAGTGTGGTGGCTCAGCAGTTTCCACTTTTCCTGGATGAAGCGGACTACCTGGATCCATACCAATCGGGCTTCCAACCCGGTTACAGCACAGACGGCATTGGTCGCTGATGGATGATCTCTGGAGGGCTTGGGACAGGGGTTTTCCTCTGTCCTGGTCCTATTAGATCTCTCGGCTTTCGATACCATTGACCATGGTATCCTTTACGCCTTGGGGGTTGGGAGTGGGGGCACTGTTCTTCGGTGGTTCACCTCCTACCTCTCGGGGCATTGGTGTTGGTGGGGGTTGAGGTCACCCCGAGGGTGCTCTCTTGTGGGGTCCCTCAGGGGTTGGTCCTCTCCCTCTTCTATTTAACATCTACATGAAGCTGCTGGGTGAGATCATCCGTGGTTTTGGGGTGAGATTCCATCAGTACGCAGATGACACCCAGCTGTACATCTCCACCCCAAACCAGATCAGTGATGCCCTCTCCTGATGACCTGGTGTTTGGATGCGTACGGATTTGGATGAGCGGGAACATGCTTCGACTCAACCTGGCCAAGACTGAGTGGCTGTGCATACCGCATCTCGCCCAGTCAGGAATATCCATCTCTGGCCATAGGGGAGAGGTGTTGCCCCTGTGGATAGGGCGGAATCTGGGGGTCCTCCTGGATGTACGGCTCGGTTGGAGGAGCAGGTGGGGGCTGCCAGGGGGCCTTTGCCCAGCTCCGCCTTGTTCGTCAGCTTCGCTTCTGGACCGAGATGCCCTGCGAGAGTCACTCACGCCCTTGTTACCTCTAGACTCGACTACTGCAATGCTCTCTATTTAGGACTGCCCTTGCATACCATCCGGAGATTGCAACTGGTGCAAAATGCGGCGCTGGTGGTGATGGGAGTTTCCGATTCTCTCATGTTACCCCCTCCTGCGCTGCCTGCATTGGTTGCCGGTTGCACTCGGTGAGATCAAGGTTCTGGTTTTAACATACAAAGTCCTTCACGACATGGGTCCTCAATATTTAAGGGAGCGTCTTCTGCTGATATCGAGTGCCAACCGCCCTGTGCGAGCACATAGGCAAGGACTCCTCGGGGTCCCGTCGGCAAGCCAATGTCAGCTGGCGGTCCCCTGGCGACGAGCCTATTCTGTCGCGGCCCCTGACCTCTGGAACCAACTGCCCCTGGGGCTCCGCCTGGCCCCTGACCTCCGCACCTTCCGCCATGATTTGAAGACCTGGTTGTTCGACCAATCCGGGCTGTGACCCCTCCTTGGGTGGGGGATGGGTTTCTTAATTATTTTAACCACTGTAAATTTTAGTTTTTGTATTTTGGGGCTTGTGAAATTAGTTTAATTTCTTTTTAAGTATTTATTGTTGTTGTTTTTAGTTGTGCGCCACCCCGAGTCTTCGGAGATGGGGTGGCATACAAGTCCAAATAAATAAATAAATAAATAAATAAATAAATAAATAAATAATGCAAAAGTTTTGCAAAAAACAAACAATAAATAATTAAGACACCCACAGAGGATTCTATCACCCAAGCTTCTAAATCTCTACCAAAGCACTATTGAAAAGAATGCCAAGTGTCATTTTTTTGAGAAACTTACAACAAAGAATCTCTAAAAAGATTTCAAAATATTTTTCAAATCATATTTATATTTTTGTACCCATCTAAACTAATACTAAGCTTCCAAATAATCACTGTTTAAAATATTGCTGAGTGCCCCTTGAAATTTCTGTCATGCTTCCAGATGCCCTGTGAACATTGGCTATATATGAACTTTGGTAGAACAAACGCAGAAATGTTCAAATTTCAGAGGAAACTTCAAAGTGTCTCATCAGAGATGACAGGAAACTAAAAAGGCTCTCAGTATGGTCTTAATACAAAGTTTCCTTTAACATCAAGACTTTGAATAAATCCCCAATTTGGTGACCTCAAATTATGTGCTAACTGGAAATTCTTGGAACTGCAGTTCTAAGACAGCTGGAGGAGCAAGCTAATATAAGGATCATGGAATTGATGTTCTGATACAATTTGTGGAAATTCACAATTGTTAATCAAATCTGCCATTCATGTTCTTCATCTTTATAGTATGTTCACATCCTTTGGATATCTGCGCAGCTCTGTTTGCTTCACAATGCAGCTTTCAGACTGAAAGGTAAAGATGCTCTTAAATCAAGTTCAGCTCCTGGGAACTGCATTTATGCAGTTTTCTCAGTAGTATTATGGAAGTAGTTTGATAGCCTTTCTATTTTTTATTTCTCTATCTAGAAAATAGTCCTGGGTTCCTCTCTCCAAATACCAAAGAGGACCAATCCTTCTTAGCATCTAAGAACAGCCAAATTAACTAGACATTTCCATTTGCTTAGGCAGAGATACATATGAGAAAAATGAGATGCTATTTGCTGAGACAGAAGATGAATGTGCAGTTGGGATGATCCATGTATGGATGAGATATAGGGCAACAGTGTCATGAAGGCTACCTTAATAGATTGGTCTCATTTTGTCATTTAATACCACCAGAGGTATTGCTGTTTATTAAACAGCTTCAAATGAACAACCAAGCACTAAGGACTCCATGGAAAACCTATAGCCTCCTCTTGAGTCAACAAGCTATAAGCCTCAGTCAATCAATCACCTGAAGCAGACAAGGAAGACCAGGGAGAAAATGAGCAGGACTGGTGGGGGAAAATGAAGATAATAAAGAGATAAACCCTGGCAGGCCACCTACCCCAGGATGGAAAGACAGAAGGTAATCTACTCATCTAGTTGGGATAATCCCTAATTAAATGTTAAACCATACCTACAGCTGAGGCTACTCAGGAGTAGCCACAAAGACCTCAATGTCTTCAGGAAACATTTCTATAGAATTGGACCTATATTTTGGTATCCTTGCTCTTCTCTCAGACTTGGAGCTTGTTGACTCAAGAGGAGACTATAGGTTTTTTTGTAGATTCCTTGCTTGCTTGCTTGCAGATGTTTAATAAACAACAGTAACTCTGGTGGAATTAGATTATTTTAGTGGTATTACATTATCATTATTTCTGACTTGGATGGTTGTAGAATTCCCTGGCATTTGAAGTCTAGACCGACACAGACCACTCTTGTTTGTCTGCAGTTGCCTCACTCCACTTTCTTGGACCTGACATCTAACTCTGCTTCTTGTCCCTTACAGCTATGACTCTGGACTGAATTTTATGCACTTCTGTCTTGGGATTCTTGAATTCCCAAATTCAACTCACATTGGAATTGCTGGCAGTGCACCCTACTACTAGGCAATATCTTATCTTTCCTGACCATTTGAACTGCAGTCCCATCATTAAAACTGTTGCAACTTTCTAGGGTGATTGCTCAGTTTGGAACATAACAGAAAAGGACAGAAGATCAGCCCATTTTTTTGTCTTAGCAAGACTGTTGATACTTCCAATTAGTTTTTTTTCTTTTTTAGCAAGTCTGCTGACAAGCAAGTCTTGTCTCACTTCCAAAAAGCAATTTCAAACAGATGAACTTCTGATTCCATCTTTTGAAACCTAATTGTTTGATTTTTGACTGAGTGCTTGCTTGTAGCTCTTCTGTCTTTGGCTGCTGCCCATAATCTTGATCTCAGTCTGATCTCAGCATGTACCTACATATTATTTTTTCAAGAGATTGCTACAAACACAAAAACATTATTAGGTTCCCTACAGAGAAACTTGATGTGTACAGATGAATATTGTTTGTGTCTTCGTATATCTTTCCTCAGCCATACACTCTTCTAAATCTTTGGATTGCTCACCAAGGTTCTTTTCTCAAGTCACCTTTGGGGAACAATGGGCCAGAAGAACAGATGTTGTGAAGTGTTTGCAGTGCATCTGGAATCTAGATTCTTTTAGGGTTAGATAGTTTTGGGCAAATCCAGTAAAGGCCTCATCTTGAGATGTTAACTGGGGTGACTGAGATGATTAAATCAGAGGAAGCAAACAGGAGCTTTTGAGACATGCTAGAGGGCATAAGGAACAGCCAGAAAGGCAGTGGAAAGATCCAATGCAAAAGCAATGATCAGACAAGTGTAGTTTAAATCCATTCCAAGAAACTAACTTGAGACAACATCTCAGATCCCACCCAAAGAAAAAGCGAGGGAGGAAAAAAATCATTCAGACTTTCAAGATTGTGTTATTATAGGTGTTATAATAAAAGAAGTTTTAGACTTCTATTATGATCCTGGGTTCTTAAAATGTGGTCTGTTCTATAGTCCATAGTCTATATGTAGTCTACTCTACTCTACAGACTATGGCCAGATCCCTAGCTTTTCTTGTTGCAAAAGCCTCCAGAGAAATACCAGCAAGTTGGGTTACAACAATGGTAAAAACCTTATTGAAGAGAGTTTGATATATTCTTAAACCAAGAAACCAGTGTTTAAATTATTTCAAAGAAATATCAAGCATGCCTGTGGAAAATATGGTGGATATGCAGTTTGCAGACAATTTTGGAGGAAACGTTGGTCAGGCTTCAGGTTGGGTTACAATACTAAGAGCCCATTAATGGCTCTTTCTAGATGACTTGTGGCAAGTTCACAATAAGGAATTGGCTCTCCTAGTCCTTGATTTCTCAGCTGTCTTCAGTATGTGGTAATATTCTGAACCATCTCCGATGGAGGGAGGGAGAGAAGGAGCACTCTTTTAGAGTGGTTCTTACCCTTCCTCCAAGGTAGCTACCAATCAAAGACAGTTAGAAACAAAAGGTTGAGTCCTGAGGTCCTCTGTCGTGTAGTAGCACTATGTTTTACTCTTTTTCCCCTCCTAACTACATGAAACTACTGGGGCAAATCATTGGTTGACATCAGAGTCAAATACCATAATACACAGTATGTACACTGTGTATAGCTCAAATATAGAGAATGTCAGAAAGTATTTCCTGTTCCTGTGCAGTTTACAATGTTTGGATTTGAAAAGGTCAAATCCACCAATGGCAGCGCGACACCACATACTCTGTACTGGTTTCACAAGCCACGCCCCTGCAGTATACAAGGGGCAGTCCTCTGAGGTCTACATTTCCCTGAGAGATCTAAAAGAGTTCTCTCTGTACCCTAGTTGTCTTTGTTGTTCTCAACTGTTTCTGAGTACTAAGCTGTCAGTGGGATAACTGTGCTGCATGGGCAGACAGATTTAAGAAACCTCAAGAAGACCTCAAGCTGAAAGGAAAAGAGGACTTTCCTAGGCTAGATACTATTTAACTATATTTATGAGGACTAAAGGGACAGAGAAACTCCAACTACATAGGTAGTTGTAAAACCAAGAAGACCTGAGAGGAAATCAACAATGATGAGAGGACACTGGTAATATTCTTTCTGAGTGTTTTATTAACTTAAACTGCTTGTTACAATAAATATTGATTTGAAAACATCTGGGCTTGATTTTTTTACATAATTTAAATATATAGACAGAGTTTTAAGATCCTCAAGTATTAATTGGTCATAGGATTGATTAATAAATTATTAACAGAGAAGCAAGGTGCTGTCCCAACACCCTGAGGTTATGAAAATTTGGATGTGGAAGAACACATTTACGCTCAGTCTCAACAGGATGGCTGTAGGTTCTGAGACTAATAGAGGAGATATCATTATCTTTAGTCCTGGACACACATGATGTACCCCATCATTCTGAGTGGTTCATAACCTGGGTATCTGTCTAGACTCCGTGTTCCTGTGATAGCTGTGGCCAAAGGTAGTTTGGGAGAGAATGACTAGTTCAGAGTCATCCAGTGAACATCCATAGTTGTGGTTGGTTTAGAAACTAACACCTTAACTACACCCCAACACCCAAAAGTGAGCCCTGCCCAAAAGTGTCAGTGAAACTGGTATCTTTTATCTGTATACCACGTGCATTGCTTCTGACCTACAGTTTTTCCCTGTGAGTTTGAACTAGTTTTAAGCACTCCTAAAAATTAATTTGGAAGCACCCCTGCATCTATCAAATCTACATACAAGAATGTTTAGCGACAAGAATCAAAATTAGAGAAAATGTAATAAAATTATTCAAGTAATCCAATTCACAAGGCTGCATGTTTCCATTCCAAATAATTTTGTATATTCTTTGAACAATTTTCTGGTAAGTACAATTTATTTATTGTAATAAAAAATCACTTTGAATAGGATGAAACATAAATGCCTATTTTAATTAAATAAAAGCTAAAATGTTATAATGACATATGTTCCAATCAAATTCAGGAAAAAGCAGCCATTATCTTTGATATTTTTCACTGGAGACAAGCATGAAACAAAAATAACAGTGATGTTTATGTGCAAAATTACAGAGAACACAAAAGTATTATAAGCCTTAAAAACCTGATATGAGTTTATCAGAAATGTCCCAGCAGAAAACACTTGACTATTTGCCACATTGAACTTATATATGTGTGTAAACCTTCAGTATTGTGTTGAACATGAGGCACAAATATCTCTAATCTAAGAATATGCTTCTTAAGGCCTCTGTGGTTTATTTGGAAGAGAAACAAATCTATATTTCTTTCTGTATTATGAAAATGTACGAAAGCCCACTGAAGATAACTAAGTTAGAAATCAAGATCTCTATTTTCCTTACTAATCACAACCCCGTTCCTTCATTATAAATTGTGTTGTTTGTTGTTCAGTTTTACTCCAGCGCTGCTCAGACATACAATTGTAAGATGGGCAGCTATATAAATTGATGTAATAAATAACCAAGTTTGTTATGACTAACCTATGTATCT
This sequence comes from Naja naja, assembly GCA_009733165.1. Taxonomy (NCBI): domain Eukaryota; kingdom Metazoa; phylum Chordata; class Lepidosauria; order Squamata; family Elapidae; genus Naja; species Naja naja. The sequence goes on from CM019149.1 coordinate 281,435,366, forward strand.
ACTTTAAAGTAGAAATGGGATGCACAAGAAAAAACCCCAAGGAAAAAATGACAAGAAGAATATCTTATGAAATATGTTGTTTTAGACTACTAAGTAACATTTTTGATATGATTTTTTTATGGTGAAACCTTCCCCATTCCTAAATAATCCTTAAAAATTATGCAAAGGGAAGATTTCTCTTCACCAAATCATTGTAATTCCTGTGTTGAGAACAAGCTGTCCTTGTCAGAACAAGATGTATTTCTCTTTCCTGGGGCCAGAGAGAGGGAAAAACATTCATCTACGGCTTTGTTGTTTACATTTTGGAGGATGGCAATTTGTCTTCATGCCCACCTGCCTAGTTCTCAAACCCTGAGAATGAAGTGGGTGGCATGAGGCCTGGGCCAAATGGCTGAGGTGGCAGGCACTGTGTAGAAATTGCCATAGAGAATCCCTGTCACTGAGCCCCCTCCCACCATCCTTTAGGTCAGGGGTCACTAACTTGGCAACTTTAAGACTTGTGGATTTCAAGTCCCACAAGTCTTAAAGTTGCCAAGGGAGGAGACCCTGCTTTAGGTAGATGGAGACCCTCAATAGGTGCTCCCCAGTTCCCTGGGCACATTGGGTAGAAATAACTGGGGAAAGGCAGCCCATGAGAGAACCAGGTTTTGTACTATATTTATTATACCACCTTTATTATTATTTTTATAAGCAACTCAAAGGGGAGAACATACTTCATACTCCTCCTTTTCCTATTTTCCCCACAACAATAATCCTGTGAGATGAGTCGGGCTGAGAAAGTGAACAGCTGGCCCACAAGTCAACCTGCTAGCTTGGATGCCTAAGGTGGGACTAGAACTCCCTGTCTCCTGGTTTCTAGCTTGGAGCCTTGAACACTAGACCAAACTAGTTCTTTATATTGGGCTCTAGAGGTAGCATCCTTCTAGCATCTGGAACTGCATGCAGAAATCTACTGATTGGATATGTAAGTGAAAGAAGGAAGGCCCAGAGATAAAGCTTGTAGGATAAAACTGGAAAAGCACAAGACAAAATTTCAGGTTTACCATAGACATGCTTATGCAGTTTTCTTGATAGCAACATGGAATATCTTGCTAAGGGCTTTCATAAGATGTTTTCCCAACTTCCCAGTCTTGTCTACTAGTCTTGAGATTTCCTTCTGGCCTTTTTTCCAGTTTGATCAGGGTTAAAGCTGCTTCCTTTAAGATCACCAGAGTTGGCCAGTTGCTGTCCCCTGGTGTGGATAGTTGGTAAAACCTCAATGGCATAATAATAGTAATAAAATAAGGGTAAAAGGAAATTTAAAATTAAAAATATTACAACATTTTATCTAAAGAACATAGGGAAATTTTAGAAAATAAACTCAGAAATGTATCATTTTAAGGGAAATATACGGATTGCAATTCTTTTGGAAATTATTTAATGTCTTTAAACATTGTTACAGAGGAATACAGGTAGTCCTTGACTTACAACCACAACTGAGCCCAAAATTTCTGTTGCTAAGTGAAACATTTGTTAAATGAATTTTTGTCCCATTTTACAACTTTTCTTGCCACAGTTATGTGAATCACTGTAATATAATATAATATATTATAATATAATATTTAGACATTTGTGTTTTGTTCACCACATTATAAAAAAGATGTTGAGACTCTAGAAAAAGTACAGAGAAGAGCAACCAGGATGATTAGGGGCCTGGAGACTAAAATATATGAAGAACGGTTGCAGGAACTGGGCTTGGCTAGTCTAGTAAAGAGAAGGACCAGGGAGACATAATAGGTCTTCCAATATTTGAGGGCTGCCACAGAGAGGAAGGGGTCAAGCTATTTTCTAAAGTGCCTGTAGGCCAGACAAGGAATAATGGATGGAAACTGAACAAGGAGAGATTTAACCTGGAAATAAGGAGAAACTTTCTGACAGTGAGAACAATCAACCAATGGAACAGCTTGTCCTCAGAAGTTGTGGGAGCCATCACTTGAGACTTTCAAGAAGAGATTGGACTGCCATTTGTCAGAAATGGTGTAGGGTCTCCTGCTTGGGCAGGGGTTGGACTAGATGACCTACAAGGTCCCTTCCAACTCTGATTATCTGTTATCTGTTTTATTTTAATTGTTTGGTGTATTTGATCACTGTTAAAATTTCTTTAAAAAGGCTTCATCAATACACTTTCAGCAAATTAGAATGAACAGAACTGCACATGCATTAACTGGTGTTTGTGTGTTTATAAACAATGCAGTATAGTGAAATTTCATCATTGCAAGACTACTGTTATGGATGCATGTAGGTTTTAAAAGAGCACATTATTATCCTAATTTGGATTTTGGATTTGTTCTAATAAATAGACCCAGTTTGATATAATGGTTAAGGTGTTGGCCTATAAACCAAGAGACTGTGTGTTCTGGTCCTGCCTTAGCATGAAAGCTAAGGGTTGATGACCTTAGACCAGTCACTTTCTCTCAGCCCAGCCCACCTAACAGGGCTGTTGTTGAGGAAAAGAGGAGGAAAGAATATTACATATATTAAACCTCGAGTTATTTGTAAAAAATAATAAAAGAGATAAAATATCAAAAAATTAACAGATACTTTTTTTGCTTTTTATAGTTGATGTCCTCTTTGTCCTCAGCCTTACATTGCCCTCCAGTGGTGATAGTGCTCTCTTTTGTTGGATGTATTTTATCTTTTGATCCATATAGATGCATACTAGATGCAATGGGAAAACATATATCATAGTGAAGTTTTTCTAAATATCAAGATTTCTGCAACTATGGATAAGGCCACTTTTACACTCAGAAGAGTGTCAGGTAGCAAGTGAGTTGTGAAAACTAATTACAGATAGTCCTTGAACTGTTAACATTTTGCTTAGTGACCATTCGAAGTTACAATGGCACTGAAAAAACAACTTATAACCATTTTTCACTTATGAGCCATGGTGGCACAGTGGTTAGAGTGCAGAGCTGCGGGCTACTTCTGCTGCCTGCCGACTGCCTGCAATTTGGCAGTTCAAATCTCACAAGGCTCAGGGTTGACTCAGCCTTCCATCCTTCTGAGGTGGGTAAAAGGAGGACTCAAATTGTTGGGGACAAACCGCTTAGAGAGGGCTGTAAAGCATCTACATTGGATGTTTGACAACTGACTCACATTTATGATGGTTGCACTGACTTGGGATCATGTGATCATCTTTTGCAACCTTCTGACCAGCAAAGTCAATGGGAAAACCAGATTCACTTAACAATGATGTTACAAATCTAACAACTGCAGTGATTCACTTAACAAATGTGGCAAGAAAAGTTGTAAAATGGGGCAAACCTCTCTTCTCACCTAGCAACATAAATTTTGGGCTCAATATATGGTCATAAGTTGAGACTTGTCTGTAGTAGTAATTTGCTATGGAAGAGGAAAATGGTAGTTGCATTTTAAAAGTCTCCAAAGCGTTTTGGAGCCTGGGGCTTTAACCAAAGCCCAATTTTATCACTGGGATTTCCAATGGACAATTTTAATTAAATTTCAGTTCAATTACATTAAGTTTCATTTCAAATAATTCCAAATACTGTTAATTTTTTCATTGTTTCTGCAAAATCTGC